>CP092867.1:29982975-30004583 GCA_030710605.1 Cordylochernes scorpioides
TGATCTCTCCAACACTATAGAACAACCTCCATGACACCTCTCTACAAAGGACAGTTTTGATTATGAAAATACCAATTTTGCTAATATACAACTCTTCGGTAAGAGGACACCTCTCTTTAGAGGACACTTTAGCAACTAGGTGTCCTTTATAGGGAGGTTCTACTGTGTTTATTGTATCTTATACAGTAGAACCTCCATGAGAGGACACCTCTCTACAAAGGACAGTTTTCATTTTCAAAATTACCATTTTTACTATTTAGCAACTTTTCGGTAAGAGGATACTTCTCCCTAAAGGACACTTTGACTCTGCAATTAGGTGTTGTCCTTTACAGGGAGGTTCTACTATGTATATATTTAAAAAAAAAAAAACATTCCAATAGTAGGACAGTCTGAAGATTGATTTGGAATATATCCACTGAGGTTCACCACTGATGAGCCAAGCATCTAATATTTACTATCATTGCAGGAGATAAGAAAGAAGAAGACTATCATTGCAGTAAGGTTTGCAGAAGTATTTTTGATGATTTATTCAAAGAAGGCCTTAATGTCATGAAATTGTAACATTCATTTAATATTTATAAATTTAATTGCCATCTATCGTTAATATTTTACACAAATAAATTTACTGGCAATGCGTTTCTTTTAAATATCATCAAATATTATCTCTACAGACCTTACTGCAATGATATGAGTTATGAGCAACTCATATCATTGCAGTAAGGTCTGTAGAGATAATATTTGATGATATTTAAAAAGAAACGCATTGCCAGTAAATTTATTTGTGTAAAATATTATTCATTTAATATTTAAAATAAAAAAAGAATCATCAGGTAATGTGAGTAGTCATGGGCAAGAAGGAAGGTATGTAGATGGAGGAAGGGCAACTGGTAATTAGCTGCCAGAATTTTGTATTCTTGGAATGTTTTAATGACGGCTCCCACCGGTCTTGATACCAAAACTCCTGATGACTCTAGATACAAGAAAATAAGGCCTAATCCAATACATTGATATTCACTTTGGAATTTATTTTCTTCAGCTCATAGGAAGAATAACTTCTTAGGTCCATTGAAGTCTATTAAAAATGATAAAGCACAATTGGATTAGGTCTTATTTTCTTATATCTATAATCAAAATTGTGCTTTTTTATTCCCGATGACTGTTTGTAAAGGATTATTCTTGTGTGTTATTTAAATTACACTCCGTTTAATACAAGAAAATAAGACCTAATCCAAATAATTTATTAGTGTGTGACGTTTCAGCATTGTCACCATCATCAGACAAAATAATTTAAAAAAAAATTATTCTTTTGTCTGATGATGGTGACAATGCTGTTGCTGAAACATCACACACTAATAAATTATTTGGATAAAGTCTTATTTTCTTGTATTATGATCTATAATCCAAATTGTGCTTTATAATACACTCTGTTTAATCCATTAAAACCATAGTGGGGGTTACTGACTGCTTTTGTAACATGTCAAATCTTTTTACATATATCTTCACACATATTCATGCCTTCATTCATTACACATTCTTCTACACTATTGTATTTGCATATGGGGTTTTTATATCAAATAACCTCCTTCCACCACCTTTTCAAAGAATCATTATCTTTTATTATTATATATATATATAATGAATTATTGCACATAATTCATTTATTATTCTTGTTATTGAATTATTGTTTATAAATGGAGGCAGTGAAGTCAGACAAACTGCTTTATTCCAAGTCTGAACTTGTACCTAGTACTTCCTCTTCTTCTTCTTTCTTATCTCCACTCAATCACACTAAGGTATCAAGCTTGTAAAGCTTGAGATTTTTTATGGTATCTGCCGGGGAAGAGTAGAGCTCATCAATGGATGAGTCAATACAGTCAATAATATGTCTTGGGGTTGCAGGCTGAGAATTGCACTTAGTACATAGTGGGAAAACCTTGCAACCATTCTGGAAAGTTATTGTCTGTAGATGACCAGACTTAAGTCTGGAAATCAAAGACTGTTGTTCTCTTGGGAGGACAGAACCGGTGCTTGTCCCTCCGCTAGTACTTCCTTCCTGTGAGAAACATTAATCCTGACTGGAATGGTGGTGTCTACAGAAAAAAGCCTTGCAGCAGTTGAAGGCCCCAAAACAAGAGAATCCGACCTCTCCCCTGAAAAGATGTAAGTTCACTAATCTCTCCAATGTCTCTCTTTCATGCCTCTAATATCCCTATATAATAATAATGTCCCATATTTGAGTCAAAAGGTGATCTATTGAATATAAATATTTGTCCCATGTGTTCTGAAACAAAGGTGTGGGTACAGCAGTTTTTTTTTTTTCCTTAATGATAAAGAGACCCAACAGAGTAGAAATACTATGAAAAACACCAAAATTATCAACACAAGGTAATAAGACCAAATTCAAATTGTGTTTATGATCTATAATCCAAATTGTGTTTATGATCTATAATCCAAATTGTGTTTATGATCTATAATCCAAATTGTGTCTTATCATCAAAATCTGTCTCTCATGCAACCTACTTCTTTCTACAATTGTAACAGAGATTGAAAAGTGTTTCTAGAATTATAAATCTACTAGTTTATTTTTATGTTGCTACAAAAAAACACTTTTTAATTTTAAAGCTAAATTTCACCGCCTCCATTCTAGAAAAAGCACAGAGTTCAAAGGCTATGCTTGCAAATCATTGAGGGCCAAAAATCCAGGTATAAAGTTGGCTATATAGATTTGAGAGTTTCACAAATACTATATAAGGGGGGTTGGTGGAAGGCTGGTTAAACCGTTTGGTTTTCGACCACTACGACCTGAGTTCGATTCCCGCATTGGACACTTTTTTTAGGTTTAAAAAAAAAAAAAAAAAATTTTCCAATGGCCCCCGATTCTTGCAAAAGTCCAACCCCACCAGCGAGTGCAAGTAACCAAACGGGGCTCTGGCACATTTATAAGTGCAAAGTCGAACTGCTTTTCACATGTGTAGACATGTGGTGCGCTTACAGTAAAAGCAGTCGCTAACTACCCACCATGATTATCTTGGCCTGTACCACGTGTACTAGGGATAAGCAAAAAAAAAAAAAACACATACTATAGCACCTAACTACACATAGCTTTATCATCATTATTTATTCAGATAATGTGAGAATACTTCCAAATATAGCAGACCCTCGTTATAACAGTCTTTTTTTTTTTTTATAATGGCAACTTGGTTATAACATCATAATTTTAGGGGACCAAGTTTTTTTACATACAAATTGTTTTTGACGTAGTTATAACAGCATAAAATCACTCTCTCCCTGTTCCAAGTGATGCTATTATAGCAAGACTTGGGTGTATACATAATCCTTAAATATATTTCCCCCCGGAGCTTCACAAAACACACCTATACTAAAAAAATTGAGACTATAAACAGTGTCTAATCCAGTCTGGTAGATCAAACTGGTAAAACTGCTGGGAGGAGTCCACACTGATGAGCCAGGCCCTCCTTTTTCATCATCCATTTAGTGATTTCAGAACACTATTAAAGAAATTTCCAACACTCTTTATAGTAAAACCTCTCTGAAAAAGCCTCTAGTTGCAGAACCAAAGTGTCCTTTAGGGATAGGTGTCTTCTTAACCAGAGAGCTGCTAAATACAGGGTACACATAATTAAATCCCAGGGATTTTTTGAGAAACTCAAAAGAAAGTTTTATATAATAATAATATTTTTGTCATAATATACAGTAAAACCTCTCTGTAAAGGAAACCTAGTTGAACCCCCTAAAGTCTCCTTTATGGAGAGGTGTACTCTTACAGGAGAGTTGCTATTTAGTAAAAATGGTAATTTTGGAAATAAACTGTCCTTTTTAGAGAGATGTCCTCTCATGGAGGTTCTACTGTATATAAAAATATAATATCATTTATATAATATCTCATTCCACAATTAAACACTTATGCCATCTCGCTTCCCAATTTCAAAGCATTTTTATATTGAAACCTCTGAGGAATTTAAGCAATTTTTTCTATTATGACTTCGCATGAGATTCAAATCGCTGCCCTTTAAAAGACATTTTCATGTTTCTGTATAGGATTAAGTCATTTGGGGAAAGAATCAGTGAGTATGGGGGCCTGAAAAGGGGGCCAAAAGTATGCAAGAATGCCAAACTACAGTAGAACCTCTCTGTGAAGGACACCTAATTGCAGAGCTAAAGTGCCCTTTACAGAGAGGTGTCCTCTTACCAGAGAGTTGCTAAATAGTAAAAAATGGTAATTTTGCAAATGAAAACTGAAATTTGTAGAAATATGCCCTTTGGCATGAGTGATCTTTCATGGAGGTTCTACTGTATATGAAAAAAGGAAATTGTACCAGGTTGATAAGGAAAACTAAAAAGGCTCTCAATAGTCTCAAAATCTCTCATCACTGACGAATCAGACACCCCCATTATTTTATCATTGTAGCAAGGTCAGTAGAAATTTATTTTGACGTGACAACGTCTTAAATTAGGTTGCGGCTGGGAGTCACTTATGAAAAAGTGTAACGCCCGGTAACGTTACGATGAGTCACCGAACGAGAGTGCTGCGCGCGCAGCGCTAGAGAATTAGGCGCATTGAATCGGCGCATGCTTGTCTCTGTCTTTGTCTTTCTCAAACGTTCTTGGCGTTGGAAAAACAAGAAAGCGTCATAATACAAGTTCACACATGTGGTTAAAGTATCGTCAGCTGTGTCTGTAGTGAAAATGTGGAGTGCTTAGATTCGTCATTTACAACAACTACAACAATAAAGGTAAAAAATTGTACACTGATATTTCATTATCGTAAACTATGATTGATTGATTAATTGTTAGATTGACACAAAAGTTGAGAAACTGAGTTTATAGGTTATGTCATACTATTGATAAATGTTGATAGTGTTAAGTAAATTATTAGTTTAAAATTAATTAATTAATTAATTATTATTTTACAAATTTTAAATAGTTTCAAATTTATTTAGCAAAAATTTGAACCTTCGATCTGAATAAATGTTTTGATTTTCGAATTGATTATTTAAAATTACAAATATTAAGAAAAAGTGGCAGATATAAGAAAACTTTATTTAAACTGTGTTGAGCAAGAATTTTAACATCTAATATAAGTAAATGTTTTAATTTTCAACTTCATCATTTACAATTACAAATTTTATTTAATTTCAAATTTATTTAGCAAAAATTTGAACCTTCGATCTGAATAAGTGTTTTGATTTTCAAATTGATTCTTTAAAATTAAAAATTCATCCATTCAATTTCAAATGTTCAACAGGAATCACCACTCTCAAAACAATGGAAACGGTGCCTTCACTTCCAGTACTTCAATGGAGACGGAGGATATCGTGCCGTCAACGTCTGCAGTACCTTTCGTTGTTCCACACACCACCTCTACCGCCAGAACGAATGCTCAGCGACAACGTGAGTACAGACTACGAAAAGCATTGACCAGAACTCCTGAACAAGTAAGAGCCTTTGCAAAAGCGGCTGCGGAGAGGCAACGCAGGTTCAAGCTACGTAAATCTGCTAACATAGCCCTCACCAGCGGTACGTCAGAGTCACCTGCTTCAACGTCTTGTTCTGTGGTGGAGAGAACAAGCGTTCCTGTCGTGGCGGAGAGAACGAGCGTTCCCCTAACTAACGCTCAACGGCAACGTGCATTCCGACAACGTAGAGCAGCATCTTCTCGGACTGATGTACAACCGACTACTTCTTCAAGCCAAACAGCAATACAACTGGAACAATCCACCTGGTATACCAAATGGTCATCGTCAATACGGAGATTTCAATCTACTTTCCTGGACAACGATTTTGGCCATGCTTGCTCGGTTTGTGACAGATTGTGGTTCAAGAATGACCTTAAAACCATCACTGCACTACAACTGAAGGTAATCTCAGATTGGTACGTTAAGGAAAATCGGCAGCTACGCAAGGAGGATTATACAAAGTCTTGCAACACCTGTAGACAATCACTGAATAAGCGTAAGCTTCCTACTCTCGCAAAGGTCAACGGCTTCTCATATCCTGACATACCTCCAGGTCTACCGCCTCTGGATCCTATCAGTGAACGTTTGGTCTCACCGCGCCTTCCATTTATGCAAGTGCGTCGACTGCGTCATGATTTCTCTTATGGAATTATTGGACAAGTGATAAACGTCCCAGTCAACGTACAAGACATGGTAAAATGCTTGCCTCGCCATCTAGAAGAGGACGATGTTATCAACGTTAACATCAAAAGGAATCTTGCACACAGAACAAATTACATCAGCGGGTACATGTCTAAGCGTACGGTCAAAGAATGGTTAGATGTACTTCAAAATTCAAGTCTATATCGTTTGTACGATATCAAAATAGATTTGTCAAGACTGCAGCCTGCATTGCCATCAGATGAAGGCCTTCAAGATGATCCTGCTAATCGGATCGAAGCAATCTCCGCCGAATATACGCCCGAGTCTGAAGTTCTTGCTGCGAGACAGCACACACTACTGTGGAATGAAGAGGATTGTCTTGACATCGCACCAGGACATCGAGCAACGCCTCTTAACATGTACATTGTTTTAGTAAACAAAATATATTTCTATAGTTAAAATTTGTGCAATTCTTATTTTCATTCAATTCCTTGTTCCTATTGTGCAATTTAATTATATTCATATCAATAAATATTCTACCGTTGTCACGTAAAATCTTCGCCCGTAAAACCGACTTTACAGGCAACCATTTTTTTTATTTTAAAAAGGAATGTGTGCCAAAAATAGCTTGAATTTCTAACATATATAATATATAAACAGTAGAACTTTCCAGTAAAGGACACTTATTTGTAGAGCTAAAGTTGTCCTTTAAGGAGAGGTATCCTCTTACCAGAGAGTTGCTAAATAGTAAAACTGGTCTTCTTCTTTCTTATCTCCACTCAATCACACTAAGGGTAAAACTGGTAATTTTGGTGATTAAAAGTATCCTTTGTAGAGAGGTGTCCTTTCATGGAGGTTCTACTGTATATATATATTTTTTTCTATCAATATTTTGATCATTAGCCTAGTCAGTTTGCCAGCTAAAACATCTTTGACAATTTCTTAAGATTTCATTTGAACCTTGTGGATCTCATGATATCATGGCCTGCCCTGAACTGATAAGGGCTATTTTTGTTGTAGTACAATATTTACCTGTTTTTAATATAAGTTCAAGAAGATTTCTCTTTTTACTTTCTATTTCGCAAAATATTTTTCAAACATTAAGGAAAAAAAATGCCTACAAATTTGAGCCTCATCATGTCTCTATCCTCAGATTACACTCAACTGACTAACACATATCAAAGTATGCAAAAACTTTTTCTGCAATAATTAAATTTACATATATTCAATTCATAAAACAAACTTTTCTTAAATAATATATTTACATAGTTTCTTTTAACTTTAATAAGATGATGACATAAAAAAAAATTTTTGGGTGAGCATTCTGAATATCCCAAAGCTGGTGTAGTGGCTTTTTCCCACGACCTGAATCTGGTATATTTTAGAGATGATCAAGAGAAAGAGCATAGTTGATGACATCTCTTTGTACATCTCTACACAATGCACAGCAATATCTCCTCATTGCACACACTTATTATTTTTGTCCATTGAAGAAAGCTGGTTGGCCTCCCATGCTTACCCCTCTGTAACTAGTCTGTGGTGCCGTGGACATAGTTGGGAGGCACAGTAAACCCTCTACACGATCGTATCAAGTCTTGTTTTGGTAGACTTGATGTTGTAACCAGGAGGGACACGCTCCCTCTTTAAAAATCCTGAGTTCAACTGACCCGATTGATGGACCTCAGCAATGGTCCCACTCCAGGGATACGGAGGAGCTGTGTCTGTACTCATGTTAGAGTCAGCAGCAAAGGCTTCCATGTTAGGAACAGCCTCAAATTACAAGCAAAGTCAGACTTTCACCAAAGTGTGCCTGGATCATGGTGCTATGATCAACGAAAGCTGCACCCCTTTACCCATTCCATGAGATCATGAACTCATGGATTTTGTGCAATCTTTACACAAGGGGATAAGAAACAACAACAACAACAGAAAGCTGGTGGTTGCAGCTCATGAAGCCAAGGTGGATGCCAAGGAGACAGCCAAGAAGCTTCTCAAATCAGGGGTAAGAAGACTGCCGACTTCACTCCCAATGTCTCCCAACTGTCTGTCTGTCTAGGCCATCAGTGCCATCAAGGTGGAGTCCAAGGAAAGACAAGGCTTCAAGAGAGCCAAAGGCATTGAGAGGCGACGAGGGCTGGAGCGAATGGGAGGCAGTATGGTGACTGGCTACCAGCCCTTCTCTGCATCCCACCCGGCTGATGATGAGACCCCCACTACACCAGAGGTACCCAGTACCTCCTAAGTATGGAGGAACAAACATAACCTATGTGTATGTGTAGGGCCAACAGAGCAAAAAGCTGGCCACAGTCAAGAACCTGTACGAGAGTTTCGTGGGCCCCACTACCAGAGAGAGAGAAGAAACCAGGACCCCTCGTCAAGGCAACACTGTCTATGTCCGTGGCTTTGGCATCACCGAGGAGATCCTCAAAATGGGCTTTGCTCCCTATGGCACCATCATGAACATCACCATAGAGCCTGGGAAGAAGTGAGTCAATCATTGACCCTAATTCATTCCTTGGTTCTCCAATATATTTTTTTAAATGTCATTTTTCTAGAAGTAATGACTGACACTTTTAACTTTTCTTTTTGCTTCTAGAAAAATGAAGCCATTTAGAAAAATCTACTTGTACTGTCCCCAAAGTTAATAATTTCTTTAATACTTCACCAAGATATCTTAGCAGCAGGTACAATGTGAAAAAAATTTGCTAACAAATTTTAAAATGTCAGTTATAAATATCCACGTTGCGCGCGTTTGTTTTTGTAAATATTTCTGGTAGGATAAAGCCGATATTATATTAAGCCCATTGAAGAGCGATTATCGCTTGAAAGTTCGCGTTTTTTTAATAAAAAGAATTTAAATAAAAATATTTTGTAATTTTAAAACAATTAGTAGCTGTTATCAATATAACTATCATCAATAGCTGTCATATATATGTCAATAGCTCATTTGTTAGCAAGTGTGCCAATGCACTTTGTGTCTAGCATCTCCTTGTTCAGTTTAGATTTAAGTGTTGTTGTATGTCCTCCAGTGTGGCCTTTGTGACCTTTGACAAGATGGAGTCTGCGGAACAAGCCATCAAAGAGGTAGCTACCCAACTCTGGGTTCTGCGGGCAGAGATGCTGAGTGTATGATGTGACAGATGGAGGGCAAGCTGGTATCTAACATCAGGCTGAAGGTATCCATGGCTCGCAGGCAGCCCCTCATGCCCAATGCTGATGGCACTTCCCCCTGGAGCGGGACAGGTACGCTAGGTACTACCACCAAATGGAATTTCCAATGGCAGCATTATTATCATTTATCAAAACTTCAAATATTTGCTGTAATGTTGATCCAAGGAACTAACAACCATCATCATGTAGTGTTAGTTTACCCTGATCTAAGCATTTCACCAGCATTATATTAAAATGTTTAAATCCTATCAAATAAACTTTTTCTGTTCTGCTCTTTAAATTTAGGGACCAAATTTTAAAAGACAGCCTCTTATTTGGTCAAATCTCTCTAAATAATATACACAAGGTAATAAGACCAAATCCAAATAAATAAATAGTGTGTGACGTTTCGGCAACAATGCTGTTACCGACAGCATAATCCAAATTGTGCCTTATCATCTAAATAATATAGAATGTTATGAGTTTCTTTACTCTCATCTCCAGAAACCTTATGTATATGTCCTGTGTTCAATGTATACTGGTATGGTGACAGGAGGGCCCAACCCCAAGAGCTCCTCGTACAATGAGTCGAGGAACATGGTGAGCTACGAGGACATCTGAGGAAGGAAGGAAGGAAGGAAATGTACATAGTGTAGATATGCAACAACATTTATTGTAGAGGAGGGTCAGCAGACAGCAGGTGCTGCGAACAGTAGTGCCAAATGGCCAGTGCCCCACTGACATGGACATTGAGGGAGCGGGTCAGCCCCAGCTGGGGGATCTGGACGCACCAGTCCATGAGGTGGAGCAGGGAGGTGGGTAGGCCTTCCCTCTCATGGCTGCACACCTCACCTAGTGTAAATAAATCATTGACTATCTTTGTGGCTCTTCATTTTTTTATATGTTACATCATTGTCGTAAAGATAGAGGCAGCCTGGCCGGCATTCCATTTCTTGAAAATAAAGATACTTCAGCCAGTAAATCTTTTTATTACCTCAAATGTAGAATAATTTTTAATGCCTTGCCAAATGTTTTTGTTTGCTCCTGATGAAGACAAAAGCTTTTTGTCAAAACGTCGAGGTAATAAAAAGATTTACTGGCTGAAGTATCTTTAATTTCAAGATCATTGTCGTGGTTTGCTAATTTAATATATCTTACAGTAGAACCTCCCTGTAAAGGATATCTAATTGCAAAGACAATAGTAAACATGATAATATTGTCAATGAAAACTCTTCTTTGTAGAAAAGTGTCCTCAGTGAGTGCCCACACAGAGGTTCTACTGTACCACTTTTCAATAATATACAATATAACTAAAAAAATATAATCTTGTCTGAAGACCAATGTCACACACAATGTATTGATTTGGTCTTATCTTTTACCTATGTTTTAATGAAAATGGATGGTAAATGATGTTTTTTTTTTTTTTTTGGCTTATCCCTAGTACACGTGGTACAGGCCATGATAATCATGGTGGGTTCCTATAAAATTTCCTATAAGGTGTTTTTTTTTATAGCAAATATCAGATCAAATCATATTTGTTCATATGGCACCAAATGTCAACTTGATAGAAGATAACAACATTGATCAATAAATACAACCATGAAGTGATTTAGTTGATCAATCTTTAAAAGACATGGCATGCCTTTCCTCCTCTAAGTTTTTTTCAAATAGCAGAACACATTACTCTCCAAGACCCATTGTTTACATTGCTGCAGCCACATGGGCTATTAAACCCGCACAGCATCTTGATGCTATTTCCTCCATCTTGACATTCTAATACCACTAACTCATTGAGACCAAATCAAGAGCATTCCACCAAAGATCAAATATATAGAGAAAATAAGAAATTGAAACTAATAGATGCGTATGATTATTATTTTTTTTAATTAAATAATTTTCTAATGCCCTTAATGAATTGATAAATTAATAGGAGGACCTGGCTCATCAGTGCCAGTTTAATCAGGGTTCACCACTGATGAGCCAGGCCCTTCCATTAAATTATCATTGCAGTAAGGGTGTTAGAAAATGATTTTAATTTTTATAAGCGTCTAAAATAGTTTCAATAACAGCACATCATATAGAGAGAAGGAGTCAATCACCCCAGGAGCAGCACACAGCGACGGGGGAAGGAGAAGTCATTCAAGGCCTGGCTCTCCGGCACCTGCTCCAGTCCCACCAGGATGTAGCCGTGGAGCTGCCTCAGCTCCAGCAGGTAGTCTCGCAGTCCACGCGGCTTCACCTCCACTATCTCCACCCAGCGCTCCGCACTCACCGCCAGGCTGGTGAACTGGGGATCCTGGGTCACCTTGGCATCTGCTACCACTAGAGTGGCCACGCCAAACACCTCACAGGTCCGGCACAGTCCTGCACACATACTTCCTTTATAGCCTTGATGTAGATATTGGATTCTTCCCAATACAGTAAAACCTCCATGAGAGGACACTCACGCTAGAGGACACCTCTCTATAAAGAACAGTTTAATTTAAAAATTACTGTTTTGCAACTCTCTGGTAAGAGGACATCTCTCCCTAAAGGCACAGGGAGGTTCTACTGTACACTGCATTAAAAGCAAAAAATAAATAATAAAATATTTTACATATTTAATATAATTAATAATTTAACATAATATAATTAAATTAACATAATATAATTAAATTAACATAATATAATTTAATATAATTAATAATTTAACATAATTAATATAATCTAATTGAAAAGGTGCTTCTTGTTGAATTAAAGTTGAATTGTAGTCATTCAAATTTATCAAACAAATTGTAAAACAAGGCCAATAACTAAGTATTTTTTTTATTGTCAAAGTACATGCAGTAAAGGCCATGATATTCATAGTAGATGATTAGCACAACTGCCTATAATTACACCACATGTCTGCACATGTAAAAGCATTTCAGCTTTTGCACTTCAAGGTGCCAGTTTGATTACTTGTAAACAGTGGTGGGATTGGGCTTTAAATAGGAATCAGTGGTCAATGAAGCAAAAAAGTGCTGGGATTCAATCTTGGGTCAGGTAATCAACGGTGTATGTCATTTCTTCACCAATTCCCATGCTAACAGAAATAAATAGACAAGATCTATGTGTGACAGTTTGGATAGAAGAGTTCTCTCTTTTGTGATTCCAGTCCTGAGTCTGCAATGAAAAAAATCATCATAAAACCTCACCTTCATAAAGATCAATCGAGAAAATCAACTCTTCAATTCAAATACTTAAATAAAATAAAACGAAGAGGAGTTTCTTATTTTAATATTTGCGAGCTTTCGGACCGTGACGTCCTTCTACTGGCTATAGAATGGAAGATATGGGCCGACTGTATATAGAGCTAAAAAATACAAATTTACATATTGAAAATTAATGGTATATACATCTAAATTAACATACAGCAGAGATTAACTAAGAATACATATTTACATCTGAATTAATATACAACAGCGTAAACTATTGTAATTGTTTTTTTGCTTATCCCTAGTACACGTGGTACAGGCCATGATAATCATGGTGGGTAGTTAACGACTGCTTTTTACTGTAAGCGCACCACATGTCTACACATGTGAAAGCAGTTCGACTTTGCACTTACAAATGTGCCAGAGCCCCGTTTGGTTATTTGCACTCACTGGTGGGGTTGGACTTTTGCAAGAATCGGGGGCCATTGGAGCATTTTTTTTTTCAAACAGAAAAAAAGTGTCCAATGCGGGAATCGAACCCGGGTCGTAGTGGTCGAAAACCAAACGGTTTAACCAGCCTTCCACCGACCCCCCCCCATTGTAATTGTGAGGGATAAGAAAGGAAGAAAATAACTATGAATTTGTTGGTTGGAAGTAGAAAAAACACAGCCACATTAACCTATGATTTATTTAACTCTTGATATTTCAGTGACTCACTCTCTTCAGTGGAATGATTGTGAGGAGAGTGACTAGGTCACTGAAATATCAAGAGTTAAATAAAGCATAGGTTAATGTGGCTGTGTGTTTTCTGAACTTTATCAAGTGAAGAAGAAATGCACATACCAAAGAATAATAAGCGCTATCAGAATTCTTTCCATTCCCAAAAGCTGGCTTCCAAGACATAACAGCAAAAATCAGTCGGGATGGTAAAACTAGTCTTGGCATCTGCCTCTACCAATGATGTTGTAATACTTCCTGTTCCCACACACTGGGCTGGCTCCAAGGTCGGTGATTTGGTTTGAATGTACAGTCGTACTTTCTCTCTCTATGCTGCTAAATTTAAAACAGTTGAAACTTGCATTCACTGATGGGGTTGGAATGAAGCAATAAATGGGAGGGGGAATTTAGAGATTTTTTTTTCAAGGAAAAAAAAAGTACCCAAAGCAGATTTAGATCTTGTTGTAGTCATTGAAAAACAAGTGTATTATTACATCCCCAAATACTTGTGAATTTTACAAAGGGTAGATGTTGAATCCAAATTGAGGAATTGATGGGAAACCTTTTTTTTTAAATGATAAAAATATAGGAGAAATAAACACAAGGTAATAAGACCAAATCCAAATATAAAAAAAAAATAGTGCATGACGTTTTGGTACTGAAATGTCACACACTATTTTTTTAAATTTGGATTTAGTCTTATTACCTTATGTTTATAATCTATAATCCAAATTATGTGCCTTATTATAGGATAAATAATATAGGTTTTTATATTAAGGGGACAAGGTCTGAAAGACATTCAAACTGGCACATGAAGCCAAGTTTTCTAGCTGGGTTCACAATATACCTCCGAGATTCGGGGCCTTGTCAATAAGGGAAGCCACCACAATGAGCTCCCCAGTTTTCCTGGACTCTGAGGTCTCGCTCCACGGTGTGATCTTCTTCTGGAAGATGGAGGACAGTTGGTCCACACTGATGGTGGCCTCCTCAGCTACACACACATACAGCTCTGTAGCAAGTATAGGTCAAATATACAGCGGAGCCACCTGGTAGAATCATGTTATTGATATAACCACAGTTCACAAACAATATTGGGACTTTAGAATTATGACATTTACCTTTTTGAATGTTTTTACTTCCTTCAGTATCTTTCTACAAAGTGGATTTTGAAGATAATGGGGTGGAGAGTATCAACCATTACCAACTACAGGGAAATAATCTCCATTACTGTTTTCAACTGCTACAACCCAGGATCAAATCCCAAATTGGACACTTTTTTTTCTAATTAAAAAAAAAAATGCTCCAATGGGGCCACCGATTCTTGCAAAAATGAAACCCCACCAACAAGTGCAAATAACCAAATGGGGCTCTGGCACATTTGTAAATGCAAAGTAGAAATGCTTTTCACATGTGTAGACATGTGGTGCACTTACAGTAAAAGCAGTCGCCTGCTTCTACCCATGAGTATTATGACCTGTTTTTTTTTGCTTATTCCTAGTACACGGTGGTGCAGGCCATGATAATCATGGTAGATAGAAGTAGGCGACTGCTTTTACTGTAGAACACATCTTAGGTTCTTCTTTTCCAAAACACATCTTGGTTTGCATTAGATGCACTAAACAGGACCTTTGGAAGAGGCCGCTGCTTATCATAAAACAGCTCGAGGAGCATGAAATCATGGAATTTGTGTGATATTTACACAAGGGGATAAGAAACAACAACAACAGATTCTAATCTCTAGTCCTCAATTGAAATTGAACTTATAAATATGTGCTAGCTAGAGAGGATATGGAGGGGAGTGGTACATTCAGTCCGGGAGCTCCACTGGGTGATATGGCAAGTTGAGAGCTTGAAGTCCGGGTTGAAGAGTGGCACTGGACTGATGTCCTCCAGGGATTTCAGGTCTTCCAGATAAATCCATTCATCATCTGGCATGGAGGTGAGCCGGGGCAATTCCCAGAAGATGGTCTGCCACAAGGACCAGTGGTTTATAAATGGGGCTTATCAGGTGGTAAATGAGCATGGCAATAGCCATGTGTTGATTCAGAGGGGGTTGGTGGAAGGATGGTCTAAACCGTTTGATTTACGACCACTACGACCCGGGTTCGATCCCCGCATTGGACACTTTTTTCTGTTTAAAAAAAAAAAAAATGCTCCAATGGCCCCCCGATTCTTGCAAAAGTCCAACCCCACCAGCGAGTGCAAGTAACCAAAAGGGGCTCTGGCACATTTGTAAGTGCAAAGTCGAACTGCTTTCACATGTGTAGACATGTGGGTGCACTTACAGTAAAAAGCAGTCGCTAACTACCCACCATGATTATCATCGCCTGTACCACGTGTACTAGGGATAAGCAAAAAAAAAAAAAAAATGGCCCCCGATTCTTGCAAAAGTCCAACCCCACTAGCGAGTGCAAGTAACCAAACAGGGCTCTGACATATTTGTAAGTGCAAAAGTCGAACTGCTTTTCACATGTGTAGACATGTGGTGCACTTACAGTAAAAGCAGTCACCTACTTCTACCCACCATGATTATCATAGTGTGTACCATGTGTAATAGGAATAAGCAAAAATATATATATATATCAGGTAGCAACTGAGCGTGGCAATAGCCATGTGTTGATTCAAGATGTTATTAAAACAAAATATAATGAGAAAGGTCAGTGATAATTTTCTTTTATTAAATTGCATAACTGGTGGGCCTTCAAGACTCTTCACATAACAGGCCTAGAAATAAAATAAGACATTAGCCTATTTATTTACCAGCTTCTATATAATCTTGTTTTACTTAAAGGCTGTTTGAAGATCTCTTTGGCACAAAAAAGCTCGCCAATTTTAAAAGAAACTCATTGCTAGCCTTTTTCTTTATTTTGTTTAAATCTATTTTTTTTTTACCAATTTTAGTTAAAGAGAAGTTCTATCTCCTGATGTTCTTTACTTTCCCCACATTTTTTTATTTTTTTATCTACACATGTCATTGTTGAGGCTATACCATGTTGCTAACCAACTTTATACAGACCAGTAATCTTCTGATCTCCTCTCAATCATATTAGGGTATCAAGCTTGTAAAGCCAGACCAGTAATGAGTTTTTGCAGCAATATTTGTGAGTCTTCTTCTTCTTTCTTATCTCCACTCAAATCATACTAAGGTATCAAGCTTGTAAAGCTTGTTGATGGTGTCTGCCGGGTAAGGGTAGAGATCATCAATGGATGAGTCAATACAATTTGTGAAAGTGATTTAAAAAGAGAGGAGGACAATCCACAATGTCAGTACCTGCAGGGTGTGATGTTGGACTGGGTGGAAGGAGGAGAAGAAGAAATCATTCTGAAGCTTTACCAGATTTTTCCCAGAGTTCCTGCAGCAAGAATTCAAGTTGTAGAAAGGTGTAGAAAAGGGTATATATATATACGGACCCTGCGGTGGCAGCTGGACTCTCCAGAGCTGCCAGGATCCTAGGATCACTGGTCCCAAGAGTGTGTCTCATCAAGAGTTGGCCATGGAGGCGGCAGGAGTAGTTCTGGGCCATGCACCATGGCAGAGCTAGGGCCTGGAGTTTCTGAAGCTCTTCCTTCTTCAGAGTGCCGGACTGTGCCAGGAGTGTGGCTACGGTCAGCAGGGAAGTGGCCACGCTGGGCCGGGTACACTGTGTGCACACCATAAATGATATATACACAGAAATAAATGGTGCAAAGCCATTTTAAAACTCATTAATTCTCAATGAAAACACAATCATACTGACAATATCTGGATGTCCTTGGCCAGACCTACATTTGGTGTGTGAGGATGGGAAAATGTATTATTAGCCATCTGCATTCGCTACCTCAGAGATAAACTTGCTGCTCACTCTGAACATCCTAGTAAATGGGTAGACATTCTGTTTTGAAAAGTTGTTACAGTGAATATCCTCAAAAAGAGACTAGAAAAAAAAAATTTTTTTTTGCTTACTTATTCCAAGCATTCAAAGTACATGCCATGATGACCCCATTGGATTTGTTCACAAGATAATCTAAGAATATTTAAACCATTTTTAATTTCGGTACAACTCTGTTACCAAAAAGTCACACACTATAAATTTATTGGTGTGTGGTTATTACCTTGTGTTTCTAATCTATAATCCAAATTATGCCTTATCATCTTTACCCTGTTGTTGTTTCTTATTCTATTGTGTAAACATTAGACAAATTCTACGAGTTCATGCTCCTTGAGCTATTATCTTTACCCTAAAGTAAGAGGGATTATTTATGATATCTTTGCTGGAGTCCTCACCTGCTCCAGCTGCTGGCAGATGTAGACCAGGCAGTCTGGCTGCCGCAGACACATCAGGGCAATCACCCACTCCAGGAGCCTGCTAACTGAGGTCTGGAGCCCCTCCTGGGAGAGATGGCTGCAGGCAGTGTTGAAGATGGTGGTGGAGAATGGCTGGGGCAGGATGGGCAGGAGCAGTGCGATGATCTGCCAGGCTCGGGTCTGCTGCCTGTGTCGGAGGGAACCTGCGTGGCAGCGGCTCCCAGCAACCAGGTAGTAGTCCACCAGTCTTGACAGCAGTCCGGCTTCATACAGCTGAGTCCGGATCTTTTCTGGTAACTCCAGTAGCAGGCGTAAAGCTTTCAGTCTCACCCGGACACAAGGGACCCTGCACTCTTGTTTGTGAGCTTGACTTCTGTCCAACAAGAGGGCCACACTTACCAGTGCACCAGGAGCTGGTCTAGAACCTTTGTGTTGGCCATCACAAAGGCAGTGGCATCATTTATGGTCCTGGACATCAAGGTTGGTTCTGACATAGCTACTGGTTGTTGTGTCAGAATATATTTTTTTTTACCCTTTTATCTAAGCCAATTCTGTGAATGCTGTGATGAATTGATAATCATCTTAACAGACTATAACCCCCTGACTAGTTTTTAACCCAAAAATTCTGATCCCAAGGGGTATTGAATTAAAGAAGGTGAACAGGAAGAGATCCCAAGTTTTAAGTCCCAAATAACTCTGTCTCTACTGGCCCCAAGCCCGAATAAAAAAGGAGGGGGGAGCAGTAACAAGCTCACTAAAAATCCTGGGCTCGGCTGGCCCAGCTGATAGTACCCAGTAAGGTCTCCTGATTCAGGTATACAGGATGAGCAGTGTTTGTACTCCATGTTAGGAGCGGTTGCACATGGTGTCTGCTCCTCATGTCAGAGGCGGCCATTTCTTTTGGAGCTAAGTCAGCCTACTACTGAGTAGTGCTCCCAGTCTTAATGACAAAGGCAGACGTATTCTACTTCACCCATTCATGATGGTTGTCAAAGGTCTACAAGCTTGATACCCTAATATGATTGAGTGGAGATAAGAAAGAAGAAGAAGTCCCAAATGCTTTCACCATGGTTATAAAACAAACAACATAAACAGTGAAAGAAGCTACCTCTGATCCTTGCGGTAGATAGGCCCAAACACAAGGGCAGCCAGGAGCTGGGGCAAGAAGGTAGGAGCCAAGGAGGAGGGCAGGGAATGGAGGTGTTCCAGGAGAATATGAAGGACTCCTGGATTGGAATCCGACATCTCATACAGCATGTCCCAGTACTGCAACCCATCCAGACACAAGGTAACAAGAACAAATTGGTGGGTGTGACATTTTGGTGTAATTACAAATGTACTTTTTTTAAATATGTTTGTTTGAAGATGATAATAACACTCTGCATATAACACTCAACATCATCCATAATTCATTGACTTGTGGGAGTTTGGTCTTGTTACTTTATACTTCAAATCAAACTCAGGTAAAACAAAAAGAAGTTAAAATTCTATATTAATTCAAAAGGTTCTTTTATAAAAGAGTTCTTAGGATTTGAAACTCACTTTTCTCTATTCAACCCTTTCACTGCCAGGTGTGTGTGTGTTGTTAGTCAGTGCTGATACCACATAGACTATCACACTTGCTGGCATTCTTTTTGACACGTTTTATACAGTTATCCGTTTTATATAGTTTTTTTTTTGCTTTTTCCTAGTACACATGGTACAGGCCATGATAATCATGGTAGGTAGAAGAAGGCAACTGCTTTTACTGTAAGTGCACCACATGTCTAGCTTTATACAGTAGAACCTCCATGAGAGGACCCTTGTGATAGAGGACACCTCTCTATATAGGGCAGTTTTCATTTGAAAAATTATCATATTTATACAATTTAGCAGCTCTCCAGTAAGAGGACACCTCTCTGTAAAGAGATACTTTGGTTCTGCAAACCAGGTTTCCTTTACAGGGAGGTTCTACTGTATTAATATGGGGATCGGTGGAAGGGCCATTGGTTTTTGACCACTACAACCTGGGATCGAATCCTGCATTGGGCACTTTTTTCTCTACTTTTCACGTGTGTAGACATGTGGTGCACTTATAGTAAAAGCAGTCGCTAACTACCCAGTATGATTATCATGGCCTGTACCATGTGTACTAGGGATAATAATTTTGAAAACTATTAATAAAATCATATACCATTTAAATTGCAATGTTAATTGCTGCAGGAGGCCATGCATATTAGGCTCAAAAACACAGAAAGGCTTGTTATCAGGAGAAAAATAATTTATGAACTAACTCTCATTTGATCTGATCATGTCTCCAGTGATGTATCACTGGCCCACCGGTCATGCCGCTGACCTCTCATCTGAGAGGACTTCAACATCAATCAGCAGCTACCCAACCTGCAGGATCTTCAGACAAGGGATGGAGGACAATCCCAATTCCATTCTCACATCAACAAAGGCGTCCACCTCTAGTTATATGGAAGAAATCTCTTCAGCATCGGGGAAGCCTCTTCAACTCCATATAATTCATAAAACAGTTTCTTTGTTGGGGCAGATATCAATAAAATTGTTATATAATCTAATCAGTACTACTGAAATGCCATGTACAGTTAATTGGTTTAGATTTGGTTGCCATTTGAATTGAGGGGTAAAAGTGTGGTAGCCTTAGTAAAATGGTGGAAGATTTTAGATTTGGTAACCATTTAGCAACTATCTGTTAAGAGGACACCTCTTTCTAAGGGACACTTTGGCTCTGCAAATATGTTGTTATCGTTTACTGAGTGCTTCCAGTGTAGATTTGATAGCTCTACCCACCCACCTATACAGTTGAATAAGAATTACATCAAACTAAGATCACCTTAGAGAGAATCTCTGGCTCCTGGGTGAGGATGGCCTCCTGGAAGGCTAGTTGGCACCATGCAGCCAGGGTAGGCCGAAGTCATCACTGCGGTGGAGCTCCGCACAGGCCTCCCAGGTCATTTTGAGGCAGCTGATGCGGTACACTGCACCGAACTGAAGGGAGAGGTTTGGTGTTGTGGTGGGGAATCTGGGCTAACTAACCAGAGGCAGGTTGGGCTGCAGACCCTTGATGATGGCCCTCACTGCTTGCTGGGATGCTCGCTGCAGGGAGATCTCAGCCAGATCGAGGACAACCTCGCCAGGCTTTATCTGGACGGGAATAGCAGTCCACAGGGCTTCCAATGCTGCGTTGCACCACTGCCTCCAGAAGGTGTGCTCCTCATGAGCCCTGTCACATCACTCCTTTTATATTTTTTCAATAACCTCTTAGAATATTAAAAAAGGCATTTCCTGATTGTGCAACTGAAAGTTGCTGATGGCTTGCGCCATCTATCGGAATAAATCTCAACTAATCGTTGATTTTTAAGCATGATCTCATGGAATGGGGTGTAGGGGTACAGCCTTCATTGATCATGGTACCATGATTCAGGCACACTTTGGTGAAAGTCTGACTTTGCATGTAATTTGAGGCTGTTCCTAAATGGAAGGCCTTTGCTGTCGATTATGACATGAGTTCAGATGCAGCTTCTCTGTTTTCATGGAGAAGAAGCACATATCTAGAATACAACACGGGTTACTATTGGTCTTATTACCTTGTGTTTATAAAGAAAATAGCCTTATTGGAATTTGAAAAAATAGAATAGTTTTAAAAAAAAAAAGGTGTTGAATTAGAAAAATGAGGTTCTACTGCAAGTATATCAACCGTTCTTGATTTATTATTTCTTAACAACTTACTGTCACTCTTGCAGGGAAAAGGTGAAAGGGAATTGGCTGGGAAATAAATATGTCAAGAATGGCTGATATAACTTTTTTCTCAATGGATTTGTGAAGTTACAGAGATAATTCAATTGCTATATAGAGTATAAAATAAGAATATAAACCATAATAATATGTTTCTTGATTCATATAAAGTGCAAGCTTTCGGATCTTTACAATCCTTCTACAGGCATCCTTCTATAGGGCTATGCCTGTAGAAGGATTGTGAAGATCTGAAAGCTTGCACTTTGTATGAATCAAGAAATTGGGGGTTGGTGGAAGATTAATCTAAACTGTTGGCTTTCGACTGATACGACCTGGGTTTGATTCCCGCAGTGGGCAGTTTTTCTGATTAAAAAAAAATGCTCCAACAGCCCCTGATTATTGCAAAAGTCGAACTGATTT
>CP092867.1:30004683-30450374 GCA_030710605.1 Cordylochernes scorpioides
TTCATTTTCAGCTACTAGCTTCAGGATTCCACCGGCGTGTAAAATCCAAGACTTTCCTCCAAGATAAAGATATCCATTTATACAATATGATGACAGCCTCTCTTCGCGCCACAATTCAGAGTTATTGTTTGAATCCCGATATACATGGTAAAAGGTACAACTTCCTTAAGTTTTGTCCATGAGTGTATGGTACAAGATTGTAGATGGTGTGAGATTTATTTATATACAGATTAGCATGTGATGAATAGAATCCTATAAAGTGGGATAAGATTGGCAGCTATCTTTGGTTTAAATACATAGTTTATAAAAAAAATAAAACCAAATAAAAAAAGACTTACTATATCATAGTGGAAGGATAAGACCTAAAATATCTATTCTATGAAACCAATAAAGATTATATTTGAAATTGGGGCGGGTTGTCTACCTACCCTGAGATACCCTGGGAAGACTTCTTTTTTAGCTTTTGTCCTTGAGTTATGTATGTCGCGAAATGAGGGTCAAAACCCGAAACAATGATATACAGGTTAGCTTTTATCTGCATTTTCCAAAACTGCTGTTGTAGCTCATTAATTATTACTACTATTACGCTCTGTGTACTATGGTAATGAACAAAATTAATTATAAATAAATGACAATTCGCTGAGGGAAAAAGAAACCCTTCTCTCAGCGAATTGTCTTTATTTATAATTTTACCGAAAGGATTATATTATTAACAAAATTCATTATTTAAATGCATTTTTAAAAGGAATAGATTCATATTTTGGTACACACGTACATATCCCTATAGTTAAAGAAGGTGACATGGTAGTAAGATAGAAGAGTCTAGTCCTAGAAGTCTGAACAGGCAATTAATCAGAGCATCCCATCCAATCACCAGGAGAAATCCCAATAAAAATTCCGACTTAATGAATTCGGAGCCAATTAGAAATCTTTGTTTTAATCTCTCTTCTTCATGGCACGGCTTTGTCCGTTGCTTAATTAAAGTTCTGGAGAGACCGTTAAATATCCCCATACCTGATTTGTCAAATTATCGTTTATAATTATATTCATTTATATATTATATAAACTAAAAATGCAAATATTTTTTTATTTTTCAAAAACATATATTTTATTTCATTCATTTACTCTTCTACATTTTTGACCATAGATTTATAATATACCACTTTTGAATTTTGTTGTAAATATGTGTAAATATGTAAATATGTAAATGAGTTTTCAACTCACGAATATAGGATTCATTTTATAAATTCTATATAACTGTGAAAATATTTAATGTGTAATTCTTTTCAAGTAATTGAAAATAAAAACTACTTGATAAGTAAATAAATATCTTTCCTTTTTCACGACTGCATCTCCAATTCTTTATCATTCCAACATCAAAACACTATAATCACAACATATATATATTCTCAATTTATGGCCATTGTCATTTACCAAAACATTATATAATATTTATTATATTAGAGAGAATGAGAATCTTTCTAAGGGTGTATGAGAGCATGGTGAAACTCACGGATTTTAAAATTGAATTTGAAATTCGATTTTTCCCCCTTAATTACTGTTCCTTAAATTAATATAAGATTGTCCCAAAATTTCGTGTTTTTCTTATGACTTTGTTTTACTTATTACTTGGCGAATATATTATTATGGCGAATACATAATAATACATAATACAATTACTTTATTCATAATACCAAGATATTATACATAACGACGAATAATATTATGGCGAAAAATATTGGTATTTCAATTTTTTGAAAGTGTTTACGAACTTTTGGGATAACCATATAATAATATATATATTTTTAATATTATTGGATTCTATATTTGAAATCCGTTAATTTTTTATTTATATTTTACGTATAATAAAATAGGAATGAAAAAAAAAATAGTAAAGGGCCCTATTCAAACATAGGTATGCCATCCGGAAATAACCGTGGAAATCTGATTCCATTCGGCCTATTTTTGATTAATAATAAGCAATGCGTTTAGGGATTCATAACGAGGTTCTTCATTTTTATCATTGAATATATTTCATACTTAATTTAATCCAATAAAATAATTCCTTGTATCAATATTAAGTAAAATATATCAGGTCTCCACACTCACTCCTCACTTTCTTACTGCTACTCTTTTTGTGTTGTTTTTCTTGCTTCCCTCTTTCTCTTTCTTGTTTTTTTCTTTCTTTTTCTTCTGTCTATATCGTTGTTTCCTTTGTCTCACTGCTTTGTTCTTATGCATACCTCTGGTGAATCCTGTATAGGGTCAGTGACCCTAAATAAAGGCTTTTTGTTGTTGTTATATCAGGTCTCCAGGGAAAAGTATATTTTCAAATCATTTTTATTCTCTAGCTTTCGGGTACGAAATTATTATGCCATGTTTTCTCCTGTAGAAGGGCGTCCGTGCCCGAACACAAGAAAAATAAATGTTTTGAAAAGATACTTTTACCTGGAGGCCTGATATTTTCACTCAATACTTAATTCAATCATATAAATTATCACTGATTAAAGAAACGAATCTGTCAATGAATTGGATTCACCCCATTGCTACCTCAGTAGATAATACAACAGTAGGCTGTGCTAATGCAAGGACAAGAGGATGGCCTCAATGCGGGCACAGATGACAGCCTACGGATGTTGGGGCAATGTTTCTTCCCTGTAATCCACCGCTGGTATCAGAAATGGTTGGGAAGATCACGGGCATGTTGCTGGAGATAGACAACTCAGAACATATCTTCTTCTTTCTTATCTTCACTAAATCATATTAGGGTATCAAGCTTGTAGATCTTGAGACTCATGTTTGGGTGAAGTAGAATGCGTCTACCTTTGTCATTAAGATTGGGAGCACTACTCAGTAGCTAGCAGGATGACTTAGCTACAAAAGAAATGGCGGCATCTGACATGAGGAACAAGACGTCATGTGCAGCCGCTACTAACATGGAGTACAGACGCTTCTCATCCTGTAACCCTGGATTAGGAGCCCTTACAGGGTACTATCAGCCGGGCCAGCTGAGCCCAGGTTTTTTAGTGAGCTTGTTACTGCTTCTCTCTTTTTCATCCGGGCTTGGGACCGTCAAAGACGTAGTTACTCGGAGCATATGCTGGAACATTACGAGGCCCTGAAGACCAAACTGGAGAAGGCTGTAGCCGTTCTCCAAACCTACCAAACTAAGGAAGCACTGGTCAAGAAGGAATAAACATCCACCCACCGGCAAAGAACTATTAAGTTACTCTGTGTTTATTTTATATGGGTATTTTCATTCAATAAAGGGCTCCATTATTCCAGGATTGCAGATTTCGACAAATTACAAAAATGTATAAGATGTCCTATATTTACATAAATTCCTCTTTAAACACGATATATAATAATATTACAATATATGTTATATGTTTTATTTCTAATAAGGAATAAAAAAGCGACGAGATTCTCTGGAAACTTCCTTCATCGCTTATCTTGTATCTTAGAAATATTGTTCTTGCCTTAAATAAATCGCCGTGTCATTCTGAAGTTTGTCTTTTCTATTTTTCTTGTCAAATTATATTGACAAACATTTGCA
This sequence comes from Cordylochernes scorpioides, assembly GCA_030710605.1. NCBI lineage: Eukaryota > Metazoa > Arthropoda > Arachnida > Pseudoscorpiones > Chernetidae > Cordylochernes > Cordylochernes scorpioides. Next base: position 30,008,240 of record CP092867.1, read on the forward strand.
GTTTTTTCTGATCAGTTTTTAGCGGGAAGAATGTTGTTTTGGTTTGTTAGTGAACAAATCTCTCACGCTTTCTCATTGGACGAATGTGGCCATGTTTGTATATATGAGTGGACAGAGTGTGGAGAATTGGTGTGGAGACGCTTAAAGTGTTTTATGCGTGATTTTTCCGTGTCTGAGGATCTCTTTGCATCCCTGTGTGACCCGAGTCCGATCCCTACCAACGCTACAATAAAGATAAGTACACTTATCCCCCGATTTACACGGTACTTGTTTTACACGTTTTCGCTTTTACACGGTTTTCCAAATAAGTTTTTTTTTTTTGTTTTTATCGCACTATACTAAATGCTACTGTGATTGAACACATGCGCTGTGTACACATCTCACGAGGAATCCCGAGCTTATGTGCTGACTACATATTTTAACCTGTCAATGCATTTTATTTTTATTTCTGTGTACACTTATCCCCCGATTTACACGTTTTTCTCAGGAACGTATCTACCGTGTAAATCGGGGGATAGGTGTACTGTTTTTATTTTATTTTACAAATCGTGGGTTTTTATTTGCCTCCTTTTTGTTGTTTGTGTTTTACTCTAGAGTGTAAGTTTCTCTGTGTATTAAGTTACTCTTACTATAGGCCCTGGTATATTGCATTTTTATGTGATAACCCGTAATAGTTAACTTTTGTCATTCTACTTTTCAATATATTGACATACGAGATTCCAAACTTAGCTACCGCTAAGACTACATTTATAACATTGGCAAACATTTGGAAAGAATCCAAAAAGATATTTTTAAATGTCTGAAGAAAGATGTTTTTCGGAGGAAAAAAGAAGTGAGTATCTTCTGCAATATATGATCATTGAATTATATTTCTTCACTGAATAGTTTCAAGCAATTGTCTACTAAGCCATCTCTATATTGACAAAATGATAGAAATTCTGATTTCAAAATTGATATCTTCGGTTTATTTAATGGTTCTCCCAATTATCTGGTTGTCCCATAAATAATGGCCGTTTTTGGAAACACATTTTTGAAATGAAAAAAATTTACCTAAATAATTTGGCAAAACATGCAAATTATATATTGTTCTAAAGCTAACATCACGCGCATTCATATGCAGTTATTCTTGCAAAAAATTCACGAATGATAAATATGATGATAATAAAAATGATAATATATTTTTATTTGCCTCCTTTTTGTTGTTGGTGTTGTACTCTTGGGTTGGTAAGGACCGGACTCGGGTCACACAGGGATGCGAAGAGATCACCAGGCACGGAAAAATCACGTAGAAAACACTTTAAGCGTCTCCACACCAATTCTCCACGATATGTCCCCTTTTATATACAAACATGGCCACATTCGTCCAATGAGAAGGCGTAAGAGATTGGTTCACTAACAAACCAAAACAACATTCTTCCCGCTAAAAACTGATCAGAAAAAAAAAAAAAAAAACTGAAAATGTTTGTCAATATAATTTGACAAGAAAATTAGAAAAGACAAACCTCAGGATGACACGTCAATTTATTTATAAGTACTAATATTATCGTATTTTTATTTAGAAAAGATGCATATATTGGATTTATATATACAGTGGTACCGCGACATACTAGCGCCCCAACATACGAGTTTTTCGAGATACGAGCCGACGAGCAAGTGATTTTTTGCTTTGAGTTACGAGCGAAATTCGAGATACGAGTTCGGTTCGGTAGTGTTGAAGATATTAATCTGTGATTTTAAATGTTTCTTTTTGACCAGTACTTTTGCTTTGTTTTTGCTTTTCCTAAAATGTTTCTTTCTTCTTCTTCATTATTATTTGTTCTATATGCAAAGCTTTGTTTTTTGAGACTTAAATAAACAAATTCAAGTTTATTATATTTTTGTGTGCTTTTAAAGTTAAAACACAACAGGTAGTAACACGCAGTCGCGCCATCACGATCAGTTAGCAGCGTGCTTCCGCTGTGATAAGTTGTGTTTTGTGTTGCGTTTACATTTACAGTTTTAGTTATAACCATGGATCGAAAGAAAGTTTGTAAAAAGTCAAGTGCTAAGAAAAAGATGATGAGTATTGAATTAAATGGCACTTGCCTAACTCATTTCCGGAACATTCTGAGAGGGAGGAAGAAACAAACCTCCTTGGACATGTTTTTTTCTAAACGGCCTACAGGTGAAAGCGAGAAAAATGTAGCGAAAAAGGCAAAGACCAGTGAGGATATCTAATTTATTTCTTTACATTCTCTTTTTTGTTTTTGTGCAATAAATATTTGATATTTTTAAATACGTTTTTATTATTTAAAACCACGTAACAAAAATAACTGGGGTGACATTTTGGAGGTTGGAACGGATTAATGGTAGTTCAATTGTTTTGTATGGGGAAATTTGCTTCGAGATACGAGTAATTCAAGATACGAGCAAGGTTGCGGAACGAATTAAACTCGTATGTCGAGGTACCACTGTATTGTGAAAAACACAAACATCCTCTATAAAGAGAGGCGAGTTGTCCCTCGAAATATATTGGAAGAATAAAAATATTTATAAATCCAATATATGTATCTTTTCTGAATATAATTTTAATTATTGATTTGTCAATCTTCAAAACGTATATATACAGTTAAACCTGTCTATAACGCCCCCTCTAAATAGCGCCTCCCTCTCTATATCGCCCGATTTTAAATACGTAGTACCATGCGATTTACATTAAAAGTGACCTGTTTATATCACCCTATTTTGGTGAGTCCCAAGAGGGGGCGCTATAGACAGGTTTAACTGTATATATATACAGTAGAACCTCCCTTTAAAGGACACCTAATTGCAGAACCAAAGTGTCCTATAGGGAAGATGTATCTTCTTACCGGAGAGTTGTTAAATAGTCAAAATGGTAATTTTGCAAATGAAAACTGTCCTTTGTAGAGAGGTTTCCGCTAGCGGGGTGTCCATTAAAGGGAGGTTCTACTGTATATATATATAAATTGAATAGTGAATGAGAATTATTATCCAAACCAAGAGAATTACAAAAATTTCTTCAAAATGAATATCAAATAATTTATTTGACGCTGTGCTCCAATGGCTAATGAGATACTTCAGCCTTTATCCAGAATTTAATTATTTTTAATAACGATTTACGAAGTCTCGAATGAAATTTCTGATCTGAAAGTTAATTAGAAATTAATTTCTATTCATTTTTAAAAATATATTTCCAGTTTTTTTAGAAGTTTTCCTTTGGCAAAGCGCTCTAAACCAGGCAAAATTAGAATTTAAGCTTTGGTGATATCGAAGTATGTAAAACTATGTTCATACGTTAAGTTTATATTTATTTTTATAAATAATTCATATATATTTATTCTTAAATATATTCTATATATGCTAACAATTTTAAACATGCACCTATCCCCCGATTTACACGGTAGATACGTTCCTGAAAAAAACGTGTAAATCGGGGGATAGGTGTACACAGAAATAAAAATAAAATGCATTGACAGGTTAAAATATGTAGTCAGCACCTAAGCTCGGGATTCCTCGTGAGATGTGTACACAGCGCATGTGTTCAATCACAGTAGCATTTAAGTATAGTGCGATAAAAACAAAAAAAAAAAACTTATTTGGAAAACCGTGTAAAAGCGAAAACGTGTAAAACAAGTACCGTGTAAATCGGGGGATAGGTTTATATACTTTTTAAACATATATTAACAATTTTAAACACATATGTAAATAAGGAGTAGGCAAATTTTGGCCATTATAAAATAATAGACAAATTTGTAACATAGTTATTTTTATGATTAAGTTATTTTTGATATTTCTTCGCACAATAAAGCTTTTGTTCTCCAAGACTTTAAATCACCTATCATTTCCTACTCTACAATATTCTCAATAAGCAACCGGAACTTCGTCCAGGTCGGGCAGAGCCAGGCCATCGAGGACCCCGTCATCACCTGGAGGAGAACACTATCGCGGTGGGGAAGAACACCTGGCTGATCTTTTTCATGTAAATATTTTAAACTGTAACCTCTCTCCCTACTGTTGACTAATTATAAACTGTTTTTAATTTTAAAAAAATTACAATATTCTCTATTTTAAACAATTTTAAACAATTATTTGCATGAAAAGGAGATGCATTTTCATAATTTATCTACCTTATCCCATTACAATTTCACATTTGTACTATTTTTTCACAATTCTAAACATATTTACCTCAAGAAGAAAGTTGATAAAATTCGGATGAAGCTATAATAATAATAACAAAGAATTCTGTTTAAGGTACACATACAAAAAAATAGTTGAAAACTAATAGTTTTAGTAATTGAATAATTGACTTATATTGTTCCTGGGGATAGAAGTTGCCTGGCTGGCATTCATATTTCTGTGAAAAATAGACACTTCAGCCAGTTAGAGTGTTTTTTATTTTCTCAACGTTTCGACAAAATTTTTTTGTCTTCGTCAGGAGAAATAAATAAAAATAAAGCATTTGGCAAGGCATTAAAAATGTTTAACGCTTTGCCAAATGCTTAAATTTTATTTACTTTTCCTGACGAAGACAAAAGATTTTTGTCGAAACGTTGAGAAAATGAATAAACTCTAACTGGCTGAAGTGTCTATTTTTCATAGTTATATGGTTCCATTGTTTATGAGAGCATCTTAACTATGTAAACCCACAAATATGTAAATATGTAATTCTGAAGATCATTTGTTGATTGGACGTTGATTCAGAGAAAAACACAGCCACATCAACCAATATTCAACTCATTTTACAGATTTATTTTGAATTTTATATAAAAAAAAACTACTAAATTCCATTTGAACGCTTTTATTTAGAAATTAACTCTTTTTAGTATTGTGTTAGTTGGATAATTCTCTAATATATAGCATATTTTCATTCTAAAATATTCCTTAAAACTTTTTTTTTTAAATCTGTAAATTGTTTTTCGCGAATAAACACAATACTTTACAATTTGATTTCATTTAACTAAATTTGCATACCAACCCTTTGTATATATATGTGATATCTTGGGACCTCTGGGACCAGTGTTACCTGATGCTAGACGAACCTCGATGTCAACTCTACCGTGCAGTCGTGGTGGAAGGCGACACAGCTGGGCCAAAGGTGAAATAAACAAACAGAGATTCCACTAAGAAGCGTCTGACGTCAAGAAGGAATGGGATGAGGAGAGAGAGAGATCTTTAGAGCAAGTGTTACCGTTGGGATCCAAGCGCAGACTGCCTAACCTAGGTTCTCGATTTAACACCAAGACCTTTCTTCTTTCTAATTGGTAGGAAGATGTCACGTGGCCGTTGGCTATTGGTTGACCTACTTAGGTATTGTCTTCTAATTGGTGGGAATATGTCACATGGCCGTTGGCTATTGGTTGACCTACTTAGGTATTGTCTTCTAATTGGTCTTTGCTGCTGCCTTTGACGGAAGATATATCCGGCCTTGCCCAGGAAATACTGGCCGTTAAACTCGACTTTTATGATTTCCGCGATTCATAAAATTGACTGTAAATTTATTAATAGTGGTGCTGGCTTTAAGCCTCTTTGCTAGGCCTTACTTCTACTCTCACCTAAGCCTGATTAGTTTTAACCTTAATTTTCTCCTGTTAGTCTCCATTCCTTCTATCTGTACAGTTGCTATACTTTATTAGATTCTTACGCGGTACAGATTGATGTTAGTTGAGGCTTTCTATTTGCAGTACATAAGAAGTTATATACAGTCATGGGGTGGAACATGTGGTAGTAGATATCTAGACTATTTACAACAATTCCATGGTCTTAAATCATCACATATATATCAATTGTGTTGATATTTTTTTCTTTTAATCTAACTAACTTGCATACTAATTCTGTACATATTTAAAATATTTTTCTTTCTTTTCTTTCAAAATTTTGTTTATATTTAAAGTGCAAGTGTCCTAAGTCGAAATAAAGAAAACCAAAAGTTTATTTTAACTCCTGACGTTTCAGTGACTTCTGTCATTCTCTTCAGGATAATTATTGTTTATTTTTTTTTTTCCAAAGCGCTATATCCCGCAAGGGATACTTGCGCCAAACAAGGAGAAAAGTTTATTTACATAAGTTATTTACATTATTCAACGCATGAAAACATTAGAGATCCAGATTTTGTAGAAAGTTTAGAATGTATTTACAAAAATGAATTGAACTTCAAATATGATTTTTTTAATCGGAAATCAAATCGTTAAGTTCACAAACAAACTAGTTCATTCTTCATTCTATAATCTTGAAATGCTGAGCAATCGATCAGTAGATGTCTTGAAGTTTGTTCCTCAATACCAAAAAAGCAACTTGAATCCTCCACTGCCTTTATTCTATTTAAAAAAACTTTTGAAATTTCCGTGGTTTGTAACAAATTGAGTATTTTAAAAATTGTAAAGAAAGTGACAGTAAGTCATTGAATCGTCAGAAGTTAAATAAATTATTGGTTTATGTGTCCACAAATATGTAATGAAAGTAAAATAAGAATTAGTACTTCAAATTAAGATACTTCTGCCAGTAAGAGACAATAAAAAATATTTACTGGCCGAAGTATCTTTAATTTGAATAACAATGAATTCCGGCCAGGCAGCCTCTATCTTTACGATAAAATAAGAATGACAATGTGCTGTGTGTGTTTATTTAGCAAATATTCAGCCAAAGCTTTCAAACGTAAATTCTTCCACAAATCTTAGTAAGCGATAATTCTTGAAAGCTTTCTGAATATGTAATATAGAAATACATTGTTACTACTCTATATTCTGTTCCTAAAGTTGCCTAAACTGGCTTATGTATTTGTTGTCTTGTCCTTTAAGCAGAAGAGCTATACTCGAAGCAAAACTATTTGTCGAATTTTTACACTTTTTCAAATAATAATCTGTATATATTTACCACATGTGAATATAATCTTTCTCCATTTTTACCCCTTTGTATATTTCCCACTTTCATAGGTTTCTCCGTCTTGTAACCCCAAGGAGAATCCTCTGTAAGACCTGTGTGCCTTAATAAAGGTTTTTGTGTGTGTGTGTATTTTTACACTTTTACTGAATCCTCTTTTCATAAGTTTGTTAAACACCACCAACAAGAGTGAACCTTCAAATACAGAAAATACACTGCGTGACATTGAAAATGGAACACCAAGAAATAGTGGCCAGAAAATTATGCAAATTTCAGGGTAGACGCGCCTAACCGAGTTATGCAAATGATGTAAAATGCGCAGCTCTCGTGCGCACATGGAGTAAGATATAAGGGAAGGAACTTGCAGAAAGGACAGTATTCGTGTCGTTATTTCTTCAAGGAAAATCATTGTAGAAATTTTGTTCTTGTGTCAAAAGACAGGTGTAATAACAGAGAATGCCAGGTCATCGTAAACGGAGGCAGTTCAAGCAGACAGACGCTTTTACGAGGGGCATGGTGATCGGACTGAAAAGGGCAGGTTGGTCCATACGTCAAATCGCAGCTGATACACACCTTGGTGCGTCCACGGTGCACCGACTGTGGAGAAGATGGTTGGAACAAGGAAATGTGGCAATTTATAGGAATGTCGGTGCAACCAGAGTGACGTCAGCACGTGTGTATCGGCGTATCCTTCGACAAGCAGTGGCGGCCCCACAAGCCACTTGTACCGCCATCCTGCAACATGTGCAAGACACCCTAGATCATTCCATCTCGACCAGAACCATTTCCCGTCGATTGGTTGCTAATGGCTTGCTCTCATGCCGTCCGCTAAGAAGACTGCCATTGACCCCACCGAATAGGCGCCAACGTTTGGAATGGTGCCGGGCTAGATCGACGTGGATGACGGAATGGCACAGGGTCGTGTTCTCAGATGAGTCGCGTTTCTGCTTGTCCAGTGATAGTCGCCGTGTACGCGTGTGGCGTCGACGTGGAGAAAGGTCCAATCCGGCAGCAATTGTGGAACGCCCCACCATGCGACAACGTGGAATTATGGTTTGGGGCGCAATCGCGTATGATTCCAGGTCACCTTTACTTCGTATTCAGGGCACTATGACGGCCCAACGATACGTTGATGATGTGCTGCGACCGGTGACACTCCCCTACCTTCAGGGGGTACCCAATGCCCTTTATCAGCAGGATAACGCCCGACCGCACACTGCTCGCTTTAGCCAACAAGCTCTGCAAGATGTACAGATGCTTCCCTGGCCACCGTACTCTCCTGATCTCTCACCAATCGAGCACGTCTGGGACATCATTGGACGCCGTTTGCATGCCTTGCCACAGCCGCGTTCAGAAGACGAACTGTGGCAAATGGTTGAGAGGGAATGGAGAGCCATCCCTCAGGACGCCATCCGTACTCTGATTGACTCTCTACCTAGACGTGTTGCTGCGTGCATCGCCGTCCGCGGTGGTCCTACTTGCTACTAAGCCGACGCCGTTCTCGCTCTGTATTATGACTATCATTTTGAAATAAAGATCACTTATTGTTCGTCCCTGTCTCTCTCTGTCTGCCGAGTTTCATCACTTTCTGGCCACTATTTCTTGGTGTTCCATTTTCAATGTCACGCAGTGTATAAGATTGTCCTAGCCTAGAAATACAAAGTTGTCCCAAAAGTTCGTAAACACTTGCAAAAATAATTTCAATACCAATATTATTCGCCTTAATAATGTAGCGCAGAAACCAAGCCTTGAAATATCCTAAGATGTAAAAGTATTTATTGATGACGTCACCGTGACAAGTCGACAATTATTTACAAATCAACCAAACTATCTACAGCTAGGGAATCTTGAACAAGCAAGCAAAGAAATATTTTAAATATACAGAGTAATATATATTTTTATAATCTGTTGAATATTTTCATTGAATAATATTAAATTAAATTTAATTAATAGAATATTTCTTCGCCACTATATTATTCGCCGTTATGTATAATGTATTATGTATAAAGTAATTGTATTTTATGTATTCGCCAAGTAATAATAAAAACAATGTTTGTTTTGTGTTTAAAAAAAGAAAAAAGAAACATTCGTGTTTTATAATGCTTCCATTTCTTATGTATTGATGGCATGTTATGGTCTTAATAGAAAAAACAATGTTTTAAGAACAACACGAACTTTTGGGACAACCTTATATAGGCTATAGAAGTATAGATATAGCGATCTGGTAGATTAATTTGCCGAAATTGCTGGGAAGGTTCGCCACTGATGAACTAAGTATTCCCCATTTTTTTCCCTTTCAGTTCTCTCTTTGTATATGTTGTGTCGAAATTATAGACGTACAGCCACTCACACTTGAGCATGACTTTTTATTCAGCTCTTATTCTTCCTTCCGGCCAACAACAGAGAGAGAGAGAGAGAGAGAGAGAAATAAGGATAACCCAGGCCCCTGGAGCGCAAGAAACGCCAACTGCCCGGTTGACCAACAACAAAAATGTCTGATTTATATACACATATATTTTTACATTAGATAATAAAATGCATATATTGGATTTAGTAAAATATTTATTTTGCCAATATTTCGGCTGGCTGAACGCCAACCTTTATCGAGGCATTACATTTTTGTTACAAAAGAGACTAATCCGTTACAAAAATGTAATGCCTCGATAAAGGTTGGCGTTCAGCCAGCCGAAATATTGGCAAAATAAATATTTTACTAAATCCAATATATGCATTTTATTATCTAATGAATTAAGTATGGATTGCTCTATTTTCAAAACAATATATTTTTACATAATTACGCTTTAAAGAATGCAAATCATCTATTTACCTTAACAATAGTATAAATTCGCCCTATGTGATTAAAACATGGCGTTGAATAAGCATTTCATTTTAAACAAACCTAAATAACAAATTTGTTTCTCCTTTCAACATTATCAAAATATAAATAATTATTTTATTTATTTATTTCAAAACACACGCTATATCCTATGTGGATATTTGCGTATAAATGTTTATTCTATTTTATGTACATAGTTTTTAAATACACTGGTGTCCAAAAAATAAGAAACTTAACCAATATTGAAATTTCTCAAAAGCTAATTTATTAGCAAATATAAAATTTAGTATACAAATAGTTTAAACTACGGAGAATTTGACTAGCTATATGAAAATAAAAAATATATTTGAAATTATGAAATATGCAAATTATTACCAACATACCCAAAGCTAAGGTTCCAGATCTTAAAGAAATAAGATATCAATAGGGAGTATGATCACCTCTAACAGCTATCAAGGTCTCACAGCGAGCCCTCATACTGTTTACCAGGCTTTGGAGGAGGTCCAGGGGTAGTAAACCCCACTCCTCCAATAGAGCAGTTCTTAGCTCAACGAGGGTTCTGGGAAAGGGGTGACGAGCTCCAATACGCCTCCCTAGAGCATCCCACACATGCTCTATTGGATTCAGGTCCGGAGATCTGGCTGGCCAATCCATCCTTCGAATATTCTCACTCTGTAGATATTCATTGACTAGCCTAGCCCTATGCGGACGAGCATTATCGTCCATAAAAATTAAATTGTGACCAATTTGATCTCTATAAGGTCTTAGATAGGGCTCAAGGATCTCGTCCCTGTATCTTTGGGCAGTTAAAGTGCCCCCAGAAAAAATGTGCTAGAACTGATGCCAGCCCAGACTAAGAGACTGCCCCCTCTAAAACTGTCTATTTCCCTGATGTTACTGGGATGATAGCGGGTTCCAGGCTCCCTCCAGATGAAAACTCGTCGAGAATCTGTGTTTAAACTAAATCTTGACTCGTCACTGAAGAGAACATTGGCCCACTGATCACGAGTCCAGGCGTGATGTTTCAAGCACCAATTCAAGCGGGCTCTCCTGTGAGCAGAGGTTAAAGGGATACAGAGCATTGGTAGTCTTGCATAAAGAGCACCTTCGTGAAGCCTTCGGTAAACAGTTTGTTATGAAATTCTCGTTCCAGTAGCACTTGAGAGTTCATTAGAGAGTTGAATAGCTGCCATCTCCCTATGGCGCTTGGCAGTTACGACCAGATAACGGTCTTCAGAGGTAGCTGTTTTTCTTTTTCTAGCAGAACCTTCTTTTCTTTTGATGGTTCCTGTCTCAATGAACTGTTTCCATATTTTGCTGACCACAGATTTATTCACATTTAGCCATTTTGCTACTTCAACTTGTGATTGCCCTGCCTCCATTCTTCCAACAGCTCTCCATTTTAAATCATCTGCTAAAATTTTTCGTAAACTCATAATTAACTAAGGATTAAATAAAATTATAATTGGACAATTCTTAGATGGGGTAAACGACACGCCAAATAGCACACTTATAAAGACAAGCAAAAATTTGCATATTTTCAATTTTACCGAATCGAATGGTTGCGATAAATAAATTCTACCACTTAAAATACCTAATTAAATTACTTTTTAGCTTTTAGCGTTGTATATTTTAAAACATATCATTAAAAAACAAAAGTTTCTTATTTTTTGGACACCAGTGTATATATTCAAATTTTGTAGTTTTAGAAAGAGAGAGTAAAATTTATTTAAATTTACATTTTAGAGCAATAAATTATACAAGAAACAAAGATTATTTACACACATTTTTTAAAATTATTTAACAATTGCAGAATACACGCTATATCTACAAATCGGATATTTGCGTGTGAAATATATACATTTGAATGAAAAAAAAAAGTAGTTTAAAGGAATATATACATATTTACATATCAGTATGCAAATTGATTACATTAGTAGTCACTTATTTAGTTAAGTACATTCTGCAGAATTTGTTGAATCTTTGGTGTATGTCCTTAGTGTAGACCAGATGTTGCATATTTGTTATGGGAAGTTGATTTAGTTCCCTAAGGTCAGCGGTCAGCGGGCAGTCAGTTAATAAGTGTCTGGGGTTCTGTTCTTCGCCTCCACACGAGCATCCAGGTGATTCAGTTTGCCAATTTTTAACAGGTATGAGTTGAAGTCGCCATGTCCAGTGAAGAATTGCACATTATCGAAGTTAGGTTTGATATAATTTGGAATTTTTGGGCCACTGAAGAAACTTTTGAAATTTTAATTGGTCGTTTCGTAGTATTCCTGTTGTTTCTGGTTTATAAAGTTAGATATTATGATTCTTTTTGCTGGGACAACTCGGTTGTAATCTATATTTATTTTCAATATATTTGATTCAATCAAAAGTCCAATATGTCTTTAGAATTACAACCAGTAAACCAGTGGCACAAATATAGAACATTCCAAAACAATAACAGCAATAAAAAAAACTATACTAACTAAAACTATAAATTTCAATTCTTAATGTAATTCAGGTCCACGGCATTTAAGATAGAGTCTACAGAATGTTTAAAATTTTCTATATTCTTTTTTACTGGAAACCATTTGGCTTAAACTAGAACTGTTCATTTGACATTGTACTCTCAAATCTGACCAACACCGGATTAAAATATAAATAAACATTTTTAAAAACTGTCAAGAAAAAGGTTGAATCGATTAGAGATCGTTTTACCAGTGCGTGGACAATGACATCTTTTCAATATTTATTCCCAAATTTTAATTATCTAACTTTAATTTTTTTTTTTTTAAATCTGGTTATTGACAAAAACCTTTGAATATGCTAACTGTACGTAACTCGGACTTCTGAAACCACGTACAGAAATCGCCTCCTATCGGTGTTATTTCTTCAGACTGACAATAAATAGTTAGACCAGGGATCGTCAAACTGCGGCTCGTGCGCAAATGCGGTTCTTTGGATGTGAAGCTGCGGCTCTTTGGATGTGAAGCTGCGGCTCTTTGGATGTGAAGCTGCGTCTCTTTGGATGTGAAGCTGCGGCTCTTTGGATGCGAAGCTGCGGCTCTTTGGATGTGAAGATACGGTTCTTTGGATGTGAAGCTACGGCTCTTTGGATGCGAAGCTACGGCTCTTTGGATGCGAAGCTACGGCTCTTTGGATGTGAAGCTGCTACGGCTTTTTGGATGTGAAGCTACGGCTCTTTAGTTCCATACGCAAATATTATTTATTTAATAAAAAACATTTTTAAAACATTCTGAATCGTTTAACGAGGACTAGGCATTGATTCTATCTCTCGGTCACTTGTACTCGCTTTTCACCGCACCCCTCCCCCTTGACACGCGTCGTCACTGTCCTCAGTTCGTCGGAAGCTCTCGAATGACGCCGTCGTCGGATGTTTCTATGTAGGTTTTAATTCACTTTCGATGCAAGACAATTTGGCATCTTCACTAGTGCTTATACCTTTTTTTCCTAATAAGATACTATATATGAATAAATTATATTTTTCTTAATAATAAAAAAGAGATTAGTTTTGTTTATAAAAAAACCTCATTTTATATGCGAGTACTATTTGTAAGTGCACATTTGTAAGTGCAAAGTCGAACTGCTTTTCACATGTGTAGACATGTGGTGCACTTACAGTAAAAGCAGTCGCCTACTTCTACCCACCATGATTATCATGGCCTGTACCACGTGTACTAGGGATAATAAAAAAAAAACTATTGTTTGCAAGAGAAAAAAAATTGTGTGGCTCTTTAAAAATTTTGAAATTTTGTAAATTGTAATTTTTGATTCTTCCAACTCAAAAGTTTGGCGATCTCTGGGCTAGACCAATTCGATTAAATACCGAACAGTTTTGAGTCTCTTTTAACGGGAGAGATGTCTTTCCCTTTTTATAAATATAATATTTAAACAAAATTCACAAAGAGAGAATGATCCTAAGAGAAAGTAAAGACAAGATTGAGGAAACAGAATTCTTCAAGACAAGGACTTGGTCCATCGTCAAAGGACCGTTGTCCGGCTGCCACTTGACCCGGTTGTCACCAAATCTAAGTGGGGGACATCATCTTCTGTTGGGTAACCTCACTTCTTTCAAAACAGCCATTTTTCTGGACTTCTTTCTCTCTCTCCCCGGAATCTCTCTTTTTTTTTTTTTCGTTCTTAGAAATCCTTTCAAAGGATCTTTAAACTAGCACAATCCACATGTAATAAGGCAATTTTTTTTTAGTATATATATTTTTTTCAGATATTAGTATTTTTCGGAAATGCGCGCTAAACGCTTCTGTGAACTCTTGTAAAACTTTCTATCAACGTGATACAAAAGAAGTTTTTTAATAAGCAACTTGGATTTAATTAACTATTTTGGACGAATCCGTATTCGTTCCTGGAGCCACGTACAGAAGTCACCAACTACCCGGGCTGTCCTTCTGACACCTAAGTCTTCTTGGTTTTATTCACAATGTTAGTAGAAGTCCAATTCATATGGTAGTGCCTGGCAGAATTCTTTCTTGGAAGATTTTCTAGGGATGCTGTACTTTGGTTGGTGATCCCTAGGAGAGTGGCCGTCAAGAATCTTTGGTATTGGAAGGTTGGACAGAGCGGAAGAGAAAGTGGTCTTATATCTATGTTTTTCTATATGGATTTAGTTAGTTTATCGAACGATAAAACCTTTCTTATCGCGTTTTTTGATAAGATAACGCGTCATGCTTACATATAGCAGTTTGTACTTATCACTCGAGAACTTCGCTTGTTCCTGAATCGTTTCTAAATAGAAAAGTTGAAGAGGAAAGCTATGAAATCTGGGAGAAAAAATTTAAATCACAAGAACAAAATCGTTTTTTTTTTAAGTTTGGCCTTTCGTCATCAACTTTAAGGAGAGAAATTTTTCTTTATCCTTATTCCTATTGTGCAGTAGGTCTAGTGAATGTTCATACTTGGATCAATGCGTTTTCGAGCAGAATTGGTAAAACAGAAGACCCAACGTGTCCCTTTTGTGAATCTGATAATGATTAAACCACTGAATACATTCTTTTTGATTGCGCAGATCTGAGTGAATATAGAAACACCCTTTTCTCGAAAGTTATTCAAGAATTAAAACATCCTTCAGTTACTATAAAAGACTTCTTTTCAAATTCTAGAACATTCAAAGCAATCCTTGCTTTCTTGGAGTTATTAAACAGGCTAAATCCTAGCCTCAAAATAAAAAAGTTAAGAGAGAAGATTTAATTTTATCCAACTTGAACCAAAATCTAGCTACCACTCGTGTCCCATTTAATAGGATTCTATCCATCACATGTTTATCTGTATATCATTCATACACCATATACAAAACTATGTAACTTATATAAACTTGTATCATAAACCTTTGTAGATAGTTTTAGTAAAGCGTGGATTTTAGAGTTCGCATAAAGCGAATGGTGCATGCGGGATAAATAAATTTTGAACTTGAGAAGTCCAGGAACCCATGCTACACCAATGTCTTCTTTATCACTCATGCAAAATTGAGGTAAACTGTTATCCTTTCGTCATACGTTTCATAAGAACATTGCCATGATTTTATGGATTGAGTAGAAGCAGAGCCCCTAGGTCTGTTACAATGACACTATTATCGATTTGAAAAGATTTTAAACATGTTGAATCTAGTATATTTATTTTTTAGCCATCGGAGGGGGGGCATAGACAGAAGAAGACACTGGCAAACCACTTCTGTATCAAGCACTAAGAAAAAAAATATATGGGCAAAATATCAAATTGGAGAATATTTGTCCATATGGTTATCAAAATCCGAACTCGACTTGATGGACTCTAGCAACAACAATATTATGATAGTCGGTCCATTTGGTAATTTTCATAGATCCTAGTTTCTTGCTGCCATTTTTATTTAGAAAATATCTTTCTATCTATCTCCCTAGAAGTCCAACCCTTCCTCTACATGAAGTAGAGGATTGCTCTTTTGGTTGAAATATGATGGGGACTTAGTGAGCACCGGGCCGTTATGGTAAAAGTGAAGATAAACAACCGTTACCTAGAATCCTGAAAATGTCTGCTTAATGGGGTACTGGTGAAAGCTGGGATTGTAACAGCTGGTGATCTGTTTTAACGGAGGGTAGAATAACTGACAAATGCAGAATATGGTGGGAATTTGATGAACCTTAGGGTTTCTACAATAACCACGAGGGTCTACAGATAATCCTGAAAACTGACTGATCAACGGGGTACTGGTAAAATCTAGGATCGCAAAAGGTGGAGATCTGTTCTGACGGAGGATCAAATAACTGACAACTGCAGAATATGGTGGGAACTTGATAAACCCCAGGACTTTTACAATAACAACAAAGATCTACAGAGAATCCTGAAAACTGGCTGATTAACGGGGTACTGGTAAAATCTGGGATTCTGGAGTTCTGTTCTAATGGAGGATCAAATAACTGACAACTGCAGAATACGGTGGGAACTTGATGAACCCCAGGGACTCTACAATAACCACGAATATCTACAGGGAATCTGGGAAAACTGGCTGATCTCAACGGGGTACTGGTAAAATCTAGGATCGCAAAAGGTGGAGATCTGTTCTGGCGAAGAATCAAGTACTTGACAGCGTCAGAAAGATCAGCTAACATCAGATGGCACCGGTCAAGTTCGATACATATTGCTGCGGCCACTAACTCCCACGGGACAATCATCCATCAACGAGGTCACGAACTACCAGTAATGGAAGAACGAATAAACTCCTATCTTTCTTTCTTTCCAGATTGGAAACGTGTTCAGAGTGTTAATATTCTCTCGTCTCTTTTTTTCCACTTTCATATATTATTTATAACTAAAAAATAATTAAGGGTAAAATAAAAACATAATGAGTATGATAAGTTTATATTTTAGTTATGTTAAAAATCAGAGTAAGCATACCTCCCTGTTAAATATATACAGATCTATATATGCATATGTATCTGTATTTGCATACATTTCTCTTTTAAAATTATTTCAACCACTTTTTTGAAATCACCCTTATAGAGAAATGGTCAGAG
The DNA here is from genome assembly GCA_030710605.1 of Cordylochernes scorpioides. Taxonomy (NCBI): domain Eukaryota; kingdom Metazoa; phylum Arthropoda; class Arachnida; order Pseudoscorpiones; family Chernetidae; genus Cordylochernes; species Cordylochernes scorpioides. Next base: position 30,024,962 of record CP092867.1, read on the forward strand.
GTGTTATTGATATTAAAAAAAAAAAGGAATTTTCCTGATCGCTCACATTAGCATTTTAAATGTCAGAGAGTCCTTTGTTCCACTAGATGGCACTCTGCCATCTAAAATACTCATGTAAGCGATCAGGAAATGCCATTTTTGTTTTTAAATATATTTACAGAAGAACCTCAATGAGAGGACACTTCTCTACAAAGGACAGTTTTCATTTGCAAAATTACAATTTAGCGACTTTCCGGTAAGAAGACACCTCTTCCTAAAGGACACTTTAGCTCTGTACTTAGGTGTCCATTACAGGGATTTTCTACTATATATATTTATAACAGATTGTTAAAACACTATTAAACATGGATGTTCATAATCAAAATGTGATAAAACATATATTTTAGTAATAGAATCCATCAAGATCTTGATCTCTATATCCTATCAAGGTTTCATCCATACTGGGAAACCATTATAAAAACATATGCGGAACACAGTCAATTTGAAAACATCATTTTTATAAAATCATGAGACCCTAAAATAGTTCAATACCAATATATTTCTTTTAAGATTAGTAAAAATTGTTAAATATTTTAAACATACATTCATGGACAAAACTTAAGGAAGTGGAAGGTCTTTATGTCGCTAGTGGTCTCTTTTTTTTTTTTTTAAGGAGACAGAGGCAATTTTGTTCACACTTGGTTATCTCGTGTGTCTTCAATAAAGGACACTATGTATTAAATATATTTTAGAGTTATTGTCTGAATCCCGATATATACTTGCTAAAAGGTACAACTTCCTTATGCTTTGTCCATGAATATATATAAATATATATAGTCACGACCGTCTTTCCTCATCGGCCGGCCGCCTCTGTCACGGATGCGCGCGCACAGGGAGGTCACGTGCTCGCCGGCTCCCTCGAGCCGGATTTGAACCAGCGACCTAAGGATCACCGTTGTAACATCTACAGTCGGGTAAAATTGCCCGGGTCATTCGGCTAGTATATAAATATAGACAGAAGAAAATATTTGATTGTTATAAATAGTCATCTCTCTTATCTTTGATAAGCCGGCAGAAGAACGTCTTTGTTCGAAATCTCTCTTTTTTTCATACTAAATAATGATGAGTAAAAGAGAAACATAATGAGTAAGATATAAGTTTATATTTTATTTATATTAAATCAGAGTAAGTATGCTTCTCTGTTAAATTTATATTTGCCTTCTTTCAAATTACTTCAACCACTTTTTTTTTAATTACCTTTATATAATTTATTGAAATGGATATATTTCTCTATATGGATAGAATTGAGTTAGATTTTAAACAAAATAGATATTCATAACGCCTCTGGTTCAAATCACATTAATAGGTACCGCTCAGCAAGAGCAACCTAGTTCATGATAATTGAACAATGAATAATATGTGAAGGTTATTCACATATTAAACAATTTTTAACGCGGGATTCAATCCAGGTTCATGACTGTCGGGAATCGAGCGTGTTGCATAACGCCTCTATATACGATAAAAACAACTCTTAAGGCATTATGCTATAGCATACATAAAACCAGGATGAGAGCTATTCAGCTTGAAAAATTAGTCCAATTTTATTATAATAAAGAACCATACAAATATAGATGTTTTAAGATGACGATTTCAAATAGAACCACAATTTTTTTATAGCTAAAAATCATTTATATAACTATAATTCTAATCCATTGTTAAGACAATTAGGTTAGGCAACCATCCATTTGAGACTAAATCATTAGAGGAAGCTGGTTATTCGTCTAGCAATTAGAAAAACGGGGAGAAGTCCGATCACACCAGTTCCCCCTGGTACCTTTGGAATATTTTAACAAATTCTAGTTCAAGGTGACTAACATAGCAACGGCGCTCTCATTTTCAAATGAAAAATATATACAAAGCAATAATGCACCATATGTATATAGAAAATGAAATCATTCAAACATGAATGTTTCTTTTATACACAAAACAAACTTATACTATGATGCACTAGCGCGCCATCTGTTATCAAAATTCAAAACTATTTTGCGGAAGAGCGATTGCTCGAAGCATATTATATATTTATAAATGTATGTAATTCCACTGTCCTCAAAGCTTATGTCCATAGTTCTTCTAAAATACCCATTCAAAGAGTCTACCAACAGTATCACTATAAAAGGAAGTTCCAAAAATGCAATATAACAGCGGTATGGTAGATTAAACTGGCGAAACCGCTGAGAGGGTTCACCACTGATGAGCCAGGCCCTCTCATTAATTTTTCCATTGCAGTAAGGGCAGTAGAAATTGTTTAATATCAAAAAGAATCTTACGCATTTAAAATAGTTTTGAATTTTGAAACTTATACTATCTTTACTGCGATGTAAAAAATATTGGAATCGTCTAATACAGTATTGGAGCTCTAAGAAGTGGTCTGATAGGTTAAATTGGCCAAATCGATGGAAGGATTTACCACTGATGAGTAAAGCCTTCCCAATATTTTTTTTATTTCAGTAAGGACAGTAGAAGTTTGTTTTGTGTATAATAGAAACATTCATATTCTTAAATGATTTTATTTCTTAGTAGAAAAATATAACCAATATTTATATCCTGAATTTGCAGATGGTGTTTCCAAGATCCCAAATGTATGTGATGCCGAAGAAAGAATCTACCGCCTCGAGCAAATCGTAAACTCCTCTACCGCAAAATCAATAGCTACTGCCGCATTGGATCTGGGAACCTTTATATTCCTGCGCCACTGTATACCGCTTGATTTGCATCTACCTATCTATCGTGTGTAGTTAATTCCCTATTTACGACCTTATTTAAGACCTAACGAGATGATCTAATTATTCTTGTCTTATTTAAGATTATTTTATCATTATCAAATAGCCTGAAAACATGGTATAGAATTAAGAAAAAGGCATCTCCTTATCATGCAACTGAAAGTTTCTGATGACTTGCGCCATCTATCGGAATAAATATCAACTATTCTCGTTGATTTTTTAATTATTCCAGAATTGGCCAAATACCCATTCTTGAATAATCAAGAAAAGCTAACCACGGACGCGTTTCGGGCTGTTGACCCTCATCAGCGTGGTGCAAGCTGTACCTAAAACGACCAAAAATTTGGTCATTCAGGCATCCTGAAAAATGATGAAACGGGTAGTTAAGGCCAGAATTCACATGGTATAGAAGTTTGATTTTGACTGAATTTGGAAAATCTAGTGTTGTGATACATTCTTTATAAACACCTTCACGTCTTGTACTGGAGTGTGTGATGAACAATACACATTTATTAAAGAAGCGTGCCTCTTTTTAGGTACATAAATACCATCTTTACGAAACATTGCGTTATATATGTGTACCAAAAGATACATCTCTACCTTTAAAAATGCATTTGATTCATCATCCCAGTACAAAACTTAAAGATAGTGATGAAGAATGACCACAACACACCAGTTTTGACAAATTAAGACAAAATCTTAAGACAACTGTTTGGTTAAAAATGTATGTTTCATTCTTATTTGTTATTCATTGTTAATTATTGTAGAAATTGTTGTTAAATATAATTCATTGTTTTACATAATTAATTCTTTATTGTTTTATTTTTAATCTGTATATATTTTCATTGATTCGGCAACACTGTGTTGTCTATATATTTTGTGTTTTGCTTGGTTTTATTAGTCTCCCTCCTGTAAGGTTCCGGGGGCCACTCCAGCATTACAACTCGCCATGTGTAAATAATCTGGACAAGGTGACTCGCGAGCTGTGCTCGAATGTAACACCTGCAAATTGAGATGTAATAAATAAATAAATTTATGTCTAGTTAAATCAGCCATCAATTCATGTTAGGTTAATCAAATTAATTATTGTAGCTTTCATTCAAAGATAATTAAATTTAGAGGTTCCTTGTTCAATTTGCGCGGAGTTCCTTTACTCAAGTCTACAGAACAAATTCAAGTTGATCATCACTATACCGTAGCTCATAGAATTTGACCTCGGTAGTAAACGCGAATACAACAACGATAATTATCTATTCGTTATAGAATAAGAAAGACAAGAGAAGAGCCACTTTATAGACGCTTTTCTCCCCGACTTGTGTTTCTTTCTTCTAAAGCTAACCTATTTATCATGTTTTCGGACTATAGCCCTTATCAATACAGGGGCGGCTTCGAATTTCCCTACATCCTACGAGAGGAATTATGAAATCGGTGGAATTTGCTAAAAATCAAATTTGTGTGTATGGTAAAAAAGCTAAATGTAAAAGTCAAATTTCTTTCTTTTCTGTAGGGGCGACTATTCCCAGCTTGGATAATATTGATTATAGCGCTATGAGATATGCTTAGAATGATTTGAACGCCCTGTTTGTGGTCTCCCACAGCTCCAGTCTACCACCAAAAATAGATTTACAACAACAATGACCGTTGCTATGAACACTCCCAGCTTGGATAATATTGATTATAGCGCTATGAGATATGCTTAGAATGATTTGAACGCCCTGTTTGTGGTCTCCCACAGCTCCAGTCTACCACCAACAATAGATTTACAACAACAATGTGCCGCCACGAACACTCCCAGCTTGGATAATATTGATTATACCGCTATGAGATATGCTTAGAAGGATTTGAACGCCCTGTTTGTGGTCTCCCACAGCTCCAGTCTACCACTAACAATAGATTTATAACAACAATGTGCCGCCACGAACACTCCCAGCTTGGATAATATTGATTTTACCGCTATGAAATATGCTTAGAAGGATTTGAACGCCCTGTTTATGGTCTCCCACAGCTCCAGTCTACCACCAACAATAGATTTACAACAACAATGTGCCGCCACGAACACTCCCAGCTTGGATAATATTGATTATAGCGCTATGAGATATGCTTAGAAGGATTTGAACGCCCTGTTTGTGGTCTCCCACAGCTCCAGTCTACCACCAACAATAGATTTACAACAACAATGACCGCCGCCACGAACACTCCCAGCTTGGATATATTTATTATAGCGCTATGAGATATGCTTAGAATGATTTGAACGCCCTGTTTGTGGTCTCCCACAGCTCCAGTCTACCACCAACAATAGATTTACAACAACAATGACCGCCGCCACGAACACTCCCAGCTTGGATAATATTGATTATAGCGCTATGAGATATGCTTAGAAGGATTTGAACGCCCTGTTTGTGGTCTCCCACAGCTCCAGTCTACCACTAACAATAGATTTATAACAACAATGTGCCGCCACGAACACTCCCAGCTTGGATAATATTGATTATACCGCTATGAGATATGCTTAGAAGGATTTGAACGCCCTGTTTGTGGTCTCCCACAGCTCCAGTCTACCACTAACAATAGATTTATAACAACAATGTGCCGCCACGAACACTCCCAGCTTGGATAATATTGATTATACCGCTATGAGATATGCTTAGAAGGATTTGAACGCCCTGTTTGTGGTCTCCCACAGCTCCAGTCTACCACCAACAATAGATTTACAACAACAATGACCGCCGCCACGAACACTCCCAGCTTGGATAATATTGATTATACCGCTATGGGATATGCTTAGAAGGATTTGAACGCCTTGTTTGTGGTCTCCCACAGCTCCAGTCTACCACCAACAATAGATTTACAACAACAATGTGCCGCCACGAACACTCCCAGCTTGGATAATATTGATTATAGCGCTATGAAATATGCTTAGAATGATTTGAACGCCCTGTTTGTGGTCTCCCACAGCTCCAGTCTACCACCAACAATAGATTTACAACAACAATGACCGTTGCTATGAACACTCCCAGCTTGGATATATTGATTATAGCGCTATGAGATATGCTTAGAATGATTTGAACGCCCTGTTTGTGGTTTCCCACAGCTCCAGTCTACCACCAACAATAGATTTACAACAACAATGACCGTTGCTATGAACACTCCCAGCTTGGATATATTGATTATAGCGCTATGAGATATGCTTAGAAGGATTTGAACGCCCTGTTTGTGGTCTCCCACAGCTCCAGTCTACCACCAACAATAGATTTACAACAACAATGACCGTTGCTATGAACACTCCCAGCTTGGATATATTGATTATACCGCTATGAGATATGCTTAGAATGATTTGAACGCCCTGTTTGTGGTCTCCCACAGCTCCAGTCTACCACCAACAATAGATTTACAACAACAATGACCGTTGCTATGAACACTCCCAGCTTGGATAATATTGATTATAGCGCTATGAGATATGCTTAGAATGATTTGAACGCCCTGTTTGTGGTCTCCCACAGCTCCAGTCTACCACCAACAATAGATTTACAACAACAATGACCGTTGCTATGAACACTCCCAGCTTGGATAATATTGATTATAGCGCTATGAGATATGCTTAGAATGATTTGAACGCCCTGTTTGTGGTCTCCCACAGCTCCAGTCTACCACCAACAATAGATTTACAACAACAATGACCGTTGCTATGAACACTCCCAGCTTGGATAATATTGATTATAGCGCTATGAGATATGATTAGAAGGATTTGAACGCCCTGTTTGTGGTCTCCCACAGCTCCAGTCTACCACCAACAATAGATTTACAACAACAATGGCCGCCGCCATTAGCAGGTGGCCCCGTAACCCCAACCCGAGACAATCCAACTGCGGTAAGCGATGTGACCAAAAAAAACCTCATCTTCAAAAAAGTACATTGTACCATGCCATTATGATGGGTAGAGAATTGCAAGTGTTTGTTCATCTCTAAAAGTTTCTTTTATCAAAACTCACTCGTTTTGAACACAAGTCAATAACGTGTCATTCATAAAAACGAAATGAACACATTAAGCACGGATTTTTTTTTTTCAATTAAAACAAACTTCTTCTCTCCTTATTGACGCTGATAAATATTGGAAGATACTGGCTCATCAGTGGTGAACCTTACCAGCGATTTTACAAATTTATCTATCATAGTATTTACTATATCTACCGCGGCACAGATTAAACTGGGGAAACTGCTGGGAGGGTTCATCACTGATGAACCAACCATTTACAATATCTTATCACCGCAGTAGGAAGTTTGTAAAATTCGTTCTTAATCGATTCATTTTATCCACTCATTTTTATTAATCCTTGAATTAATCCAAGTTACACCATTTTCAATGCGTTATGGAATTGAATGGTAAGTCTTGTATTTATTGTTGTGTTTTAACTTTAAAAGCACACAAAAATATAATAAACTTGAATTTGTTTATTCAAGTCTCAAAAAACAAAGCTTTGCATATAGAACAAATAATAATGAAGAAGAAGAAAGAAACATTTTAGGAAAAGCAAAAACAAAACAAAAGTACTGGTGTCAAAAAGAAACATTTAAAAAAATCGCAGATTAATATCTTCAACATTTATAGATTGGTCTATCATTGTCACCGAGATTGTCTTTAGTCATTTTGTCACTTCTTTCTTATCTCGCCTCAATCATATAAAGATATCTTTGCACTTGAATCTCTCAAGCAGGGTCGTCCCGAGGGTTGTATTCAATCGGGACGGCATTTCTTGAAGCAGCCCAATACCTCTTATACTTCCACCCCATCTCCGCCAAATGTTGCCACTATTCTTTTAATGCTGTATAATTAACGTTGGAAAATATAATTTTCTAAAAATATTATTATAGAACGATGTTTGACAATATACAAATATACCGCAAATGTTTCATTTGAACGAAAAATCTAAATTTATTTTAAGGAGAAATAACGATTATTTCTAACCAAAGGGGTGAAGCATGAATTGTGAAGGGTAATGATAAACGGAAAAATAAAAGTGTCCAGGGATGGGAATCATCACTCTTCACAATTCATCCTTTCATATTTCATCCCTAAAGATAGAAATAATCGTTATTTCTCCTTAAAATAAATTTAGATTTTTCGTTCAAAAGAAACATTTGCGGTATAATTGTCAAACATTGTCCTACAATCATAAGCAGAATTATATTGTATTAAAAATATTATTATAAAAATTTGACTACCATGCATGTTTGTGTAGGGTTAAATAATTCCAATTGCCACACTTAGATGGCGCTGTGTTAAACTTTGTGTGTTATAAAAGTTACATTTTTGTAAATGTAAATATTTAATTATTCTTTATTAAATTATTTCTATTTTATTGTAAACAATATGTTATATTTCTTTGTTGCTAGAATACCATTTGACTAAAATTGTATGCCTAAATAAGTCGAGATACTTTTTGAATATAAACAACTTTTAGTGGCTAACTGTGTCTGTGGTGATTAATGATCCTACATTTGAACCCAAAATATAATGTGCTATAAAATAGCATATTTTCCCACCTAACCCTGTGTACAATCTCATATAGGCATGCCTCTATATCAATAATCTTTAATTGCAAGGTATTTCAAATATTTCATGCCAATTAGGTCAGATTTCTTATGACTCATCTCTCCAAAAAAAAAAAAAGAACAAATTATCATAAAAAAGGGTTAACATCATCCAAATATTGAATAATTCAAGACAATAATGTGCAATATCCATATAGGAAATAAAACTAGTAAGCAAGAATGGTTTTTTTAAATAAACTGTCCTTACTGTGATGAAAAAAATATATGTGGGAGGGGGACTGGGTCATCTGTGGTAGCTTGACCATTAACACATGTAAAGCTGCATGATTGATTTTCTTTTTAAATATTCCATGTAACGTGATAAAGCACAATTTGAATTATAGATTATAATACAAGAAAATAAGAATTGTAGTGTGTCGATTTATTAGTCCAGCGATGGCTCAGAAAGTATTTCAAAGTTAGTGTTTTATTGGTATTACTTATTGGCTACATTTTTAGAGGAAGACAAAAAGAACAACACCCTAGAATGTCTATTCTGGTTCTCATTCCTTCCGCTGATCTGCCGCGCCGCGCAGCGGTGATCATCTCCTATTTCATGGCCCCGCTTGTATGTTTGCCAAAGGCGTGGTTAATCATCCCAGCAGGCAGGAAGGAAGTCTCTCGGCCCCCACAGATCCAAACAATTCAATAGTGTGTGACGTTTCAGCAACAGCATTGTCACCATCATCAGACAAAAGAATACAATTTTTTTTTCTTATTTTCTTGTATTATTCCATTTAACATTATACAAGGTGATGTATACATTGATTAAGTGGTAGATTTGTTGAGGATTATAGAACAAGTCTACTCTAGTGGCCTCCATTCTTGAGATGTTCTGGGACTACCTATCCTTCTTACAAATGGTACAAGTTGGGAAGATCTTCACTCAAACCTGATTTGCCTAATGTATCCTGTTTTTTTTTAATGATATATTAAACTTATGAAACCACTTTGTAAATGTAACATATAAACTTATTAACCCTAGTATATGTGGTGCAGGCTATGATAATCATGGTGGGTAGAAGTTGGTGACTGCTTTTACTGTAAGTGCACCACATGTCTACATATGTGAAAAGCAGTTCGACTTCTGCACTTACAAATGTGCCAGAATCCCGTTTGGTTACTTGAATTCACTGGTGGGTTATGACTTTTGCAAGAATTGGGGGCCATTGGAGCATTTTTTAATCAGAAAAAAGTGCCCAATGCGGGATTTGATCCCAGGTCATAGTGGTCGAAAACCAATTGTTTAGGCCAGCCTTCCACCGACCCCCTAAACTTATTTTAAAGGCAATGAGTTACAATTTGGATTATAGATTAGAAATGTAAGGTAACAAGACCAATTTATTAATTTGGATTCAGTCTCTTGTTACATTATGTTTATATTTTAATGATTTTTCAGTTATTATGATAAAAATACTACATTTAAAACCAAATTGATAATAAGAACAGGAATTTCAGATCCTTTGGTACAGTAGAACATACTCCATGAAAATACACCTCTCTAAAAAGAACAGTTTCTTTGCCAAATTTACATTTTTACAATTTAGAAACTCTTTGGTAGGAGGACATCTCTCCCTAAAGAACACTTTGGCTCTGCAACTAGGTGTTGTTTTTTATAAAGAGGTAGTTCAACTGTATCAACTATAATAAGATAAATATTCTCCAGTCTGAAGTGTAGTTTTAAAAACAATTTTTCAAATTAATGAATATCAATTCATTGTAAAATTACAAACGTAATATAAATAAGAGTTTAAACATTTTAACAAGAGAGTTTCCATATTTGCATATTTCCATATTTTTAATAAAGAAATTTGCATATTATCATGTAAAAAAAAAATAGGCAATATATTTTGATCAAAACATTTAAATAATATTTACATACAAGGGAGAAGCAATGAGAAAAATTTGTAATGTTTACAAAACATTGAAATAATTTGTTGATAAATAATACAGTTGGACCTTTCTACAAAAACATTACTTGGGACCAAGATTTACAAGGTAATAAGACCAAATAACTAGTGTGGTATTATAGCTCTATTCTATAATCCAAATTGTGCTTTATCATTGGGATCAAGATTTGATGTTGTTATAACCATGGTTAAAACAATTGGGGTTTAAAATTTGGAGCCTTATAAGCATTATGATATAACCACATTGCTGTTATAAAAAAGGTTATAACAAGATTCCATTGTATCAAAAGGTAACAAGACCAAATACAAACATTTCAATTATTTGGATATGCTACCTTTTGATTCTAATCTATAATCCAAATTGTACTTTATCAAGATTCCAATGTATTCTGTTATATATATCTAATTTTTAAAAATTATCCTTAGTACATGTGGTTGTTGTTGTCATGTCCAATAAAGAGCCTCAGATGTCTCCATGCATCTCTATCACAGCAGCAGCAATGTCCACTATCTTGTGTGTGTATACTGTATTGTTGTTGTTGTCGTGTCCAATGAAGAGCCTCAGATGTCTCCATGCATCTCTATCACAGCAGCAGCAATGTCCACTATCTTGGAAATGGACCAGAATTTGGTCGAATATTCAAAGAGTTCAGGGGGGACCGCAGGGAGGTGTGGTCGGAGTTCTCCCCCCCCCTAGTACATGTGGTACAGGTCATGATAATCATGTTGGGTAGAAGTTGACTACTTTTACTTAAAGTACACCACATGTCTGTACAAGTAGAAAGCATTTTGACTTTAGCACTTACAAGCGTTCCAGAACTTATATAAACTCACTGGTGGGGTTCAACTTTGGCAAGAATCGGAAAACTGGAGCATTTTTTATTAATTAGAAAAGTTCCCAATACCCTCTGTATTCAATCCCAGGTTGTAATGGCTGAAAACCAACGATTTAGACTTGTTCATAGACCCCACTCTTTCTCTATGGTAGAAGCAGTCTACTTGCATGCATGCACTTACAATAAAAGCAGTTGCCAACTTCTACCCACCATGATTATCATGACCTATACCAAGTGTACTAGAAATAATAATAAATAAAAAAAATCTTATTGCTACTAGCATATTTTGTCTTGGATTTCCTTTGTGTCTTTTTTTCTTGAGGCATGACTTGGAGGAATGTCTTGGCTTTGACACGACGGTGGAATCCTGGAGTCATTGCTGAAAAATGCAGTCCCCAGCACCTCATGGCCTTCTCAGCAATCTTTGGTTTGTCTTCCCTGCTCTTGCCAGCTTTCTCCATCAAAATGTCACATAAAAAAAATTAAGAAACATGATAAAAACATTATGAAAAAGACATCTCCTTATCATGCAACTCAAAGTTTCTGATGGCTTGCGCCATCTATCAGAATAAATATCAACTATTCTTGTTGATTTTTAATTATTCCATAATTGGTCAAATACCCATTATGCACCTTATCCCAGTACAATATCACATTTGTACTTTTTTTCACATGATAAAAACAATTTATACACTATTTCCTTGAATATAGGCATTTTAGCAAACATGAGATGGTGGAAGCATGGGTCAGTACAAGTAAGGAATCAAAGAGCTGGCAAAAAGGTGATTTAAGTCAGGAGTTCACTAAGAATTAATATTCAAAATCTTCAAAGTTATAAACTATTATTAATAACTATAAGTTCCAATGGAAGTCAGTGGAAAGATGGTCTAAACTATTGGTTTTCAACCGCTACGATCCGGGTTCGATTCCGGCATTGGGCACTTTTTTTCTGATAAAAAAAAAAATACTCCAATGGCCCCCGATTCTTGAAAAATTCCAACCCCACCAGGGAGTGCAAGTAACCAAACAGGGCTGTGGCACATTTGTAAGTGTAAAGTCGAACTGTTTTTCACATGTGGTGCACTTACAGTAAAAGCAGTCGCTAACTACCCACCATGATTATCATGGCCTGAACCATGTGTATTATGGATAATAATAAGAGAGTTCTTAATTATATATTTTAGAATAACAACAATCAGTTAAGGCTAGTCTATTTGATTCATGTATCCTTAGCATATTTGGTCTCAATCCCAATCAAGAGATTATTTGTACTTTCCAGTGTAAGTACAACTCAGGACAGCCAACATTGGGATGGCTAACATAAAGAGGAATGAATGAAAGCCGGGACAAACTTCATTCTTGTAATGAAGGGCATTCTCTTATCCTTGGAGGAGAAATTGACCCCAAAAGCATAGACAGACGACAATGGCAAACCATTTCTGTATCAAACACTGCCAAGGAAGCTATATGAACCAAATATCAAATCAAATTGAAGAATATTTGTCCATATGGCACCAAAAGTTATGTTGATGGACTCTTCAGAACAACAATCCTTAATATTAACAAAAAGCAATAACGCGCCATCTATACATATAAAATGAAAGGATTTAAAAGCACGAATGTTTCTTTTATACATAATACAAACTTCTACTGTCCTTACTGCGATGAAAAAATATATTGGGAGGGCTTGGCTCATCAGTGGTGAACCCTCCCAGCGGTTTCACCAATTTAATCCACCAGACCACTTCTAAGAGCTCCAATACTGTATTGGACGATTCTGATTATATACGCAGCACTGAAGGATGGAATCTCAGAAATGGTTTTCAAGAAAACTATGGACATAAGCTTATAGGACAGTAGAAATACATTCAAATATTTGCATCGAGCAATGCTCTTCCGCAAACAATATATAATCCTTAGTATAGAGTTCCATTTATATATTTTATGTACAATAATAAATTTGCTTAAAGTATTTTCTCTAGTTAATCCATTCCAATCAGCTCTGGAAAACATAGGTAAGTTCATAGAGAGCATATTAGACTGCATAGTAACATAAGCTAAACAAATCCAAATTAATGAAATATTTGTGACATTTCGGTAACAGCATTGTTATCACTATCATTGAAGTTATTTTATGAGCTAAAGAAAATAAATTCCAAAGTGAATATCAATGCTATCATTAAAGGAATCTATTTTAAAGTGTTCAGGATCTGAAGCTCTCTTTTATTTCAAGAATTTGAGAAAATTTCATTAGTCTTATTACCTTATGTTAATGATGTCCAAATTGAACCTTATCGTTTATTTTTTGCCTACTCCTAGTACAGGCCATGAAAACCATGTTGGGTAGAAGTAAGCGACCGCTTTTACTGTAAGTGCAACACATGTGAAAAGCAGCTTGACTTTGCACTTACAAATGTGCCAGAATCCTGTTTGGTTACTTGCACTCACTGGTGGGGTTGGACTTTTGCAAGAATCGGGGGCCATTTGAGCATTTTTTTTTTCAATCAGAAAAAAGTGCCCCAATACGGGAATCGAACCCAGGTTGTAGCAGTAGAAAACCAACGGTTTAGACCATCCTTCCACCGACCCCCTTAATTTAGTCTTATTACCTTATGTTTATAATGTCCAAATTGTACCTTATCTTAGACTCAAGGTAATAAGACCAAATCCGAATAGATGGTTATTACCTTGTGTTTATAATCTATAATCCAAATTGTGCCGTATAAACTTATCTTAGACTATCCATATAATGTAATTTTACAGTTGTCACACTGAATGTAACTCATGATACCAGTGATCAACAAAAATATTGACAAAGTCATCATTTAAAAGTCATGAATGACTAAGTACAGAGGTTGTTTTGATCCATTGATACAAAAAGGCTACAGATGTGCACAAGGCTGTATATTGAAGCTGAATTTTCTTAAGCTGTATCAACAGAAGTATATATTTGTGATTTGTTTTTCTGATCACCTAGCTCTATTGCTGTCTATCACTACATCAATAGTTATAAAACATTCAAAGCTCCACAATTTGGATTAAAGAGATTAGAAACATAAGGTATATAATAAGATAGCAAGACCAAATTAAGACTTTTGTTTGAAGATGGTAGCAATGCTGTTACTGGAATGTCACACATAAGTTTATTGATTTGTTGTTTTTGTCATGTTTCCAAAAGTTGTCTGTTGTCTAACCATTGCCCCAAGTTATTGGATGGGTAAAGGCTGTCACTAGATTGAGTCTTCTCTGTCTATAGATAACAGACAATCTTGGTCTCTACTGGAGGTTGGACCTGTTCCAGACATTCTACAAATAGCAATAGCTCAATGCATTGAGGCCTTTTTTTTTAAATTATTATCTCTAGTACATGGGGTACAGGCCATGATAATCATGGTGGGTAGAAGTTGGCAACTGCTTTTACTCTAAGTGTACCACATGTCTACACATGTGAGCAGTTCAACTTATGCACTTACAAATGTGCCAAAGCACTGTTTGGTTACTTGTACTTGCTGGTGAGGTTGGACTTTTGCATGAATCAAGGCCATTGGAGCATTTTTTTTTTTAATTCAGAAAACCAATGGTCGAAAACCAACAGTTTAGACCACCACTGACCCCTTATTGAAGACTTGAATTCATAAAACCCCTAAGCAACAAATATCAGGGAGGGAAGGACAAACATATATAGTAGAGAATGGAATACAATAAAACCACAGGAAGTTTTAAATAGAGCTATTTAATAAACAACTAGGTGGGTGTCTCATCTGCTGGATGTCACCACATGGAGGGCTGTAGTCAAGTCTGTAACAACACACTCGGGTCAGCTACATCATTTCACTAGAGTCAAATTGTCAAAATTTGAAACTATTTTAAACGCGTAAGATTCTTTTTTTAAATTATACAATTTCTACTGCCCTTACTGCAATGGAAAAAAAAATTAATGGGAGGGCCCCTGGTTGGTTCATCAGTGGTGAACCCTCCCAGTGGTTTCGCCAGTTTAATCTACCATACTGCTGTTATATTGCATTTTTGGGTTCACCACTGATGAACCAGGCCCTCCCATTTAATTTTTTCCATTGCAGTAAGGGCAGTAGAAATGGTATAATTTCAAAAAGAATCATACGCGTTTAAAATAGTTTCAAATTTGATAACAGATGGCGTTCTAGTGCATCATAGTCAAATTGTACTAGGAGATCAGGGGAATATATTAAGAAAGAGGGATCTCCCGATCATGCAACTAAAAGTTTATGATGAGTTACACAACAAGAAACTTTTATTACACAATCAGGAGAGATGCCTTTTTAAAAAAATATAATATTTTTTGCTTATCCCTAGTACACGTGGTACAGACCATGATAATCATGGTGGGTAGAGTAGACGACTGCTTTTACTGTAAGTACACCACATGTCTACACACTAGAAAAGCAGTTCGACTTTGCACTTACAAATGTGTCAGAGCCCCGTTTGGTTACTTGCACTCACTAGTGGGGTTAGACCTTTGCAAGAATCGGGGGCCATTGGAGCATTCTTTTTTTTAAATCAGAAAAAAGTGCCCAATATGGGAATCGAACCCGGGTCGTAGAGGTCGAAAACCAACGGTTTAGACCATCCTTCCACCGACCTCCATATTATATATATAATTAATTTAAATTTTAAATATTTATTTTTATTGATAAATCTGCAAAATAAAATTAAAAAAAAAAACTAAAGTTGGACAATAAAACTTTTAAGAAGTCCCTTATAGATTTTGACAACCTATTAAATCAGGAGTTCCCTATATTTGCTTTCCATTTATAAAATGGAATTTATATAACTCCGCCTTTGCCGTCCCAAGCCTGGATGAAAAAGGAGGGGGAGCAGTAACAAGTTCACTACAAAACCTGGGCTCAGCTGGCCCGGCTGATAGTACCCTTTAAGGGCTCCTAATCCAGGGATACAGGATGAGCAGCATTTGTACTCCATGTTAGGAGCGGCTGCACATGGCATCTGTTCCTCATGTCAGAGGCGGCCATTTCTTTTGGAGCTAAGTCAGCCTGCCACTGAGTAGTGCTCCCAGTCTTAATGACAAAGGCAGACACATTCTACTTCACCCAGTCATGATGGTTGTCAAAGCATGATACCCTAATATGATTGAGTGGAGATAAGAAAGAAGAATTTATAAAAAAATATAGATATTCCATTATAGTGATTTTTTTTTGGTTAAATATTCTTTGAAATTTTCAAAAAATCATCAAGTCATAAACAAAGAGTAGAATTTACAAATAAAAAGTGTACCTAGGGTTTGTCCTTGGGTTGGGAAGCTGTGGAGATGGGGGCATTGATCTCATGCCGGCAGTTGGACAGGCCCATTCCTAGTCCTGTGCCCAGTCCCATCACAATGGGCCACTTCCTCCCTGCACACCACAATCTCTCTGTAGTACATGCCATTTACTATCCCTATATGATAAGGCATACACAATTTGGATTATTCTATATACAGTTACGAGCGTCATTCCTCATCTCCTAATCAATCAGTCATCAGTTTTCATCTCTGTCACCGTTTGCTTTTTTTTTTTGGGAATGGCGCCCTCCTATTGGTTGGCTACGGTCAGGCCACCTTTGCCTCCCCCCCCACTCGCTATTTCGTCTTTGTAACTATTGTGTTGGAGCGGGTCGCTCCCTAAATAAATGCATATATTAGATAATAACCAAATGGAATCCTCTCTTTCTTTTTCCCAGTAAGAGACACCTACGGAAGCCAACAGTACATAGACAGATAAAGCACATAGGCTATAGTTATTAACTAACATAGGCAATTATTTAAGGCGCCAATTTATAATTGTAACAAATAGTATTTGAATAAAAACATTCAATCGGGTAAAACACGGGCGTTGCCCGGGTCATTTGGCTAGTAGATTATAAACACAAGGTAATAAGACCAAATCCAAATAAATAAATAATGTGTGATGTTTCGGTAACAGCGTTGTTACCATCTTTAGACAAAAGTACTGAATAGTCAGTGCTTTTGTTTGATACTTCAGTATATTCAGTACTTTTGTCTGAAGATGGTAACAACGCTGTTACCGAAACATCACACATTATTTATTTATTTGGATTTGGTCTTATTACCTTGTGTAAATAGTGTGATGTTTTCAGTAACAGCATTGCTACAGAAACGTCACACACCATTTATTTATTTGGTCTTATTTACCTTGTGTTTACTATCCCTATAGTACATGTGGTACAGGCCTACTAGGGTGGTCACATGTGTAAAGTAAATTGTACACTTATAAATGTACCCATAGCCTATTTAGTTTTAGCCTATTTAGTATTATTGAGTATTATTAGCCTATTTAGTTATTTGCATTCACTGTCGTAATTGGACATTTGCAAAAATCTTGGGCCATTGAAGCAATATTTTTTTTCTTTAGAAAAAATTGCCCAAAGCAAGGGATTCAATCCTGATTTATGGCTTTATACCACTCTTTCATTCTTATACATGTTATGATGTGATTGATGTATTCCCAACATGAACACCCATACAAAAAAAAAAATCATTATTGTTGTTTATGTTTGAACCAATTATCTATGCCAAAGAGCTGGGTCAGGAGAAGTGTTTGACTTCCAAGAGGGTCAGCTGGCCATTTGATGTTAGGAACTGACTGATATAGCATTTGAGGTTACAATCATTCTTGTGAAAAAAATAATACAAAAGTGAAATTGTACTGGTAGGGATGAGGTGGATAAATTAAGAAAAAGGTACCTGATCGTGCAACTAAAAGTTGCTGATGGCTCCATCAAAATAAATATCAACTAATTGTTTAATTTTAATTATTCCAGAATTGACAAAGTAATCCTTTCTTGATATTTCAGGCCTAAATACCTGTTTCATGATTTTTTTTAGGATGCCTCAAAGACTAGCTTTTTTGGTCATTAAGGTACAGTTTGCACTACACTGATGAGGGGCAACAGCCTTAAACGGGTATGCGGTTAGCTTTTCTTAATGAAACACAAAAAATATAATATTTGGCCAATTTGGATAAAATAAAAAAAGTGTCAAGGGATGGGAATCGAACCCACGACCTTCTGCTTACCGGGCAGATGCCATGACCACTAGGCTAACCTGGACATATTTTTCCGTTCATAAAGTACAATACTTAAATGAAAATATGTTTCTTATACAATCAAAAATTAGAAAATAAACTTTTAAATTGGTAACATCAAGGAGATAGCCATTATAAAGCACTAATATTTGAATAAAAATAAATTTTGTATAAAGTTGTATAAAAACAAATTGGCGCCAATTTATAATTGTAACAAATAGTATTTGAATTAAAACGTTTTTAAAATATATACGCACTCGGGTAAAACCCGGGCGTTGCCCGGGCCATTCGTCTATGAACAAATTTTTTTTTTTTTTTTGCTTATCCCTAGTACACGTGGTACAGGCCTTGATAATCATGGTGGGTAGTTAGCGACTGCTTTTTACTGTAAGCGCACCACATGTCTACACATGTGAAAAGCAGTTCGACTTTGCACTTACAAATGCCAGAGCCCCGTTTGATTACTTGCACTCGCTGGTGGGGGTTGGACTTTTGCAAGAATCGGGGGCCATTGGAGCATTTTTTTTTTTAAACAGAAAAAAATGAACAAATAGTTGATATAGGTTTTATCAAATAGTTTTTTTTTTCCCTACAAAAGTTTGATGTGGAGAAAACTTACTCTTCAGGAGAAGTAGTGAACAGAGGGCACCAACCGCCAAGCCAGCTCCTGGAAACCCACAACATTGTCATCATGGTGGATGTCCACCATTACTCATTCAACTGAATATTTCAAGTGTAATTAAAACCTAAGAATCATAAGTAAAAATACCCAAATTAATAAATGCAACAATGTTGGTATACAACACACATTTCAGACACAAGTAAAATCTATAAATCCAAATTGTTCCTCGTTTCACAATAAAAACTTTAAAATGTGACCACAGATTTAAAAAAAAAAAATTATGTATTAAATCGAACAAAAAAAAAAGAGCATAGAATCAACATATCTCAAAAAGAATGAGACCTAAAAGATTTCAGGATGTTTTATAAACTTGTCCTATTAGAGAAGTGACTTTTTGGAGAAAGGCATGAATACATTCTCCCACAAAATTACAATGTACTTTGACTTTAAAATCAGTATTACCACTACACATAAGGCACCTCGGTTGGCCTGTATTGTGATCAGGGTGCACGGACCGATCTGATCTGCTCCATGGACAAGACACCAGCACCACTACACATGCTAAATAATTCCGCTTTTGCTCGTACCAAGCCCGGATAAAAAGGGAGGAGGGGGAGCAGTAACAAGCTCACTAAACAACCTGGGCTCAGCTGGCCCGACTGATAGTACCCGGTAAGGGCTCCTGATCCCGGGATACAGGATGATCAGCGTTTGTACTCCATGTTAGGAGAGGCTGCACATGGCATCTGTTCCTCATGTCAGAGGCAGCCATTCCACTGAGTAGTGCTCCCAGTCTTAATGAAAAAGGCAGATGGATTCTACTACATCATCTTTTGGGCAATTTAAGACAATTTTTCAACTCCTCCCATAAAAAAAAAGTAAGGAAATCAAATTTGCATGTACCTGTACTAACAAGGGTACCACCCTGAAACCATGGTATACAGGTTGGCTTTTTGTCTCATTTTGCCAATGCTGGGGTTGCAAATTTAGCCAAGTCAGTGCGGTTTGCACAGAGATTAAGAAAATGCATATTTTTATGCATCTTAAAAAGGGACAAGTGTCTTTTCACATGGCAGAATTGACTTTATAGAATATCTTATCATAGAGGAGGAAACAAGTGTGTATAGACTAGAAATGGGGTGGCCATGGCCTGTCACTTGTAAAGATACAAGAATATCCAAATCAAAGTCGCCACTTATATTTTTAAATTTTAAAGGATATCCAATTTTGAATTTGTCCTCATGGGCAAAACTTCGAATAGACAGTTTTACAAGGGCATTCTGGATTGAATATTCATCAAAATGCCAAAGGAAAGGGAACCTACTAATGATAAGACACAATTTGGTTTATAGATTAGAACTACAGGTAAAAAGATCAAATCCAAATAAATTAATAGTACATGATGTTTGTTAACAGCATTGTTATCAAAATGTCACACACTATTAATTTATTTGGATTTGGTTTTATTACCTTTTGATTCTTTCATCTTTTTGTTTTCCTAGGAGCTAACATACAAATCTGTGTAGAAGACTATCTCAAATTAGGTTTTCTCTTTAATCATTATAATTCTTCTTTCTTATCTCTCTCCACTCAATCATATCAGGTTATCAAGCCTGTAAAGCTTGAGATGGTATATGCTGGGGATGAGCTTATCAAAGGATGAGCCACAATACAGTTAATGATGTGGTTTGGGGTTTCAGGTTGAGAATTACACATTAATATCATTAAATGTAAATAGTACTCTGTTTTCCCTTTACTTTCTTTCCTTGAAAGACTAGTGGATCCATGAATATAAGAGGACAGGTCTTAAGGAAGGCGTTTGGGTGTGTGATTTACAACCATCTGATCATTCCAAACTTGACTCATATAGGATAGTAACATTGAGAGAACTTGGTGAGAGCAGCAGAATTAGCAGGGTATCATATCCGCCCCAAACACAAGAGCAAAAAAAAAAAAACTTTGGCGATAAGATAAAAATTGATAAGGCTTCACAAACCCTAACACAGAATCCCAAGGTAACAGGATATATAATCCAGTAAAATACACTTCGGCTACCATACCAGATAAAATAAGAAAAAGGAGAAATATAGTAAACCTTCCCTTATAACAAACCATTTATATCATCTCCACAATGATAAGGCACCATTTGGATTATAGATGATAAACACAAGGTAATAACACCAAATAAATAAATAGTGTGTGACGTTTCAGTAACAACGCTGTTACCATTTACCATAGATTCAGTACTTTTGTCTGAAGATGGTAACAACGCTGTTACCGAAGCGTTACACACTATTTATTTATTTGGATTTGGTCTTATTACCTTGTGTTTATCATCTCCACAATATCAGTTACCATATAGTGAACCAGAACTTGTCCTATTGGGGTTGGCAATAGCGAGGGGTTTCACTGTACAACTTTAGAAAGAGTAATCACATTGATAAAGCACAATTAGGATTATAGATACAAGGTAATAAGACCTAATCCAAATAAATTAATAGTATGTGTGACATTACAGCAACAGCATTGTTACCATCATCAAACAAAAGAAATTTTGTTGTATGAATAATTCCATTAAAACTGAAATGCATCGAAGGAAATGATTATTTCTTCAACAACATGCACCTATTGCAGAAAGCTCTGAAGGGGGAGTTGGGGAAGGAATGGTATAAACCGTTGATAAGGCACAATTTGGATTATAGATTATAAACACAAGGTAATAAGGCTAAATCCAAATAAATTGTGTGTGACGTTTCAGTAACAATGTTGTTACCCAAACGTCACACACCTAATTATTTATTTGGATTTGGTCTTATTACCTTGTGGGTATAAACCGTCTATTTTCAACAGCCATAACCAGGCTCGAATCCCACAATAGGCACTTTTTTTTTGTAAAAGAAAAAAAATGGCTTCAAAGGCCTTCTAATTATTGCACCTGTTCAACCTCAGCAGTAAGGGCAACTAACCAAATAGGGTTCTGGCACACTAATAAGGGCAAAAAGTCAAACTGCTTTTTACATTGTGAAGACATGTGGTGCAAACTTAAGAAACAAAAGCAGCCACTATATAATTCAACACAAACATTTTCCTTGAGGTGTCCAAGAAGATGGACGGTATTTAGATTTTATCTGATGAAAAGGCAAAAAAAAAAAAATTATATTAATATATGTGAAAAAAAAACAATAAAAAATATTTTAAAAAAGGGTCAGGTGTTGATATCTATATATATATAAAAATCAATGTTTGTTTGTATATGTCGGGTATACAAATTCGCAGTAGTTCACTAATTCAAACCAAAATTTCCATACATAGGTAAAAAAATACGGGGAAGACGATAGGCTATTTTAAAAAATATATAAATCAATTATTAAAACTATATATTCAAATTATTCTACTTAGCTCACGAACAGCGCCCTCTATCAAATATTAGATTAAATTATGCTGATACAAACAAATAGATAATGCTAATAACAAACAATTATAAAAAAAAAATCTTATCTAAATATATATCACTCGGGTAGATATGCACACGAGTCAATCCCGGGGCAAAGCCCGGGTCAACCGTCTAGTTAAAAATAAAAATGACATATACTGATCAGGCTCACATGAGCATTTCTAGATGGCAGAGCGCCATCAAGTGGAGCAAAAATAAACTGTTTATTTAACTTGCTCCGTGATATTTGGCCAACCTAATTTATTGATAAATCAAGAAAAGTCAACCATGAACGTGTTTCAGGCTGTTGACCCTCATCAGCGCGGTGCAGACTGTACCTCTACGACTATCTAGAAATGCTCATTTGAGCCTGGTCAGGATATACCATAATTATTTTTAATATAAATATATATATATTAAAAATAAAGGAAGCATATCCTAACCACGAGCATATGTGCTTTTTAGATGGCAGAGCGCCATCTAGTAGAGCAAAAATAAATTAAACGTTTATTTAACTTGCTCTGTGATATTTGGGGCCAACCCAATTTCTTGATTTATCAATTTAGTGTATCACAATTACATATAATCTTCTTTTAAGTAATTTTACTTGAATGTTTTTATATTGTCACAGTGAATAATTAATTCAATAAATTTTATCACTGATTAAAGATACTAATCTGCCTATGAATCAAATAAGTCCCACTGCAATGTTTCATGTACCTTGTCACATCCCAAGCCCAGATAAAAAAGGAGGAGGGGGAGCAGTAACAAGCTCACTAAAAAACCTGGACTCAGCTGGCCCGGCTGATAGTACCCTGTAAGGGCTCCTAATCCAGGGATACAGGATGAGTTTGTACTCCATGTTAGGAGCAGCTGCACATGACATTTGTTCCTCATGTTAGAGGTGGCCATTTCTTTTGGAGCTAAGTCAGCCTGCCACTGAGTAGTGCTCCTAGTCTTAATGACAAAGGCAGACACATTCTACTTCACCCAATCATGATGGTTGTCAAACAGACACTATCAAGGGTCACAACTTGATACCCTAATATGATTGAGTGGAGATAAGAAAGAAGATGTGCCTTGTTGATTATTATTATTTTAAATGTTTTTGATCTTATCTGTATATAACCAATATGTTATAATATTGTTTAGATAAAATAAGAATTATTTGCTTGCTCTGAGTAAATAAGCATTTAGTCAATGGTAGTGGTATGAAGTTGTGGAAAATACAAGAAAATCAACTTTGAATCACAATTTACTTTAATTGGTCTGATGAACATAATTAAGGATGAGATACCTGATTTTATAGGCGTGAAGAATAAAGAAAATAAAATATTCCATATTTACATATCTACAGAAAGATGTGAGCCGGCCAACAGGAAAAAAAAAACAACAATGAGTTTATTATAGGGAAAGCTGCAACATCTGGCAGTCAACTTTACAGAGTAGTTTGTTCTAGAAATTATAATTTAAAAAAAATAATAAATAAAAAATGATTTTATTTAACATATACACATGGGGGGGGGGGTCGGTGGAAGGATGGTCTAAACCATTGGTTTTTGACCGCTACGACCCGGGTTCGATTCCCGCATTGGGCACTTTTTTATGTTTAAAAAAAAAATGCTCCAATGGCCCTTGCGAGTGCAAGTAACCAAACAGGGCTCTGGCACATTTGTAAATGCAAAGTCCAACTGCTTTTCACATGTGTATACATGTGGTGCACTTACAGTAAAAGCAGTCGCTAACTACCCACCATGATTATCATGCTCTGTACCACGTGTACTAGGGATAAGCTGAAAAAAAAAATACACACATTAGTAGAACCTTCCTGTAAAGGACAACTAATTACAGAGCCAAGGTGTCGTTTAGGGAAAGGTATCCTCTAACCGGAGAGTTGTTAAATATTAAAAATGGTAATTTTGCAAATGAAAACTATCCTTTATATAGAGGTATTTTCTAGCGCGAGTGTCCACTCATGGAGGTTCTACTGTATATAGAAGTAGCAGCATTAAAAATTGCAAAGCTTGCATTGATTCAATTTGCAGATTAAACAATATTGCTTGTGTAGCTTAGCGGATTACAAATTGAAATTTGGAAAAATCCATATTGGAATACATATGCTTTATTAGAAAGGAACACATTGCTGTCCTCCCCAAGACCTGTTAACTGCCTCAAAGTGGCGGGAGGGGGACGGGGGTGACCCTAGACGGGACAGGTGAAGTATGTCTGGAGTTCTGAACTCCTGGTACCCAAAGGCTGTCCCACTATGTCCAGCTAAATGTTAACAGTCATATTCCTATCTACAGGTGCCTCAGATGTCCTATCAACAGACATCTAAATACTTCAATGAATTCTACTCCACCACCACATATTGCTGAACAATTTTTTTTTTTAAATGATCATGTAAGCAAGAAAATCTTCTTTCTTATCTCCACTCAATCATATTAGGGTATCAAGTTGTGACCCTTGATGGTGTCTGTTTGACAACCATCATGACTGGGTGAAGTAGAATGCGTCTGCCTTTGTCATTGAGACTGGGAGCACTACTCAGTGGCAGGCTGACTTAGCTCCAAAAGAAATGGCCGCCTCTGACATGAGGAACAGACGCCATGTGCAGCCGCTCCTAACATGGAGTACAAACGCTGCTCATCCTGTATCCCTGGATTAGGAGCCCTTAAAGGGTACTATCAGCAGGGCCAGCTGAACCCAGGTTTTTTAGCGAGCTTGTTACTGAAGCAAGAAAATAAAATTTTTAAATGAGAATAGAGAAGAGGACAAAGCAATAGAAAAAAGACTGACTCCAATTAAAAGCATGTTCCATACTGTTGCAACTATAATAAATGAATAATCTAGAGAAAGTAAATCTATAGCAATATGGGGAAATTTCTTCAAGTCCATGGATCAATGGTTCAAAAGACATGGGGAAATTTTATAAACACAGGAACAAACTGCATGCAATCTAAAATATTCTTGCAAATTAGGTAATAAAAGTGTTGGATTCCTATATATTTTTATTAAATAAATAAATAAAAAAGATACAAAAGATAATTCAACTTTATTATTCGAAGAACAAAAGGTAACAACAACCGTTTGATTCGCGTGCGTCTCGTGAAGTCACTCAATCGCGGCAGGCAAACAATTTATCTCTTTCTCTCCTTTCCTTTCTTCTTTTATATTACAAAAAGTAAAAAGACAGGTTTAGTGATTGATAAGGCACAATTTTGTCTGAAGATGGTAACAACGCTGTTACCAAAACATCACACACTATTTATTTGGATTTGGTCTTATTACCTTAGGTTTAGTGATTATAAATTATAGCTAGCTTTCAAATGTTCAAACTCTTCTTAGCCTAATTCACAATAAAGAATTTAATAAGACACACATATTGGATTATAGATTATAAACACAAGATGAGTAGATTCAGTACTTTTGACTGAAGATGGTAACAACACTTGTTACTGAAACTTTACATACATTTTTTATTTATTTGGATTTGGTCTTATTACCTTGTGTTTATAATCTACTAGCCGAATGACCCGGGCAACGCCAGTGTTTTACCCGATTGAATGTTTTGATTCAAATACTATTTGTTACAATTATAAATTGGCGCCTTAAATAATTGCATATGTTAGTTAATAACTATAGCCTATGTGTTTTATCTGTCATATACTGTTGGCTTCCGTAGGCGTCTCTTACTGGGAATAAGAAAGAGAGGATTCCATTTGGTTATTATCTAATATATGCATTTATTTAGGGAGCGACCCGCTCCACCACAATAGTTACAAAGACGAAATAGCGAGTGGAAGGGGGGGGGGGGGGGGGGCAAAGGTGGCGTGACCGTAGACAACCAATAGGAGGGCACCATTCCAAAAAAAAAAAGCAAACGGTGACAGAGATGAAGAATGACGCTCGTAACTGTATATAGAATAATCCAAATTTTAAAATTTAAAGTTGTTAAACTTTTGTTAACCCCATTGTTGTTATGAAATAATTAGGCACAGTTTGGATTATAGATTATAAACAGAAGGTAATAAGACCAAATCCAAATAAATAAAAAATAGTATGTAACGTTTCAGTAATAAGTGTTGTTACCATCTTCAGTCAAAGTACTGAATCTACTCATCTTGTGTTTATAATCTATAATCGGGTGACCCCTCGACATTTGGCCCAATATGAAACTAGGCCTCTCATTGGTCGTGACGTCCGATGTAAACAAAAGCTGTGATTGGTTTGTTGCGTGCATCACTACCTCGACCTCAGGGAATTGTCTGATTGGCTGGATGGATCCAACACTTCGATATAGAATTTTTTTATTTTGATTTTTTGAAATACCTTTGGTTACTTTAATATTTATAAAGGGACTTTTTATTCCTATTTAATATTTATATTACCCCTATAACCCAATATGTGTGCCTTATTAAATTCTTTATTATAAATTAGGCTGGGAAGAGTTTGAACATTTATAACTTTAAAATAACAAGCTTTCATACCACACATTACACGCAACTACTGGTGTGTTAACTTCAATAGTACAATAATAATGAGCAACAATGTGGTTAGAACATTGTATTTGCTTAGAGTTTTGAAATCTAAATTGTTCTAACAATGGTTTTTATTTCTTATCTCCACTTAACAATCATATGGGGTATCAAGCCTGTAGAGCTTAAGATCTTTGATGGTGTCTGCTAGGGATGAGTAGAGCTCATCAATGGATGAGTTAATACAGTCAATAATGTAGTTTGGAGTTGCAAGATGAGAATTAGTACATAGTACCTTGCAACCATTCTGGAAAGTCATTGTCCATAGAATCAAGTCTGGAAATCAAGGACTGCTTTTTTTATTTATGTAATAAAATCTCCAATAGTACAATAATAATAAGCAACAATGTGGTTAGAACATTGTATTTGCTTAGAGTTTTAAAATCTTAATTGTTCTAACCATGGTTTTATTTCTTCTTCACTCAACAATCATATAGGGGTATCAAGCCTGTAGAGCTTGAGACCTTTGATGGTGTCTGCTAGTGATGAGTAGAGCTCATCAATGGATGAGTTAATACAGTCAATAATGTAGTTTGTAGTTGCAAGATGAGAATTAGTACATAGTACCTTGCAAACATTCTGGAAGGTCATTGTCCATAGACTTCAAGTCTGGAAATAAAGGACTACTTTTTTTATTTATTTGGATTTGGTCTTATTACCTTGTGTTTATAATCTACTAGGCGAAAGACCCGGCTTCGCCGGAGAAATCCCTTGGGTGCAATTTCCTTCATACTAAAAGTATATCAATAATAAATATTAGAAGTGCCATAGAATAGCAATACAGAAGTAACACATAAACTACAGGAAAAAAGTGTGTGTGATGGCATAAATTGTATTATATTAGTGTTTAGGTATTTGATTTAATTAAAATAGTTGATATAATAATATATATTTATATTATATATATATATAATATTTTACACTTAACAGACAGACAGACATTGACTTTTATATATATAGAGGTAATCCAAATTATGCCCCCCCCCCTTATCAAAATCTCCAATAGTACAACAACAACAATGATAATAATAATTTTAAGCAACAATTTGGTTAGAACATTGTACTTGCTTAGAGTTTTAAAATCTTAATTGTTCTAACAATGGTTTTATCTCCACTCAATAATCATATAAGGGTATATCAAGCCTGTTGAGATTGAGATAGTGTCTGCTGGGGAAGAGTAGAGCTCATCAATGAATGAGTTAATAGTCAATAATGTGGTTTGGGGTTGCAGGTTGAGAAATGCACTTAGTACATAGTGGGAAAACCTTGCAACCATTCTGGAAAGTCATTGTCCATAGACTCAAGTCTGGAAATCAAGGACTGCTTTTTTTATTTATGTAATAAAATTTGATTATTATTAAACCTTGAAATTTTGTTTACAAAATGCAACATTTGAAAAGTGGTTGTAAATTTTTTTGGAATTAGACGCTTTGTTTACACTTGGCCAAAAATTTCCAAGTCACCCATATTGTTTACTGATCTTGCACAAAGTGTTTACAACTCATGACCAGGTTAGGTTAGTGTTTTTAAACATGGGAACAAGTTCAGAGTGCTCCTCAATTTCATTTCTCAATTGATTTATCTATTCTTTAATCACTACTATATTGCCAGTCATTTTACCTCTCTTATCTAGTAATCTAGTAAGACATTTTAAAATGAATTTACACTTTGGGCTTTTATTTGATAGCAAATATTATGACTGGTTAAGGCCATCAATTTCTCATTTTCAAAACATGCAGAGAAAGTTGACATCCAAAATATTCTCAATCTCAAATTGGTTGTTTAAAGTAAAGTGTCCTAACAATGATAAACTTAATAAAAATAATTATATAATATGTATCGCATGTTGCAATATAGCGATTTTTTTTTCTTTTTCTGAATAAATGGCTACCACTAACAATACTCTCGATTTTTTCATTATGAGTTTAAAATGCGTGTATAATTTTTTGCCAACTTTAACCAATTACAAAATTTTTATATATTGGTATCTATGATAATGGTTGTGTAAGTTCACGTTAATAAAATAAAAATATGATAAACCGGTTATATCTTAAACAATATCAACAATAAAAAAAGACAAAGTATTAAGGATGAAAAATATTTACCCATTTTAATAGTGGTATCGGCTAAACATCTATCCCATCTTTCTCCTAATTCATCTTCAGGATTTATATGAGAATAGGATTTTGAAGACATTCTAATTTTAAAGTATTATTATTATTAATTTAATACAAGTTATAAAATAGAGCAAGTTTTATCCTCAATAACCTATGTTTTCGCCAAAAATATTTCGGAAAAATAAAGAGCAACTTGGTCATTTTTACAGATTTTAAAAATATTTTTTAAAATAAAAAATATTAGTAAAATAAAAAGAAACTTGAAAATAAATTTAGGATTTCACATTTTATAGAAATATTATGGTTATATTTCTAAATAATATATAATCAGATGCTTTCTAAAATATATAATGCTATTTCAGAATTTTTGAAGAGCTATTTATTTAATTTTAAATATCATTTGAGGATTTTCAAAATATAAAAAAATAAATACAAATATATAAATTAAATTGATAACCTCCTTAAATAAATTCAAAAACAGTTAATAAAATAAAATTGGCAACGCTTATCCCCTGTTTACAAGCATTCTTAATTTTTTTTTTTTAAATTGGCACTTTTGCTATCAATTTCAAAATTTCTTTTTGTACAAAGTTTAATTATTTGAAATGGTTTACCATTACCCGCAAGAATATACTGAGGAGGAAGAAATGCTGCAAAAGAAATATCAAAAATTAATGAAAAAGGTATTATATTTTCTATGTACTTTTAATTATATTCTGCGAGTCTTGGTTCCAAATTGGTTACATTATTGCGTAGAAAAAAGAACTAATATTTTCATAATAAAAAGTAGTGTTTTTATTATTAAGTAGTTTTCATGAGTACTAACCAAACTAATAACTTTCAAAACAAATTGCTGTCAAATTTTCTCTCTTAAAACTAGATGAAAAATAGCAATGTTTTATATTTTGAGTTTTATCAATTTTTCGAAACTAATATCGCATGTCTCAAAATAATTAGTATTTAAAAGACATTTTAGGCTAGACTTGTGTAAAATAAATCAAGATGAATTATATAATTTACCTATAAATAAATATTAAAATAATAAAATTTTCTTTAAATGATTTTTCTTTCATATATAATATGTAATTATATTTAACATCTGGTTTCTGAAAAAGGGGTAGATTTGAAGATGTATTCTCTTGAAAGAGTTCTATTTAACACTGTTCATGTGAAAGAATAAGTCCTTTTCCCAGAAGCTCCGGACTACTCTTTATGTCATTCACAGCACAAATCTTCCTCTTCTCTTCTTCTTTCTTATCTCCACTCAATCATATTAGGGTATCAAGCCTGTAGAGCTTTAGACTTGACAGCCATCATGACTGGGTGAAGTAGAATGCAGTCTGCCTTTGTCATTAAGACTGGGAGCACTACTCAGTGGCAGGCTGACTTAGCTCCAAAAGAAATGGCTGCCTCTGACATGAGGAACAGATGCCATGTGCAGCCGCTCCTAACATGGAGTACAAATGCTGCTCATCCTGTATCCCTGGATTAGGAGCCCTTACAGGGTACTATCAGCCTGGGCCAGCTGAGCCCAGGTGAAGGTGGAGGATGAGAGGGCAAGACATCTTCTCACCTCCCATTATATTCAGCATATTAAAATTACAATTATATTCTCACAATGAGTATCTTTTTTATTTAAAAAAACGCTAGCTTTCAAGCGTTATTTGCTCTTCAACGGGCTTACATTATTGTATTGTATTTTATTATTGTATTTTGTTTACATTTTTACATGTTTACATTACAATATATTATTGTAAGCCCGTTGAAGAGCGAATAACGCCTGAAAGCTAGCGTGTTTTAAATAAAAAAGATACTTATCGTGAGAATATAATTGTAATTTTAATACTTTTTTCACAATTTTATCATGAATAGATATTCAGCATATATTGGATCTAAATAATCATTCCCCTGAGGAGAGTGTATACAGCAGGTCACTGAAACATCAGGAGTTAAAATAAACTATAGGTTGATGTGTTTTTTTCTGAATTAACTTCTAACCAACAAATGATCTTCAAAAATATAGATTTGATCTCATTTGATCTTGAGACAACCATTCAAATAAACACAAGGTAATAAGACCAAATCCAAATAAATGGTATGTGACATTTTGGTAACAGCGTTGTTACTGAAACATCACACATTATTTATTTATTTGGATTTAGTCTTATTACCTTGTGTTTATAATCTATAATCCAAATTGTGCCTTATCATAACTATTTTTTTTTTGCTTATCCCTAGTACACGTGGTACAGGCCATGATAATCATGGTGGGTAGTTAGCGACTGCTTTTACTGTAAGTGCACCACATGTCTACACATGTGAAAAGCAGTTTGACTTTGCACTTACAATTGTGCCAGAGCCCCCTATTGAAATAGTAAATCTCTTTTTTTTTTTTTTAAACCTGTTTCAGGAAACTTGGTTTACTTGGAGACTTGGTTTATTTTGAAACCTTTTCATTAAATTATCATCTATGACCAACTTGATGAGTCTTTGAAGTAAAACCCATGCTGACAAACACCAACAATTTTAATCATGTGCAGTAAAACCTCTTTAATGCAATAGTCACTTTAATTCAGCCCATTTTTTTAATATCCCTATTTACTCTCATTCAACCAACTATAATTTAACAAATCTGTTGTATAGATCGAATTTGCAGATTTCTTAAGAAAATGCAAAACGATAACTCTAAACACGCTACGATAATGATCACAAGTTTTCATATATTCCTCTCTAAAATTAAAAAAAAAACTATAATATAACACAGATTCTTTAAATCAAACCGACTCTATTGACTCATCCATTGATAAGCTCTACTAATCCCCAGCAGACACCAACAACAAGCTTGATACCCTAATATGATTGAGTGGAGATAAGAAAGAAGATGAAGATTTCAACCAAAAATTTTATAATCTGTCTTGGGGTGTTGAATTAAATAAGTTGGAACTATATCTAGAGCTTTGATTTATCAATTTAAAAATTTATTTAGCTTAGGAATAACCAGGAATATAATAAACTGAGCTAATATTTTTAGCTTTTTTATTTAAATAGATATGACACATTATGTACAAACAAGTACAATCAGGATATTCTTTTTTTTTTCCTTCACTACAATTCTTGTTGTTTTGGGCAATTTGATATTGGTGTCAGAGGAATCTTCAACCGGAATTCTTCCAACTGAAGATGTTTCTTCTTCTTCTTTCTTATATCCACTTAATCATATTAGGATATCAAGCCTACAGAGCTTGATACTTTTGATGGTGTGTGAAGATGTTTCTTCTTCTTCTTTCTTATCTCCACTCAATCATATTAGGATATCAAGCCTACAGAGCTTGATACTTTTGATGGTGTGTGTGAAGATGTTTCTTCTTCTTCTTTCTTATCTCCACTCAATCATATTAGGATATCAAGCCTACAGAGCTTGATACTTTTGATGGTGTGTGAAGATGTTTCTTCTTCTTCTTTCTTATCTCCACTCAATCATATTAGGATATCAAGCCTACAGAGCTTGATACTTTTGATGGTGTGTGAAGATGTTTCTTCTTCTTCTTCTTTCTTATCTCCACTCAATCATATTAGGATATCAAGCCTACAGAGCTTGATACTTTTGATGGTGTGTGAAGATGTTTCTTCTTCTTCTTTCTTATCTCCACTCAATCATATTAGGATATCAAGCCTACAGAGCTTGATACTTTTGATGGTGTGTGAAGATGTTTCTTCTTCTTCTTTCTTATCTACCCTCAATAATATTAGGATATCAAGCCTACAGAGCTTGATACTTTTGATGGTGTGTGAAGATGTTTCTTCTTCTTCTTTCTTATCTACCCTCAATAATATTAGGATATCAAGCCTACAGAGCTTGATACTTTTGATGGTGTGTGAAGATGTTTCTTCTTCTTCTTTCTTATCTACCCTCAATAATATTAGGATATCAAGCCTACAGAGCTTGATACTTTTGATGGTGTGTGAAGATGTTTCTTCTTCTTCTTTCTTATCTACCCTCAATAATATTAGGATATCAAGCCTACAGAGCTTGATACTTTTAATGGTGTGTGAAGACGTTTGAAAAAATTTAAAGAATGATTGAAGAGTATACTTATAGTTGAACCTTGTAATTAACATCTCTTGGGAAACATAAGATTTTATAATGTTGTTATAACCACGATTGAAATGAAGGGATCTCTTAAAACTTGGGACTTTTTTTGATGTTCTAACAGCCAAGTTGCTGTTATAAAAAAGAGGCTCTTTTAAGGAGATACCACTGTATATGGTCCTCCAACACCCCTTGGGATCACAATTTTTGGTTGAATTAGGGTCTGGGTTAAATTATAGTATTTTATTGAGGTAAATACTGGTAAAACTGGTTCCCTTAAAGTAAGTAATTCGTACCATCAAGGCCCATGGCTGGCAATCTACAGCTGTGCATGACTGGTACTGAGCAGGAGAAACAAGAACCAATTCTGTCCTCCCAAGTGAGCAGCATTCTTTGATATCCACACTTAAGTCTGGTCATCAACCGACAATGACCTTCTAAAATGGTTTCAAGGTTTTCTCACTATGTACTAAGTACAATTCTCACATACTGCTTTTCACATGTGTAGACATGTGGTGCGCTTACAGTAAAAAGCAGTTGCTAACTACCCACCATGATTATCATGGCCTGTACCACGTGTACAAGAGATAAGCAAAAAAAAAAAAAAAAAACAATTCTCAACCCCTGCAACCCCAAGACACATTATTGACTGTATTGACTCATCCATTGATGAGCTCTACTCATTCCTAGTAGACACCATCAAAAGTCTACAAGTTTGATACCCTGATATGGTTGTTGAGTAGAGATCTTGTTATAACAGCAACTTGGGTTATAACTTCATAATTCTGAGCTTGCTATGATTAAGCTACATATAATCCTGGTCCCAAGTGATGTTGTTATCCTCCTCTTTCAATGCCTTCCTCTACTGAGGGTGGCTGGCCACATGGTCTCTCCATATCTCCCTCCTTCAATGCCTTCCTCTACTGAGGGTGGCTGGCCACATGGTCTCTCCATATCTCCCTCTTTCAATGCCTTCCTCTACTGAGGGTGGCTGGCCACATGGTCTCTCCATATCTCCCTCCTTCAATGCCTTCCTCTACTGAGGGTGGCTGGCCACATGGTCTCTCCATATCTCCCTCCTTCAATGCCTTCCTCTACTGAGGGTGGCTGGCCACATGGTCTCTCCATATCTCCCTCCTTCAATGCCTTCCTCTACTGAGGGTGGCTGGCCACATGGTCTCTCCATATCTCCCTCCTTCAATGCCTTCCTCTACTGAGGGTGGCTGGCCACATGGTCTCTCCATATCTCCCTCCTTCAATGCCTTCCTCTACTGAGGGTGGCTGGCCACATGGTCTCTCCATATCTCCCTCCTTCAATGCCTTCCTCTACTGAGGGTGGCTGGCCACATGGTCTCTCCATATCTCCCTCCTTCAATGCCTTCCTCTACTGAGGGTGGCTGGCCACATGGTCTCTCCATATCTCCCTCCTTCAATGCCTTCCTCTACTGAGGGTGGCTGGCCACATGGTCTCTCCATATCTCCCTCCTTCACTGCCTTCCTCTACTGAGGGTGGCTGGCCACATGGTCTCTCCATATCTCCCTCCTTCAATGCCTTCCTCTACTGAGGGTGGCTGGCCACATGGTCTCTCCATATCTCCCTCCTTCAATGCCTTCCTCTACTGAGGGTGGCTGGCCACATGGTCTCTCCATATCTCCCTCCTTCAATGCCTTCCTCTACTGAGGGTGGCTGGCCACATGGTCTCTCCATATCTCCCTCCTTCAATGCCTTCCTCTACTGAGGGTGGCTGGCCACATGGTCTCTCCATATCTCCCTCCTTCAATGCCTTCCTCTACTGAGGGTGGCTGGCCACATGGTCTCTCCATATCTCCCTCCTTCAATGCCTTCCTCTACTGAGGGTGGCTGGCCACATGGTCTCTCCATATCTCCCTCCTTCAATGCCTTCCTCTACTGAGGGTGGCTGGCCACATGGTCTCTCCATATCTCCCTCCTTCAATGCCTTCCTCTACTGAGGGTGGCTGGCCACATGGTCTCTCCATATCTCCCTCCTTCAATGCCTTCCTCTACTGAGGGTGGCTGGCCACATGGTCTCTCCATATCTCCCTCCTTCAATGCCTTCCTCTACTGAGGGTGGCTGGCCACATGGTCTCTCCATATCTCCCTCCTTCAATGCCTTCCTCTACTGAGGGTGGCTGGCCACATGGTCTCTCCATATCTCCCTCCTTCAATGCCTTCCTCTACTGAGGGTGGCTGGCCACATGGTCTCTCCATATCTCCCTCCTTCAATGCCTTCCTCTACTGAGGGTGGCTGGCCACATGGTCTCTCCATATCTCCCTCCTTCAATGCCTTCCTCTACTGAGGGTGGCTGGCCACATGGTCTCTCCATATCTCCCTCCTTCAATGCCTTCCTCTACTGAGGGTGGCTGGCCACATGGTCTCTCCATATCTCCCTCCTTCAATGCCTTCCTCTACTGAGGGTGGCTGGCCACATGGTCTCTCCATATCTCCCTCCTTCAATGCCTTCCTCTACTGAGGGTGGCTGGCCACATGGTCTCTCCATATCTCCCTCCTTCAATGCCTTCCTCTACTGAGGGTGGCTGGCCACATGGTCTCTCCATATCTCCCTCCTTCAATGCCTTCCTCTACTGAGGGTGGCTGGCCACATGGTCTCTCCATATCTCCCTCCTTCAATGCCTTCCTCTACTGAGGGTGGCTGGCCACATGGTCTCTCCATATCTCCCTCCTTCAATGCCTTCCTCTACTGAGGGTGGCTGGCCACATGGTCTCTCCATATCTCCCTCCTTCAATGCCTTCCTCTACTGAGGGTGGCTGGCCACATGGTCTCTCCATATCTCCCTCCTTCAATGCCTTCCTCTACTGAGGGTGGCTGGCCACATGGTCTCTCCATATCTCCCTCCTTCAATGCCTTCCTCTACTGAGGGTGGCTGGCCACATGGTCTCTCCATATCTCCCTCCTTCAATGCCTTCCTCTACTGAGGGTGGCTGGCCACATGGTCTCTCCATATCTCCCTCCTTCAATGCCTTCCTCTACTGAGGGTGGCTGGCCACATGGTCTCTCCATATCTCCCTCCTTCAATGCCTTCCTCTACTGAGGGTGGCTGGCCACATGGTCTCTCCATATCTCCCTCCTTCAATGCCTTCCTCTACTGAGGGTGGCTGGCCACATGGTCTCTCCATATCTCCCTCCTTCAATGCCTTCCTCTACTGAGGGTGGCTGGCCACATGGTCTCTCCATATCTCCCTCCTTCAATGCCTTCCTCTACTGAGGGTGGCTGGCCACATGGTCTCTCCATATCTCCCTCCTTCAATGCCTTCCTCTACTGAGGGTGGCTGGCCACATGGTCTCTCCATATCTCCCTCCTTCAATGCCTTCCTCTACTGAGGGTGGCTGGCCACATGGTCTCTCCATATCTCCCTCCTTCACTGCTTCCTCTACTGAGGGTGGCTGGCCACATGGTCTCTCCATATCTCCCTCCTTCAATGCCTTCCTCTACTGAGGGTGGCTGGCCACATGGTCTCTCCATATCTCCCTCCTTCACTGCCTTCCTCTACTGAGGGTGGCTGGCCACATGGTCTCTCCATATCTCCCTCCTTCAATGCCTTCCTCTACTGAGGGTGGCTGGCCACATGGTCTCTCCATATCTCCCTCCTTCAATGCCTTCCTCTACTGAGGGTGGCTGGCCACATGGTCTCTCCATATCTCCCTCCTTCACTGCCTTCCTCTACTGAGGGTGGCTGGCCACATGGTCTCTCCATATCTCCCTCCTTCAATGCCTTCCTCTACTGAGGGTGGCTGGCCACATGGTCTCTCCATATCTCCCTCCTTCAATGCCTTCCTCTACTGAGGGTGGCTGGCCACATGGTCTCTCCATATCTCCCTCCTTCAATGCCTTCCTCTACTGAGGGTGGCTGGCCACATGGTCTCTCCATATCTCCCTCCTTCAATGCCTTCCTCTACTGAGGGTGGCTGGCCACATGGTCTCTCCATATCTCCCTCCTTCAATGCCTTCCTCTACTGAGGGTGGCTGGCCACATGGTCTCTCCATATCTCCCTCCTTCAATGCCTTCCTCTACTGAGGGTGGCTGGCCACATGGTCTCTCCATATCTCCCTCCTTCAATGCCTTCCTCTACTGAGGGTGGCTGGCCACATGGTCTCTCCATATCTCCCTCCTTCAATGCCTTCCTCTACTGAGGGTGGCTGGCCACATGGTCTCTCCATATCTCCCTCCTTCAATGCCTTCCTCTACTGAGGGTGGCTGGCCACATGGTCTCTCCATATCTCCCTCCTTCAATGCCTTCCTCTACTGAGGGTGGCTGGCCACATGGTCTCTCCATATCTCCCTCCTTCAATGCCTTCCTCTACTGAGGGTGGCTGGCCACATGGTCTCTCCATATCTCCCTCCTTCAATGCCTTCCTCTACTGAGGGTGGCTGGCCACATGGTCTCTCCATATCTCCCTCCTTCAATGCCTTCCTCTACTGAGGGTGGCTGGCCACATGGTCTCTCCATATCTCCCTCCTTCAATGCCTTCCTCTACTGAGGGTGGCTGGCCACATGGTCTCTCCATATCTCCCTCCTTCAATGCCTTCCTCTACTGAGGGTGGCTGGCCACATGGTCTCTCCATATCTCCCTCCTTCAATGCCTTCCTCTACTGAGGGTGGCTGGCCACATGGTCTCTCCATATCTCCCTCCTTCAATGCCTTCCTCTACTGAGGGTGGCTGGCCACATGGTCTCTCCATATCTCCCTCCTTCAATGCCTTCCTCTACTGAGGGTGGCTGGCCACATGGTCTCTCCATATCTCCCTCCTTCAATGCCTTCCTCTACTGAGGGTGGCTGGCCACATGGTCTCTCCATATCTCCCTCCTTCAATGCCTTCCTCTACTGAGGGTGGCTGGCCACATGGTCTCTCCATATCTCCCTCCTTCAATGCCTTCCTCTACTGAGGGTGGCTGGCCACATGGTCTCTCCATATCTCCCTCCTTCAATGCCTTCCTCTACTGAGGGTGGCTGGCCACATGGTCTCTCCATATCTCCCTCCTTCAATGCCTTCCTCTACTGAGGGTGGCTGGCCACATGGTCTCTCCATATCTCCCTCCTTCAATGCCTTCCTCTACTGAGGGTGGCTGGCCACATGGTCTCTCCATATCTCCCTCCTTCAATGCCTTCCTCTACTGAGGGTGGCTGGCCACATGGTCTCTCCATATCTCCCTCCTTCAATGCCTTCCTCTACTGAGGGTGGCTGGCCACATGGTCTCTCCATATCTCCCTCCTTCAATGCCTTCCTCTACTGAGGGTGGCTGGCCACATGGTCTCTCCATATCTCCCTCCTTCAATGCCTTCCTCTACTGAGGGTGGCTGGCCACATGGTCTCTCCATATCTCCCTCCTTCAATGCCTTCCTCTACTGAGGGTGGCTGGCCACATGGTCTCTCCATATCTCCCTCCTTCAATGCCTTCCTCTACTGAGGGTGGCTGGCCACATGGTCTCTCCATATCTCCCTCCTTCAATGCCTTCCTCTACTGAGGGTGGCTGGCCACATGGTCTCTCCATATCTCCCTCCTTCAATGCCTTCCTCTACTGAGGGTGGCTGGCCACATGGTCTCTCCATATCTCCCTCCTTCAATGCCTTCCTCTACTGAGGGTGGCTGGCCACATGGTCTCTCCATATCTCCCTCCTTCAATGCCTTCCTCTACTGAGGGTGGCTGGCCACATGGTCTCTCCATATCTCCCTCCTTCAATGCCTTCCTCTACTGAGGGTGGCTGGCCACATGGTCTCTCCATATCTCCCTCCTTCAATGCCTTCCTCTACTGAGGGTGGCTGGCCACATGGTCTCTCCATATCTCCCTCCTTCAATGCCTTCCTCTACTGAGGGTGGCTGGCCACATGGTCTCTCCATATCTCCCTCCTTCAATGCCTTCCTCTACTGAGGGTGGCTGGCCACATGGTCTCTCCATATCTCCCTCCTTCAATGCCTTCCTCTACTGAGGGTGGCTGGCCACATGGTCTCTCCATATCTCCCTCCTTCAATGCCTTCCTCTACTGAGGGTGGCTGGCCACATGGTCTCTCCATATCTCCCTCCTTCAATGCCTTCCTCTACTGAGGGTGGCTGGCCACATGGTCTCTCCATATCTCCCTCCTTCAATGCCTTCCTCTACTGAGGGTGGCTGGCCACATGGTCTCTCCATATCTCCCTCCTTCAATGCCTTCCTCTACTGAGGGTGGCTGGCCACATGGTCTCTCCATATCTCCCTCCTTCAATGCCTTCCTCTACTGAGGGTGGCTGGCCACATGGTCTCTCCATATCTCCCTCCTTCACTGCCTTCCTCTACTGAGGGTGGCTGGCCACATGGTCTCTCCATATCTCCCTCCTTCAATGCCTTCCTCTACTGAGGGTGGCTGGCCACATGGTCTCTCCATATCTCCCTCCTTCACTGCCTTCCTCTACTGAGGGTGGCTGGCCACATGGTCTCTCCATATCTCCCTCCTTCAATGCCTTCCTCTACTGAGGGTGGCTGGCCACATGGTCTCTCCATATCTCCCTCCTTCAATGCCTTCCTCTACTGAGGGTGGCTGGCCACATGGTCTCTCCATATCTCCCTCCTTCAATGCCTTCCTCTACTGAGGGTGGCTGGCCACATGGTCTCTCCATATCTCCCTCCTTCAATGCCTTCCTCTACTGAGGGTGGCTGGCCACATGGTCTCTCCATATCTCCCTCCTTCAATGCCTTCCTCTACTGAGGGTGGCTGGCCACATGGTCTCTCCATACTTCCTCCGCCATCCTTTTCATCTCCTCGTAGGTGTGTTGTCCAGTCCATTGTTTTAGACCGTTTGTGTATCCCCGTCATCTCCTTCCCTCGGAGCTTTCCCTGTTGTTTTTATAGCAAGGTTTAACTTTATTATCAAATTGATAATTAAAAAAAGAAAAATATATAAGTACTACTTTAATTATTTGAAATATATTAAAGAATCCTCATACGGCAGATTCTCATTATAACAACCACTTGGTTATAACAGCCTAATTCTAAGGTTTCAAGTCCCAATTACTTCAACCGTGGTTTTAGAAAAAAATGTAAAAGACCAAATCATTGAAATTTTTGTGATATTTAGATAACAGATATTAGATGATTAGATATAGATGATTATACAGTAGAACCTCCCTTTAGCGGACACTCACGCTAGTGGACACCTCTCTACAAAGGACAGTTATCATTTGCAAAATTACCATTTTTACAATTTAGCAACTCTCCGGTAAGAGGACACCTCTCACTAAAGGACAATTTGGCTCTGCAATTAGGTGTTGCCCTTTACAGGGAGGTTCTACTGTATATAGATTAGATTTGGATTATAGATTAGATGATTTAGATGTGTGTGTTGATTTTGATTTAGATATAGATTAGATGATTTAGATGTGTGTGTTGATTTAGATTTAGATATAGATTAATTTATAGATTAGAAACATTAGAACAAGACCACATCCAAGTAAATACACCTTACATGAGGTTGCAGTAACACTGTTACCAAAATGTCATGTATAGCTCAACTATTTGGATATGGTTTTGTTACCTTAACAATAAAAGAGAATGGAAACACAAGGTAATAAATACAAATAAATAGTGTGTGACTTTTCGGCAACAGCATTGTTACCATCATCAGACAAAAGTACCGAATGGAAAAAATATCATAGCATTATTTTAATAGTTGCTGTTATCTAGTTGATATTACTTTTGTCTGATGAGAGTAATAACATTGTTACCAAAACATCACATTAATATTTATTTGGTTTTGTTCATATTTCAATATGTGCTTCTAATCTATAATCCAAATTGTGCTTTTATTCAAAAGATATTGGATTTTACTTTTTTTTGGCTTTGTTTCCTTTCAAAGACATCATCATCAACTAGTTCTGTGTGCACTAGACCTTACTGCAAAGAAATGAGATGGAAGGAATTGGTTAATCAGTGGTGAACCCCTCTCCACGTTGATCTCTCCACATTGTAGAACAACCTCCATGACACCTCTCTACAAAGGACAGTTTTGATTGTGAAAATACCAATTTTGCTAATATACAACTCTTCGGTAAGACACCTCTCTTTAGAGGACACTTTAGCAACTAGGTGTCCTTTATAGGGAAGTTCTACTGTGTTTATTGTATCTTATACAGTAGAACCTCCATGAGAGGACACTCCCGCTAGAGGACACCTCTCTACAAAGGACAGTTTTCATTTTCAGAATTACCATTTTTACTATTTAGCAACTTTTCGGTAAGAGGATACTTCTCCCTAAAGGACACATTGGCTCTGCAATTAGGTGTTGTCCTTTACAGGGAGGTTCTACTCTGTATATATTAATATATATTTTTAAAAATCCAATAGTAGGACAGTCTGAAGATTGATTTGGAATATATCCCCTGAGAATATTTACCACTGATGAGCCAAGCATCTAATATTTACTATCATTGCAGTAAGGTTTGCAGAAGTAGTTTTGATTTATTCAAAGAAGGCCTTAATGTCAAGAAATTGTAACATTCATTTAATATTTTAAAATATAAAAGAATCATCAGGTAATGTGAGTAGTCATGGGCAAGAAAGAAGGTGTGTGGATGGAGGAAGGGCAACTGGTAATTAGCTGCCAGAATTTTGTCCTCTTGGAATGTTTTGATGATGGCTCCCACCGGTCTTGATACCAAAACTCCCGATGACTCTGTTTGCTAAGGATTATTCTTGTGTTATTTTAATTACACTCCGTTTAATCCATTAAAACCATGGGGGGGTTACTGGCTGCTTTTGTAACATGTCAAATCCTTTTTACATATACAGTTAAACCTGTCTATAGCGCCCCCTCTTGGGACTCACCAAAATAGGCTGCTATAGAGAGGGGGTGCTATTGACAGGTCACTTTTCATGTAAATCACATCGTACTATGTATTTAAAATCGAGTGCTATAGAGAGGGAGGTGCTATTTAGAGGGGGTACTATAGACAGGTTTAACTGTATCTTCACACATTCTTCTACACTATTGTATTTGCATATGGGATTTTTATATCAAATAACCTCCCCCACCACCTTTTC
Organism: Cordylochernes scorpioides; assembly: GCA_030710605.1. Taxonomy (NCBI): domain Eukaryota; kingdom Metazoa; phylum Arthropoda; class Arachnida; order Pseudoscorpiones; family Chernetidae; genus Cordylochernes; species Cordylochernes scorpioides. The sequence continues at coordinate 30,066,992 of CP092867.1, forward strand.
AAAGAATCATTATCTTTTATTATTATATATATATATATATATAGTGAATTATTGCACATAATTCACTTATTATTCTTGTTATTGAATTATTGTTTATCTTCTTCTTCTTTCTTATCTCCACTTAATCATATTAGGGTATCAAGCTTGTTTGACAACCATCATGACTGTGTGAAGTAGAATGCATCTGCCTTTGTCATTAAGACTGGGAGCACTACTCAGTGGCAGGCCGACTTAGCTCCAAAAGAAATGGCCTACTCTGACATGAGGAACAGATGCCATGTGCAGCTGCTCCTAACATGGAGTACAAACGCTGCTCATCCTGTATCCCTGGATTAGGAGCCCTTACAGAGTACTATCAGCTGAATGCAGGTTTTTAGCGGGCTTGTTACTGCTCCCCCTCCTCCTTTTTCATCCGGGCTTGGGACCGGCAAAGGTGGAGTTATTATTGTTTATAAATGGAGGCAGTGAAGTCAGTCAAAACTGTTTTATTCCAAGTCTGAACTTGTACCTAGGTACTTCCTACCTTCCTGTGAGAAACATTAATTCTGACTGGAATGGTGGTGTCTACAGAAAAAAGCCTTGCAGCAGTTGAAGGCCCCAAAACAAGAGAACCCGACCTCTCCCCTGAAAAGATGTAAGTTCACTAATCTCTCCAAAGTATTTCTTTCATGCCTCTAATATCCCTATATAATAACAACTTTGTCCCATGTTTGAGTCAAAAGGTGGATCCATGAATATAGTTATATTAAAAAAAAAAAAAAAAAACTTTTGTAAAAAAAAACATGTGTTCTTAAACAAAGGTATTGGTACAGCAATTTTTTTTCTTAATGATAAAATACCCAACAGAGTATAAATACTTATAAGAAAGAATTATCATTTGTCTTTCATGCAGCCTACTTCTTTCTACAATTGTAACAGAGATTTAAATAGGGAGGAAGAGATTCAAGAATGTCTAGAATTATAAATCTACTAGTTTACTTTTTATTTTGTTAAAAAAAAAACTTATTTTGGAGCTAAATTTCACAGCCAAGGCTATGCTTGCAAATCATTGAGGGCCTAAAAGCCAGGTACCAGTATGTATAAAGTTGACTATATAGATTTGAGTATTTCACAGATACTAGAGCACCTAACTTCACATAGCTTTATCATCATTTTTATTATTATTATTTTTTTTTTATCATTATTATCAGCAAGCATCATTATTCATTTGGATAATGTGAGAATACACCTATCCCCCGATTTACACGGTAGATACGTTCCTGAGAAAAACTTGTAAATCGGGGGATAGGTGTACACAGATATAAAAAATAAAATGCATTGACAGGTTAAAATATGTAGTCAGCACATAAGCTCAGGATTCCTTGTGAGATGTGTACACAGCGCATGTGTTCAATCACAGTAGCATTTAGTATAGTGCGATAAAAACAACAAATAAAAAACTTATTCGGAAAACCGTGTAAAAGCGAAAACGTGTAAAAGCGAAAACGTGTAAAACAAGTACCGTGTAAATTGGGGGATAGGTGTACTTTCAAATATAGCAGACCCTCGTTACAACAGTCTTTTTTATAATAGCAACTTGGTTATAACATCATAATTTTAGGGGACCAAGTTTTTTTACATACAAATTGTTTTAGGCATAAACACAAGGTAATAAGACCAAATCCAAATAAATAAATAAATAAATAGTGTGTGACGTTTCGGTAACGGTGTTGTTACCATCTTCAGACAAAAGTAATGAATCTTATTACCTTGTGTTTATAATCTATAATCCAAATTGTGCCTTATCATTTTTTAGGCATAGTTATAACACAATAATATATCTCTCTCTGTCCCAAGTGATGCTATTATAGAAAGGCTTGAGTATGTTCTTAATCCTTAAATATATTCTCCCCCCGGAGCTCCACTAAACACACGCATACCAAAAAATTTGAAAAAAAAAAAAAAAAAATTCAGACTATAAACAGTGTCTAATCCAGTCTAATAGATTAAACTGGCAAAACTGCTGGGTCCACACTGATGAGCCACACAGGCCCTCCTTTTTCATCTTCCATTTAATTATTGCCGAAACACTAAAGAAATTGCCAACATTTTATATGGTAGAACCTCTCTGAAAACGACACCTAGTTGCAGAGCCAAAGTGTCCTTTAGAGATAAGTGTCTTCTTATCAGAGAGCTGCTAAATACAAGGTATCATTAAATTACAGGGATTTTTTGAGAAACTCAAAAGAAAGTTTTATATAATAATATTTTTGTATATATATTCATAATATAGAGTAAAACCTCTCTGTAAAGTACACCTAGTTGAATCCCTAAAGTGTCCTTTATGGAGAGGTGTACTCTTACAGGAGAGTTGCTATTTAGTAAAAATGGTAATTTTGGAAATAAACTGTCCTTTGTAGAGAGGTGTGCTCTCATGGAGGTTCTAATGTATAATAAAATATCATTTATATAATATAATCCCATTCCACACATCTAAACACTTATGCCATCTTGCTTCCCAATTTCAAAGCATTTTTATATTGAAACCTCTGAGGATTTTAAGCAATTTTTTTTTTTTAATTATGACTTCACATGAGACTCAAATCGCTGCCCTTTAAGAGACATTTTTATTTTCTGTATAAGATGAAGTCATTTGGGGCAAGAATCAGTGAGTATGGGGGCCTGAAAAGGGGCCAAAAGTATGCAAGAATGCCAAACTACGGTAGAACCTCTCTGTAAAGGACACTTAATTGCAGAGCTAAAGTGCCCTTAGGGAGAGGTGTCCTCTTATCAGAGAGTTGCTAAATAGAAAAAATGTTAATTTTGCAAATGAAAACTGAAATTTGTAGAGAGGTGTCCTTTATCCTGAGTGTCCTTTCATGGAGGTTCTACTGTATATGAACAAAATATAAAAAGGAAATTGTACCAAGTTGATAAGGAAAACTAAAAAGGCTCTCAATAGTCTCAAAATCACTCATCACTGACAAATCAGACACTCCCATTAATTTTATCATTGTAGCAAGGTCAGTAGAAATTTATTTTATTTTAAAAAGGAATGTGTGCCAAAAATAGCTGGAATTTCTAACATATATAATATATAAACAGTAGAACCTTCCAGTAAAGGACACTTATTTGCAGAGCTAAAGTTGTCCTTTATGAGAGGTGTCCTTTTACAGGAGAGTTGTCAATTAGTAAAACTGGTAATTTTGTGATGAAAAGTATCCTTTGTAGAGAAGTGTTCTCGCATGAAGGTTCTACTGTATATATATATATTTTATTCCAATATTTTGATCATTAGGCTAGTCAGTTTGCCAGCTAAAACACCTCTTTGGCAAATTCTGAAGATTTCACTTGAACCTTGTGGATCTCATGATATCATGGCCTGCCCTGAACTGATGAAGGCTTTTTTTTTTTTTTGTTGTAGTGCAGAGAATATTTACCTGTTTTTTTTATATAAGTTCAAGAAGATTTCTCTCTTACTTTCTATTTCACATAAATACAGTGGTACCTCGACATATGAGCGGCCCAACATACGAGTTTTTCGAGATACGAGCAAGTGATTTTTTGCTTTGAGTTACGAGCGAAATTCGAGATACGAGTTCGGTTCGGTAGTGTTGAAGATATCAATCTGTGATTTTAAATGGGAAGTTTGTATGGGTAAATTTGCTTCGAGATAAGAGTGATTCAAGATACGAGCAAGGTTGCGGAACGAATTAAACTCGTATGTCGAGGTACCACTGTATTTATAAAAGATTAAAAAATATATATGCCTACAAATTTGAACCTCATCATGTCTCTATCCTCAGATTACACTCAACTGACTAACACATATCAAAGTATGCAAAAACTTTTCCTGCGATAATTAAATTTACATATATTTAATTCATAAAACAAACTTTTCTTAAATAATATATTTACATATTTTCTTTTAACTTTAATAAGATGATCACATATAAAACAATTTTCTGGGTGAGCATTCTGAATATCCCCAAAGCTGGTGTAGTGGCTTTTCCCCAAGACCTAAATCTGGTATTTTTTTAGAGATGATCAAGAGATAGAGCATAGTTGATGACATCTCTTTTGTCCATTGAAGAAAGCTGGTTGGCCTCCCATGCTTACCCCTCTGTAACTAGCCTGTGGTGCAGTGGACATTGTTGGGAGGTACAGTAAACCCTCTACACGATTGTATCAAGTCTTGTTTTGGTAGACTTGATGTTGTAACCAGGAGGGACACTCCCTCTTTAAAAATCCTGAGTTCAACTGACCCGGTTGATGGACCTCAGCAATGGTCCCACTCCAGGGATACGGAGGAGCTGCGTCTGTGCTCATGTTAGAGTCAGCAGCAAAGGCTTCCATGTTAGGAACAGCCTCAAACTACAAGCAAAGTCAGACTTCCACCAAAGTGTGCCTGGATCATGGTACCATGATCAACGAAAGCTGCACCCCTATACTCCATTCCATGAGATCATGAACTCATGGAATTCGTGTAATCTTTACACAAGGGGATAAGAAACAACAACAACAACAACAGAAAGTTGGTGGTTGCAGCTCATGAAGCCAAGGTGGATGCTAAGGAGACAGCCAAGAAGCTTCTCAAGTCAGGGGTAAGAAGACTGCCGACTTCACTCCCAATGTCTCCCAACTGTCTGTCTGTCTGTCTAGGCCATTAGTGCAATCAAGGTGGAGTCCAAGGAAAGACAAGGCTTCAAGAGGGCCAAAGGCATTGAGAGGCGACGAGGGCTGGAGCGAATGGGAGGCAGTATGGTGACTGGCTACCAGCCCTTCTCTGCATCCCACCCAGCTGATGATGAGACCCCCACTACACCAGAGGTACCCAGTACCTCCTAAGTATGGGGGAACAAACACAACCTATGTGTATGTGTAGGGCCAACAGAGCAAAAAGCTGGCCACAGTCAAGAACCTGTACGAGAGCTTCGTGGGCCCCACCACCAGAGAGAGAGAAGAAACCAGAACCCCTCGTCAAGGCAACACTGTCTACGTCCGTGGCTTTGGCATCACCGAGGAGATCCTCAAAATGGGCTTCGCTCCCTATGGCACCATCATGAACATCACCATAGAGCCTGGGAAGAAGTGAGTCAATCAATGATCCCAATTCATTCCTTGGTTCTCTTTTTTTTTTTTTTTTAAATGTCATTTTCTAGAAGTAATGACTGACACTTTTAACTTTTCTTTTTGCTTCTAGAAAATGAAGCCATTTAGAAAAAAGTATTTGTACTGTCCCCAAAGTTAATAATTTATTTAATACTTCACCAAGATATCTTAGCAGCAGGTACAATAGTAGCTATTCTTGATAAAATTGTAAAAAAAATTTGCTAACAAATTTAAAAAATTTCAGTTATAAATATCCACGTTGCACGCATTTGTTTTTGTAAATATTTCTGGTAGGATAAAGTCGATATTTTATTAAGCCCATTGAAGAGCGATTATCGCTTGAAAGTTAGCGTTTTTTTTAATAAAATGAAACTCATTGTGAGAAAATATTTTGTAATTTTGAAACAATAGTAGCTGTTATCAATATAACTATCATCGATAGCTGCCATATATGTCAATAGCTCATTTGTTAGCAAGTGTGCCAATGCACTTTGTGTCTAGCATCATCTTGTTCAGTTTAGATTTAAGTATTGTTGTATGTTCACCAGTGTGGCCTTTGTGACCTTTGACAAGATGGAGTCTGCCGAACAAGCCATCAAAGAGGTAGCTACCCAACTCTGGGTTCTGCGGGGGAAGATACTGAGTGTATGGTGTGACAGATGGAGGGCAAGCTGGTGTCTAACATCAGGCTGAAGGTGTCCATGGCTCGCAGGCAGCCCCTCATGCCCAATGCTGATGGCACTTCCCCCTGGAGCGGGACAGGTACGATAGGTACTGCCACCAAATGGAATTTCCAATGGCAGAATTATTATTATTTACCAAAACTTCAAATATTTGCTGTAGTGTTAGTTTACCCTGAGTAATTCATTTCAACAGCAGTATATTAAAATGTCTAACTCCTATCAAATAATGTGAAAAGGAAGTTATTCTCTTTAAATTTGGGGAGATTTGATCAAATTTAAAACACAGCCTCTTATTTGGTCAAATCTCTCTAAATATAGAATGTTATGAGTTTCTTTTCTCTCATCTCCAGATACCCGATGTATTATATAATGTAAATCAATTGATATAGAATGTCCTGTGTACAATGTGTGCTGGTATGGTGACAGGAGGGCCCAACCCCAAGAGCTCCTCGTACAATGAGTCGAGGAACATGGTGAGCTACGAGGACATCTGAGGAAGGAAGGAAGGAAATGTACATAGTGTAGATATGCAACAACATTTATTGTAGAGGAGGGTCAGCAGACAGCAGGTGCTGCGAACAGTAGTGCCAAATGGCCAGTGCCCCACTGACATGGACATTGAGGGAGCGGGTCAGCCCCAGCTGGGGGATCTGGACGCACCAGTCCATGAGGTGGAGCAGGGAGGTGGGTAGACCTTCCCTCTCATGGCTGCACACCTCACCTAGTGTAAATAAATCATTGACTATCTCTGTGGCTCTTAATTTTTTTTATGTTACATCATTATCGTAAAGATAGAGGCTGCCTGGCCGGCGTTCTATTTCTTGAAATAAAGACCAGTAAATCTTTTTATTACCTCAAATGTAGAATAATTTTTATAATTACATTATAAATACAACCATGAAATGATTTAGCTGATCAATCTTTAAAAGACATACCTTTCCTCTCTCCTCTGTAAGTTTTTTTCAAATAGCAGAACACATCACTTTCTAAGACACATTGTTTACATTGGTGCAACCACGTGGGCTATCAAACCCAGACAGCAGCTTGTGCTGCTAGCAGGTGCTATTTTGACATTCCATATTGAAACCAAATCAAGAGCATTCCACCAAAGATCAAATATATAGAGAGAATTAAGAAATTTAAACTATTTTAGACGCGTATGAATCTATTTTTAAAATGAAACAATTTTACTGCCCTTTTTTTTTTTTTTTTGCTTATCCCTAGTACATGTGGTACAGACCATTATAATCATGGTGGGTAGAAGTAGGCGACTGCTTTTTCTGTAAGTGCACCACGTATCTACACATGTGAAAAGCAGTTTGACTTTGCACTTAACAAATGAGCCAGAGCCCCGTTGCACTCGCTGGTGGGGTTGGACTTTTGCAAGAATCGGGGGCCATTGGAGCATTTTTTTTACTGCCCTCTTACTGCAATGATAAATTAATAGGAAGTCCTGGCTCATCAGTGGTGAACTCTCCCAGAAGTTTTGCCGGTTTAATCAAGGTTCACCACTGATGAGGCCAGGCCCTCCCATTAATTTATCGTTGCAGTAAGAGAATTTGAAAATGTGTTTAATTTTTAAAAGAACCACAATAGTCTAAAATAGTTTCAATAACAGCACATCATATAGAGAAGGCCACTCACCCCAGGAGCAGCACACAGCGGCGGGGGAAGGAGAAGTCATTCAAGGCCTGGCTCTCCGGCACCTGCTCCAGTCCCACCAGGATGTAGCCGTGGAGCTGCCTCAGCTCCAGCAGGTAGTCTCGCAGTCCACGCGGCTTCACCTCCACTATCTCCACCCAGCGCTCCGCACTCACCGCCAGGCTGGTGAACTGGGGATCCTGGGTCACCTTGGCATCAGCTACCACTAGAGTGGCCACGCCAAACACCTCGCAGGTCCGGCACAGTCCTGCACACACACACTTCCTTTAGTCTTGAGGGGTAGATTGGATTCTTCCCAATACAGTAAAACCTCCATGAGAGGACACTCACGCTAGAGGACACATCTCTATAAAAGACAGTTTTCATTTGAAAAATTACTGTTTTGCAACTCTCTGGTAGGAAGACATCTCTCCCTAAAGGACACTTTGGCTCTGCAAATAGGTGTCCTTTACAGGGAGGTACAATGTACACTGCATTAAAAGCAAAAAATAAATAATAAAATATTTTACATATTTAATTCAATATCCTAATTGAAAAGGTGCTTCTTGTTGAATTAAAGTTGAATTATAGTCATTTAAATTTATCAAATGAATTGTAAAACAAGGCCAATAGCTAAGTTTTTTTTTTTTACTTATCCAAAGTACATGAAGTAAAGGCCATGATATTCATAGTAGATGATTAGCACTACTGCCTATAATTACACTACATGTCTGCACATGTAAAACCATTTCAGTTTTTGCACTTCAAGGTGCCAGTTTGATTACTTGTAAACAGTGGTGGGATTGGGCTGTAAATAGGAATCAGTGGTCAATGAAGCAAAAAAAAAAAAGTGCTGGGATTCAATCCTGGGTCAGGTAATTGATGGTGATGTCATTCCTTCACCAATTCCCATGCTAACAGAAATAAATAGACAAGATCTATGTGTGACAGTTTGGATAGAAGAGCTCTCTCTTTTGTGATTCCAGTCCTGAGTCTGCAATGAACAAAATCATCATAAAACCTCACCTTCATAAAGATCAATCGACAAAATCAACTCTTCAATATAATTAACTTAAATAAAATAAAACAAAGAGGAGTTTCTTATTTTAATATTTGCGAGCTTTCGGACCGTGACGTTCTTCTACTGGCTATAGAATGGAAGATATGGCCGACTGTATATAGAGCTAAAATAATTACAAATTTACATATTGAAAATTAATGGTATACATCTAAATTAACATACAGCAGAGATTAACTAAGAATACATATTTACATCTGAATTAATATACAACGGCGTAAACTATTGTAATTGTGAGGGATAAGAAAGGAAGAAAATAACTATGAATTTGTTGGTTGGAAGTAGAAAAAACACAGCCACATCAACCTATGCTTTATTTAACTCTCATATTTCAGTGACCTAGTCACTCTCCTCACAATCATTCCATTTCACTGAAATATGAGAGTTAAATAAATCATAGGTTAATGTGGCTGTGTTTTTTCAACTTCCAACCAACAAATTCATAGTTATTTTCTTCCTTTCTTATCCCTCACAATTACAATAGTTTACGCCGTTGTATATTAATTCAGATGTAAATATGTATTCTTAGTTAATCTCTGCTGTATGTTAATTTAGATGTATACCATTAATTTTCAATATGTAAATTTGTATTTTTTAGCTCTATATACAGTCGTTCATATCTTCCATTCTATAGCCAGTAGAAGGACATCACAGTGAAGAAGAAATGCATACCAAAGAATAATAAGCTCTATCAGAATTCTTTCCATTCCCAAAAGCTGGCTTCCAAGACATAACAGCAAAAATCAGTCGGGATGATGGCAAAGTTAGTCTTGGCACTTGCCTCTACCAATGATGTCGTAATACTTCCTGTTCCCACACACTAGGCTGGCTCCAAGGTCGGTGATTTGGTTGAATGTACAGCCGTACTTTCTCTTTCTGCTGCTAAATTTAAAACAGTTGAAACTTGCATTCACTGATGGGGTTGGAATGGAGTAATAAATGGGAGGGGGAATTTAAAGATTTTTTTTTTCAAGGAAAAAAAAAAGTACCCAAAGCAGATTTAGATCTTGTTGTAGTCATTGAAAAACAAGTGTATTATTACGTCCCCAAATACTTGTGAATTTTACAAAGGGTAGATGTTGAATCCAAATTGAGGAATTGATGGGAAACCTTTTTTTTTAAATGATAAAAATATAGGAGAAATAATATAAGGGGGCTTTACAAAGTCTAAAGGACAACATTTAAACTGGCACAGGAAGCCATTAGATGGACCCAAGTTTTCTAGCTGGGTTCACAATGTACCTCCGAGATTCGGGGCTTTGTCAATAAGGGAAGCCACCACAATGAGCTCCCCAGTTTTCCTGGACTCTGAGGTCTCGCTCCACGGGGTGATCTTCTTCTGGAAGATGGAGGACAGTTGGTCTACACTGATGGTGGCCTCCTCAGCTACACACACACATACAGCTCTGTAGCAAGTATAGGTCAAATATACAGTGGAGCCACCTGGTAGAATCATGTTATTGATATAACCACAGTTCACAAACAATTGGGACTTTAGAATTATGACATTTACCTTTTTGAATGTTTTTACTTCCTTCAGTGTCTTTCTACAAAGTGGATTTTGAAGATAATGGGGTGGAGAGTATCAACCATTACCAACTACAGGGAAATAATCTCCATTACTGTTTTCAACTGCTACAACCCAGGATCAAATCCCAAATTGGACACTTTTTTTTCTAATTAAAAAAAAAAATGCTCCAATGGGGCCACCGATTCTTGCAAAAATGAAACCCCACCAACAAGTGCAAGTAACCAAATGGGGCTTTGGCACATTTGTAAATGCAAAGTAGAAATGCTTTTCACATGTGTAGACATGTGGTGCACTTACAGTAAAAGCAGTCGCCAACTTCTACCCATGAGTATTATGGCCTGTTTTTTTTTTTTGCTTATTCCTAGTACATGTGGTGCAGGCCATGATAATCATAGTGGGTAGAAGTAGGCGACTGCTTTTACTGTAGAACCCATCTTAGGTTCTTCTTTTCCAGAACACATCTTGGTTTGCATTAGATGCACTAAACAGGACCTTTGGAAGAGGCCGCTGCTTATCATAAAACAGCTCGAGGAGCATGAAATCATGGAATTTGTGTAATCTTTACAGAAGGGGATAAGAAACATTAACAACAGATTCTAATCTCTAGTCCTCAATTGAAACTGAATAGGAGGGCATAAATATGTGCTAGCTAGAGAGGATATGGGGGGGGAGTGTTACATTCAGTCCGGGAGCTCCACTGGGTGATATGGCAAGTTGAGAGCTTGAAGTCCGGGTTGAAGAGTGGCACTGGACTGATATCCTCCAGGGATTTCAGGTCTTCCAGATAAATCCATTCATCATCTGGCATGGAGGTGAGCCGGGGCAATTCCCAGAAGATGGTCTGCCACAAGGACCAGTGGTTTATAAATGGAGCATATCAGGTGGTAAATGAGCATGGCAATAGCCATGTGTTGATTCAGAGGGGGTTGGTGGAAGGATGGTCTAAACCGTTGGTTTTCAACCGCTACGACCGGGGTTCAATTCCTGCATTGGGAACTTTTTCTCATTTAAAATTTAAAAAAATAAAAAATGGCCCCCGATTCTTGCAAAAGTCCAACCCCACTAGCCGAGTGCAAGTAACCAAACGGGGCTCTGACATATTTGTAAGTGCAAAAGTTGAACTGCTTTTCACATGTGTAGACATGTGGTGCAATTACAGTAAAAGCAGTCACCTACTTCTACCCATCATGATTATCATGGCCTGTACCACGTGTACTAGGAATAAGCAAAAAAAAAATGATTCAAGAGATGTTATTAAAACAAACTATAACGAGAAAGGTGAGTGATAAGTTTCTTTTATTAAATTGCCTAACTGGCAAGGCTTTCAAGACTCTTCACCTAACGGACCTAGAAATAAAATAAGACATTAGCCTATTTATTTACCAGCTTCTATATAATCTTGTTTTACTTAAAGGCTGGTTGAAGATCTCTTTGGCTCAAAAAAGCTCACCAATTTTAAAATAAACTCATTGCTAAACTTTCTCTTTATTTTGTTTATATCTATTTTTTTTTACCAATTTTAGTTAAAGAGAAGTTCTACCTCCTGATGTTCTTCTTTACTTTCCCTCCATTTTTTATATCTACACATGTCATTGTTGAGGCTATACCATGTTACCAACCAACTTTATACAGACCAGTAATCTTCTGATCTCCTCTCAATCATATTAGGGTATCAAGGTTGTAAAGCCAGACCAGTAATGAGTTTTTGCAGCAATATTTGTGAAAGTCTTCTTTTTCTATCTTATCTCCACTCAAATCACACTAAGGTATCAAGCTTGTAAAGCTTGAGACTTTTGATGGTGTCTGCCGGGTAAGAGTAGAGCTCATCAATGGATGAGTCAATACAATTTGTGAAAGGGATTTAAAAAGAGAGGAGGACAATCCACAATGTCAGTACCTGCAGGGTGTGATGTTGGACTGGGTGGAAGGAGGAGAAGAAGAAATCATTCTGCAGTTTCACCAGATTTTTCCCAGAGTTCCTGCAGCAAGAATTAAAGTTGTGGAAACGGATAGAAAGGGTATATATACGGACCCTGCAGTGGCAGCTGGACTCTCCAAAGCTGCCAGGATCCTGGGATCACTGGTCCCAAGAGTGTGTCTCATCAAGAGTTGGCCATGGAGGCGGCAGGAGTAGTTCTGGGCCATGCACCATGGCAGAGCTAGGGCCTGGAGCTTCTGAAGCTCTTCCTTCTTCAGAGTGCCGGATTGTGCCAGGAGTGTGGCCACGGTCAGCAGGGAAGTGGCCACGCTGGGCCGGGTACACTGTGTGCACACCATATATGATATATACACAGAGATAAATGGTACAAAGCCATTTTAAAACTCATTAATTCTCAATGGAAACACAATCATACTGGCTAAATTCTGGCAATATCTGGATATCCTTGGCCAGACCAACATTTGGTGAGTGGGGGGATGTATTATTAGCCATCTGCATTCGCTACCTCAGAGATAAACTTACTGCTCACTCTGAACATCCTAGTAAATGGGTAGACATTCTGTTTTGAAAAGTTGTTACAGTGAATATCCTCAAAAAGAGACTAGAAAAAAAATATTTTTTTTGCTTACTTATTCCAAGCATTCAAAGTACACGCCATGATGACCCCATTGGATTTGTTCACAAGATAATCTAAGAATATTTAAACCATTTTTAATTTCGGTAACAACTCTGTTACCAAAAAGTCACACACTATAAATTTATTGGTGTGTGGTTATTACCTTGTGTTTCTAATCTATAATCCAAATTATGCCTTAATAATCTTTACCCTGTTGTTGTTTCTTATTCTATTGTGTAAACATTAGACAAATTCTACGAGTTCATGCTCCTTGAGCTATTATCTTTACCCTAAAGTAAGAGGGATCATTTATGATATCTTTGCTGGAGTCCTCACCTGCTCCAGCTGCTGGCAGATGTAGACCAAGCAGTCTGGCTGCCGCAGACACATCAGGGCAATCACCCACTCCAGGAGCCTGCTGACTGAGGTCTGGAGCCCCTCCTGGGAGAGATGGCTGCAGGCAGTGTTGAAGATGGTGGTGGAGAATGGCTGGGGCAGGATGGGAAGGAGCAGTGCGATGATTTGCCAGGCTCGGGTCTGCTGCCTGTGCCGGAGGGAACCTGCGTGGCAGCGGCTCCCAGCAACCAGGTAGTAGTCCACCAGTCTTGACAGCAGTCCGGCTTCATACAGCTGAGTCCGGATCTTTTCTGGTAACTCCAGCAGCAGGCGTAAAGCTTTCAGTCTCACCCGGACACAAGGGACCCTGTACTCTTGTTGTGAGCTTGACTTATGTCCAACGAGAGGGTCACACTTACCAGTGCACCAGGAGCTGGTCTAGAACCTTTGTGTTGGCCATGACAAAGGCAGTGGCATCATTGATGGTCCTGGACATCAAGGTTGGTTCTGACATAGCTACTGGTTGTTGTGTCAGAATATTTTTTTTACTTATTTATATCTAAGCCTATTCTCATTCATAGATGAACAATAAAAGAGGATGATTCCTTTGTTTGATGAATCATTTTTACACATTTCTTATTATAATAATAAAAGAAAGAAAGGGCGCTATATATATATAATGCTATACAATGGGTCAGTTCATAATTTTTCTTTTACACTTATTCTAACTCCAGCACACAGAACTAAATTACAATTTTACTAATTTAGCAGCTCTCAAGTAAGGGGACACCTTTCTCTAAAAGACACTAGCTCTGCAACCAGATAATGTCCTTTACAGAGAGGTAGTTCTACTGTGTATTAGAGAATCGATAAGAATCTAACACTATCACTTTTTTTTAAATATAGCTTTTGATAAAGCACAATTTGGATTATAGATTATAACTACATGAAAATAAGACTAAATCAAAATAAATTAATTGTGTGTGTCGTTTCAGTAACAGCATTGTTAACAGGAGCAAGAGACCTCACCAGAACACCTCTTTAAATGTATGGGAGCCACAAGATAGACCTATATTCCAACCCTACCAAGATTGTAAATTCAATCCATGAATTCAGTCTCCATGACCTTGTATAATTATACAATGGGATAATTTTTTTTAAAGTGTTGTCAACAAAAGTCCTAGAAATAACTCCGCCTTTGCCTGTCCCAAGCCCGGAGGAAAAAGGAGGAGGGGGAGCAGTAACAAGCTCACTAAAAAACCTGGGCTGAGCTAGCTTGGCTGATAGTATCCTGTGAGGGCTCCTAATCCAGGGATACAGGATGAGCAGCGTTTGTACTCCATGTTAGGAGCGGCTGTACATGGCAATTGTTCATCATGTCAGAGGCGGCCATTTATTTTGGAGCTAAGTCAGCCTACTACTGAGTAGTACTCCCAGTCTTAATGACAAAGGCAGACGTATTCTACTTCACCCATTCATGATGGTTGTCAAAGCTCTACAGGCTTGATACCTTAATATGATTGAGTGGAAATAAGAAAGAAGAAGAAGTCCCAAATGCTTTCACCATGGTTATAAAAGAATGAAAGAAGCTACCTCTGATCCTTGCGGTAGATAGGCCCAAACACAAGGGCAGCCAGGAGCTGGGGCAAGAAGGTGGGAGCCAAGGAGGAGGGCAGGGAATGGAGGTGTTCCAGGAGAATATGAAGGACTCCTGGATTGGAATCCGACATCTCATACAGCATGTCCCAGTACTGCAACCCATCCAGACACTTGCATACATAAGGTAACAAGAACAAATTGGTGGGTGTGACATTTTGGTGTAATTACAAATGTACATTTTTTTAATATGTTTGTTTGAAGATGATAACAATACTCTGCATACAACACTTAATATCATCCATAATTCATTGACTTGTGGGAATTTGGTCAGGTTACTTTATACTTCAAATCAAACTCAGGTAAAACAAAAAGAAGTTAAAATTCTATATTAATTCAAAAGGTTCTTTTTTAAAAGAGTTCTTAGGATTTGAAACTCACTTTTCTCTATTCAACCCTTTCACTGCCAGGTATGTGTGTGTGTTGTTAGTCAGTGCTGATACCACATAGACTATCACACTTGCTGGCATTCTTTTTGACACGTTTTATCCAGTTATCCGTTTTATATAGTTATTTTGCTTATCCCTAGTACACATAGTAAAGATGCTCCAATAACCCCCGATTCTTGCAAAAGTTCAACCCCACCAGCGAGTGCAAGTAACCAAATGGGGCTCTGGCACATTTGTAAGTGCAAAGTCGAACTGCTTTTCACATGTGTAGACATGTGGTGCGCTTATAGTAAAAGCAGTCACTAACTACCCACCATGATTATCATGGCCTGTACCACGTGTACTTGGGATAAGCAAAAAAAAAACACATAGTACAGGCCATGATAATCATGATGGATAGGAAAAGGCGACTGCTTTTACTGTAAGTGCACCACATGTCTAGTTTTATACAGTAGAACCTCCATGAGAGGACCCTCATAATAGAGGACACCTCTCTATACAGGACAGTTTTCATTTGCAAAATTATCATTTTTTACAATTTAGCAGCTCTCCAGTAAGAGGACACCTCTCTGTAAAGGGACACTTTGGCTCTGCAAACCAGGTGTCCTTTACAGGGAGGTTCTACTGTATTAATATGGGGATCGGTGGAAGGGCCATTGGTTTTTTGACCACTACAACCTGGGATCGAATCCTGCATTGGGCACTTTTTTTCTCTACTTTTCACGTGTGTAGACATGTGGTGCACTTACAGTAAAAGCAGTCGCTAACTACCCAGTATGATTATCATGGCCTGTACCACGTGTACTAGGGATAATAATTTTGAAAAACTATTAATAAAATCATATACCATTTAAATTGCAATGTTAATTTCTGCAGGAGGCCATGCATATGAGGCTCAAAAACACAGAAGGGCTTGAGATCAGGAGAAAAAGAATTTATGAACTAACTCTCATTTGATATGATGATGTTTCCAGTGATGTATCACTGACCACCGGTCATGCCGCTGACCTCTCATCTGAGAGGACTTCAACATCAATCAGCAGCTACCCAACATGCAGGGTCTTCAGACAAGGAATGGAGGACAATGCCAATTCCATTCTCACATCAACAAAGGCGCCCACCTCTAGTTATATGGAAGAAATTCTCTTCAGCAACGGGGAGGCCTCTTCAACTCCATATCTATATATATAAAAATCAATGTTTGTATGTTTGTTTGTATGTCCGGTATACAAATTCGCAGTAGTTCACTAATTCAAACCAAAATTTCCATACATAGGTAAAAAAATACAGGGAAGACGATAGGCTATTTTAAAAAATATATAAATCAATTATTAAAACTATATATTCAAATTATTCTACTTAGCTCACGAACAGCGCTCTCTATCAAAGATTAGATTAAATTATGCTGATGCAAACAAATAGATAATGCTAATAACAAACAATTATAAAAAAATCTTATCTAAATATATATCACTCGGGTAGATATGCACACGGGTCAATCCCGGGGCGAAGCCCGGGTCACCCGTCTAGTAATTCATAAAACAGTCTCTTTGTTTATAGAGTTTCCTCCTTAACATATATATATATCTTAGCGTGTATGATTCACCATTGGGGCAGATATCAATAAAATTGTTATAAAATCTAATCAGTACTACTGAAATGCCATGTACAGTTAGTTGGTTTAGATTTGGTTGCCATTTGAATTGAGGGGTAAAAGTAAGGTAGCCCTAGTAAAATGGTGGAAGAGTCAAATTTGGTAACCATTTTAGCAACTCTCTGTTAAGAGGACACCTCTTTCTAAAGGACACTTTGGCTCTGCAAATATGTTGTTATCCTTTACTGAGTGCTTCCAGTGTAGATTTGATAGCTCTACCCACCTATACAGTTGAATAAGAATTACATCAAACTAAGATCACCTTAGAGAGAATCTCTGGCTCCTGGGTGAGGATGGCCTCCTGGAAGGCTAGTTGGCACCATGCAGCCAGAGTAGGCCGGAAGTCATCACTGCGGTGGAGCTCCGCACAGGCCTCCCAGGTCATTTTGAGGCAGCTGATGCGGTACACTGCACCAAACTGAAGGGAGAGGGTTGGTGTTGTGGTGGGGGATCTGGGCTAACTAACCAGAGGCAGGTTGGGCTGCAGACCCTTGATGATGGCCCTCACTGCTTGCTGGGATGCTCGCTGCAGGGAGATCTCAGCCAGATCAAGGACAACCTCGCCTGGCTTTATCTGGACAGGAATAGCAGTCCACAGGGCTTCCAATGCTGCGTTGCACCACTGCCTCCAGAAGGTGTGCTCCTCATGAGCCCTGTCACATCACTCCTTTTATATTTTTTCAATAACCTCTTAGAATAATAAAAAAGGCCTTTCCTGATTATGCAACTGAAAGTTGCTGATCGTTTGCGCCATCTATCAGAATAAATATCAACAAATCGTTGATTTTTAAGCATGATCTCATGGAATGGGGTGTAGGGGTACAGCCTTCATTGATCATGGTACCATGATCCAGGCACACTTTGGTGAGAGTCTGACTTTGCATGTAATTTGAGGCTGTTCCTAAATGGAAGGCCTTTGCTGTCAATTCTGACATGAGTTCGGATGCAGCTCCTCTGTTTTCATGGAGAAGAAACACATATCTAGAGAACACCACGGGTTACTATTGGTCTTATTACCTTGTGTTTATAAAGAAAATAGCCTTATTGGAATTTGAAAAAATAAAATAGTTAAAAAAAAAAAAAGGTGTTGAATTAGAAAAATGAGGTTCTACTGCAAGTATATAGACCGTTCTTGATTTATTATTTCTTAACAACTCCCTGTCACTCTCCTTAGGGAAAAGGTGAAAGGGAATTGGCTGGGAAATAAATATGTCAAGAATGGCTGATGTAACTTTTTTCTCGATGGATTTGTGAAGTTACAGAGAGAATTCAATTGCTATATAGTATAAAATAAGAAGGGGGGTCGGTGGAAGGATGGTCTAAACCGTGGTCTAACTCGACCACTACGACCTGGGTTCGAATCCCGCATTGGTCACTTTTTTCTGATTTAAGAAAAAAAAATGCTCCAATGTTCCTGATTCTTGCAAAAGTCCAACCCCACCAGCGAGTGCAAGTAACCAAACGGGGCTCTGGCACATTTGTAAGTGCAAAGTCGAACTGCTTTTCACATGTTTAGACATGTGGTGTACTTACTGTAAAAGCAGTCGCCTTCTACCCACCATGATTATCATGGTCTGTACCACGTGTACTAGGGATAAGCAAGAAGAAGAAGATAAAATAAGAATATAAACCGTAACAATGTGTTTCTTTATTCATATAAAGTGCAAGCTTTCAGATCTTTACAATCCTTCTACAGGCATAGCTCTATAGAAGGATGCCTATAGAAGGATTGTAAAGATCTGAAAGCTTGCACTTTGTATGAATCAAGAAATTGGGGGTAGGTGGAAGATTAATCTAAACTGTTGGCTTTCGACCGCTACAACCCAGGTTTGATTCCCGCATTGGGCACTTTCTCCGATTTAAAAAAAAAATGCTCCAATGACCCCCAATTCTAGCAAAAGTCCAACCCCACCAGCGAGTGCAAGTAACCAAACGGGGCTCTGGCACATTTGTAAGTGCAAAGTCGAACCGATTTTTACGTTTGTAGACATGTGGTGCACTTAGAGTAAAAGCAGTCGCCTACATCTACCCACCATGAATATCATGGCCTGTACCACGTGTACTAGGGATAGGCAAAAAATAAATAAAGAATAAAGAAACACACATTGCTATATTCTTATTTTACATGGAGAGTTGTTAGACAACAACCTACTTGATAAAAGATGGTTTCAGCATCTCCAGGCAGGTGGGAGGGTGTTGGAAGACCAAATCCATCAGCTGACTGATCACCGGGTTGAAAGTGGGTGGAGCCAAGCCCAGGAATCGCCACAGAGAAGAGAAGCAGTTGATCTGGAGCAGCCAATACATTCCTAGTGTTGGGATAACTATCTACCATGGGCACTTATTATGATAGCTAATTAAAAAAGTATAATAGAGCACACAAATGGGTAATAAAGATTCTTCCCTACACTTTGACAAAATCAAGGGCTAGGTTTCTTTTTACAATTTTTTATTATTCATTATTAGCGTGTTATAATTGGCTAGAAGTAATACAGTTAAACCTGTCTAATATCGCCCACTCTAAATAGCGCCTTCCTCTCTATAGCGCCCGATTTTAAATACGTAGTACGATGCGATTTACATTAAAAGTGACCTGTTTATAGCACCCCCTCTCTATAGCACCCTATTTTGATGAGTCCCAAGAGGGGGCGCTATAGACAGGTTTAACTGTACTTCTAGGTCTCCGTGTTGAAGGGCATCTTAGCCCAAAAGCTCGAGAAAAAAAATATTGTAAAAAGAAAACCTAACCCTAGATTCCTTATTGATTTTGTCAAACACAAATGGGTAAGTTAAATCTTTTAAAATTTAATCATAGTCTCACAATTATGAGTTTCTCACTCAAATTGACTTATTTTTTCCCCCCCTTCCATATAAAAAAAACAACACTCAAGGAAAAATAATTATATAATAAAAGAAAAAAGGCGTGCCTGGGTCTGTGAAAGAAAAAAATCAACTATTAAGCAACTTTTCTTTGAAGAGGACACCTCCCTCTAAAGAACACTGGTTATGGAACTAGGTGTCCTTTTACAAAGAGGTTCTCCCCTCCATTTAGGTATAAAGCACTACGGTGGGATAATAAGGCACAAATTATATTTTAGATTATAAACACAAGGTAATAAGACCACAAATCCAAATAAATAGTGCGTGACATTTCAGAAACAACGCTGTTACTATTTATTTATTTTTATTTGGACTTATTACCTTATGTATTATTACCTTATTACCTTATTACTTATTACCTCATGGAATTCGTGTAATCTTTACACAAGGGGATAAGAAACAACAACAACAACAACCTTATGTCTATGGAGGGATATAATAGAAGGTACCTGTTCTGGCGTCAGTTTTCCAGCAAAGTCAAGGTAGGTATTGAGCACCGTCTTGGTATCATCTTGGAGGAGGAGATGACGGAGGATCTCCAGGTAGGCAGTCTTGGACTCCAGCTCCTGGAACTGTCAACACCAGGGAGGTGGAGCAAGGAAGAGACACCAGGGAGCAGCACTTACATCCGCAGCAGTGTGGAGGACACACCTACAGCAGTGGGTCACAAACTCCTGCCTGGAATCTGCAGGAATTGCCAGCTCCAGGACAGATTGGTCTCCTGGACATTCCCAAGTTTGTTAGAAATCCCTCGAGTGGTCCCATCACACTCCAAAAGAATGTGAGTTAGCATTACGCTAGGAGACACTAGCTAATAAGATCACAAATACAATTAAATAAATAGTATGTGACAGTAACAACGCTGTTACTGAAATGTCACAGATTATTTAATTATTTATTTGGATTTGGTCTAATTATCTTGTGTTTCTAATCTATAATAAAAAAAAATTGTGCCTTATCATTACACTAGGAGAAGAGAAGAATTTTTGATGGCAGTAAGGATGGTAGAAGAGTTATTTTATTAGGAAAAATAAAAAATCCATACTTTATATAGTTTCATTGTTTTTAATTTAAGCCTGTAATGATTCCATATGCAAATTTTATTCTTAAAGAAAAAATGCAGCATATATGTAGATATGTATTAATTTTCTGATAGAAAATTAAATATGTAAAAATGATTGGATGTATATAGAGTGTAAGAGGAGAGTGAAAGTGTCTTATCTACTTATATAATTGCCTTATTCTGAAGCTCACGGATAGAATGCGCGCCCATTGGCTGCCGGCGAACACGTGTCCTCCCTGCCCCCCTCTAGACAACCCTGTTATCAGCTGTGTGATACATACACCTGTCTAAAGCGGCCATTCCAGACAACCCTGTTATCAGCAGTGTGATACATCCACCTGTCTATACAGACCACCCTGTCTATAGCGACCACTGACCACCCTGCCTATAGCGACCACTCTAGACAACCCTGTTATCAGCTGTGTGATACATCCACCTGTCTATACAGACCACCCTGTCTATAGCGGTCACTTTAGGCAACCCTGTTATCAGCTGTGTGTTACATTCACCTGTCTATAGCGGCCACTCTAGACAACCCTGCTATCAGCTGTGTGATACATCCACCTGTCTATACAGACCACCCTGTCTATAGCGGCCACTCTAGACAACCCTGCTATCAGCTGTGTGATACATCCACCTGTCTATACAGACCACCCTGTCTATAGCGGCCACTCTAGACAACCCTGTTATCAGCTGTGTGATACATCCACCTGTCTATACAGACCACCCTGTCTATAGCGGCCACTCTAGACAACCCTGTTATCAGCTGTGTGATACATCCACCTGTCTATACAGACCACCCTGTCTATAGCGGCCACTCTAGACAACCCTGTTATCAGCTGTGTGATACATCCACCTGTCTATACAGACCACCCTGTATATAGCGGCCATCCCAGATAACCCTGTTATCAGGTGTGTGATACATACACCTGTCTATAGCGGCCACTCTAGACAACCCTGTTATCAGCTGTGTGATACATCCACCTGTCTATACAGACCACCCTGTCTATAGCGGCCACTCTAGACAACCCTGTTATCAGCTGTGTGTTACATTCACCTGTCCATACAGACCACCCTATCTATAGCGACCACCCAAGACAACGTTTTAAAAACATATCCGCACTCGGGTAAAACCCGGGCGTTGCCCGGGCCATTCGTCTAGTTTATAGAAATAAATGGTTTATACCTTATAGTGTTCGTCAAGTGCTATTTTTGTTAGGTAGAGAACACAACAAAGCCTAACTGGCCACATGTATGATTTGTTTGTAGAAGAGCATTGTTCAAATACAAAATATTGGCAGGTTATGCTTACTGTCCTCAAAGCTATATCCATTGTTTGATTGAATGGCATAACCAAGATTCGTCAGTGTCGGAGATATAAGCAGAATCTCCCAATACAATTGTAGAGCTTGCAGTAAGGACAGAAAGATTTTTTATTTTTAAAGAGAAAAATTTGTGGTTAATAGTTTCATTTTGTATATAACAAGAATAATGTTAACAAGGTAAGAGAGGGTATGTAGATCTCCCACAATTACAGCAGAACCTCTGCTATAACAACATCACTTGAAACCAAGATTGGGACTTGACACCTTAAGACCATGATGTTATAAAATAACCTAACCATGTGTAGGCATGTGATGCACTTACAGTAAAAGCAGTCACCAACTTTTACCCACCATGATTATCATGACCTGTACCACGTGTACTATGGATAATAATAATGAAAAAAAAAAATGCTATAACCACATTGCTGAGGTCCTGCTGCGTCAGGAACCAAGAGATGAATACTAGAGAAGGCCACACAAATACAATGGAGACATTCAATTATATAGCTAAAAATGCTATATAGTTTCTATATCTTCAATTTAAAATTAAAAAGAAAGAAGCGCAGATGAAAAATAAGACACCATATAACCCTATACCCTGGAATCTCATTTATAACAGTATCTTTTTATTACAGTAACTTGACTCTATAGCAGCTTAATTCTAAAAAGTCCCCATCTTTTATGTTCCAATAGTTTTGAGCCTAATTATATAATAACATGGTTACAATAACATAAGGGGGGTAGAAGTCCGACCACACCTCCTTGCGGTCCCCCCTGGACCATCGACCACACCTCCCTGCGGTCCCCCCTGGACCCTTGGAATATTCGACCAAATTCTGGTTCGTTTCCAAGGTGACTAACGTGGCAACGGCAACCCATTTTCCAATGAAGAGCAAGATAGTGGATATTGCTGCTGCTGTGATGGAGATGCATGGAGACATCTAAGACTCTTCTTTGGACACGACAACAACAACAACATAAATTCCTGATCCCAAATGATGCTGTTATAGTGAGATACAACTAACTGTATGACACAATTAAGATTTTCAATTAAAAAGGCAATATTTTTTTTGCTTATCCCTAGTACACGTGGTACAGGCCATGATAATCATGGTGGGTAGTTAGCAACTGCTTTTTCTGTAAGCGCACCACATGTCTACACATGTGAAAAGCAGTTCGACTTTGCACTTACAAATGCCAGAGCCCCATTTGGTTACTTGCACTCGCTGGTGGGGTTGGACTTTTGCAAGAATCGGGGGCCATTGGAGCATTTTTTTTTTAAACAGAAAAAAGTGTCCAATGCGGGAATCGAACCCATATATCACTTTTTCATTGAAAATCTATTTATGGATTGCTCTATTTTTAAAACAATTTAGATTGTAGATGTCCAAAATACAACAACAAAAAGAAGTGAAGAAAATGGAAACTCCAGGGATGTTACTTCCCCCCCTAAGGTAAAACCTATCTTAACTTAAGCCAGTAGGAGAACAGAGGCAAGTATCAAGCCCTCAGTATCCATGGAACCATGTGGTTTTGGCCACATACAATGGACTTCCACTTGAGACAGGGTTCCTATAATATTCTTAATTCCCAAGTACATCTGGTACAGGCCATGATTAACATGCAGTTAGCCATCACTCTTTACTGTGAGTGCATCGTATATCTACACATATAGAAAGGGTTTAACTTTTACACTTTCAAGTGTGCCAGAGCCCTGTTTGGGTTGGACTTGTGCAAGAAGCCCATTGAGACAGCAAAAAGCGGGATTCAATTCAGAGTTTCAGCTGTCAAAGATCAAGGGTCAAACTCCTTGTTAAAAGTCCCTCTCCTAGGTTGCCCAACAGACCTGGCAAGTCCTGGAGCAGCAGCAGGAGGTGCTGCAGATGACCAACAGGGGAGTGGTACGGGCGGTGAGGGGCCGAGCAGATAGGACTCCGACAGCCACACCAGGTGCTGATGGAACTTGGGTCTGTCCAGAGAGGCCAGTACAGCAGTCAGCTTGGTAGAACCTGGAGTGAGGTCAGGTGTGGTGAGGTGGTCATACAGCAGGGCTGGAGTGTCAGACAACTTGGCTGCCAGTGGCCCCACTATGTCCACCTCCTTGGAGTTGAAATGAGTGGCCCATTGGCCCAGTTCCTTCAGGCTATCAGCATCCTGCCCCACACACAGTCTCTCTGAGGGGAGGGAGGGACATTCAGGAGAGGAAACACAATTATTTTAATCAATAGACCAAATCAATGTGTGTGTCTGGAGTACAAAGATTTATATACAGTAGAACTTCCCTGTAAAGGTCACCTAATTGCAGAGCCAATGTGCCCTTTAGGGAGAGGTGTCCTCTTTATCAGAGAGTTGCTAAAAAGTAAAAATGATAATTTTACAAATGAAAAGCTGTCCTTTGTAGAGAGGTGTCCTCTAGCGTGAGTGTCCTCTCAGGGAGGTTCTACTGTATATAGATGTAGTTAAGCAGCCATGGGTTGTGTGGTAAGGACAGACACAGGAGGAAACACCTGTGAGAATTAGGTCAGAAGGAAAAAGAGAAGACCCAAGACCACCCTAGGAACTATTGGTGTCAAGACCACATTGGTGAGAACTATCTTCTGATCAACGAATCTGGGTGTTTTTTTAAACTCTTCCCAGTAGAATAGTTCCCATGTTGTATGTCCATGAATGTATAGTTACAAAAATACATATTACACAGAATCATTAGCTATCTTTAAAGAAATTTAGAATATTCCATGGTATTCTGCTGAAATCTGTGGCCAGTGATATATATATTCACTACTGATGATCCAGTACACGCTTGTTCGGCGGTACATATACTAAAATTGGAACGATACAGAGAAGATTAGCATGGCCCCTGCGCAAGGATGACACGCAAAATCGTGAAGTGTTCCATACTGATGAGCCAGGCCCTCCCAATATTTTTATTATTTATGGAAAATAAAGGTCGCCTCTCCCATCAAAATCATTCCTTTTGGAAAAAATTCCCATCTATATTTTTATTGAATCAGTAAGGGCAATATAGAAAATTATTTATTTATAAAAAAAAAAAAGAAACAGACACCTAATAAATGTTTATATTTTATAATCCAATCAGTTTTCAAATCCCCAGCCAAGTTACCTTACTTCAACTGACTATATTTCAACATCTACTTTCAATTCATAGCAAGCACCTTTCCCATGAAGTATGAATCAAAGAAGTTATCCTATACAGTAGAACCTCAGTGAGAGGACACTCACGCTAGAGGACACCTCTCTATAAAGAACAGTTTTCATAGGTAAAATGAACATTTTTACTATTTAGTAACTCTCTGGTAAGATGACACTTCTATCTAAAGGACACCTTAGCTTGCAATTAGGTGTCTTTTAGAGGGATGTTCTTCTGTATTTCTTTCTTTTTTTAGTTATCTCTAGTACACATGGTACAGGCCATGATAATCATGGTGGGTAGTAGTTGGCAACTGCTTATTTTACGGCAAGTGCACCACATGTCTACACATGTAGAAATGGTAGGTGGTGTTGGTGTAACTTTTGTATGATTCTGAGGCCATTGAAGCAATTTTTTTGTTCCCAATACGGGATCCTGTGCCATGGCTATTGAAAATGGACAGTTTATAAGCACTCCTCCACCAACAAAGGATGTGTAAAGAGACCCACCCAGTTGAAGAAGTTGAGGATGGCTGTGAGAAGGAAGCCCTGGGTGGCCCCTCTGATGATGATCTCTTGGGAGTCCAGACAGACCATCAGGATGGTCCTGCAGCACCATAACTGACAATGCCAAGTACAAATCTTTTATACATCTTATACAGACTCATCTCGGAGTTCAAGAACAAAAAAAAAAAAGGAAACAAAGGTAAGAGTATCAATCAATAAACAGGTGATCAGTTATAAACTGTCTTGGTGGGGAGGTATAGCAACCACTGCACACATCTTCTAGTCTTTCCCTTTTATACCAATATGGTTAGCTTTTCTGTTCAACTGTAGAGCTTGTGGTACAAGTAAAGAAAGCTCTTATAACTAATAAATCTGAGAAAATCTTGTAAAACTTGGCACATTGATGTACAATGAGAAAGTGCCAATATTTGTTCTTCCCCCTTAAGCCAGGAAGAATGTGAAAATACTATGGGGCATCTTATCTTCAATTTCATCTCTGCATATAAAACTCATTTTTTAATCATCAACAGTCTTTCTTCCAATATTCTGTTCTAAGTACAAGTAATTGATAAGGCACAATTTGGATTATAAATTATAAACACAAGGTAATAAGACCAAATCCAAATAAATGATACACTTGATAATAGTAACTATTTGAAAACATGCTTTGGTAAAATTTCTCATTCAGTACTTTTGTCTGAAGATGGTAACAAAGCTGTTACCGAAACGTCACACACTATTTATTTATTTGGATTTGGTCTTATTACCTTAAGTACAAGTAAGCCTACAAAATACACTCATGGACAAAACTTAAGGAAGTGGACATATTGATGTCGCCGGTCATCTATTTCTTTTTTTTTTATGGAGACAGAGGCAAATTTGTTCTCACTTGTTTATCTCATGTATCTTCAATAAAGGTCACTAATATCTTTCAGAGTTATTGTCTGAATCCCGATATACATGCTAAAAGTTACACTTTCCTTAAGTTTTGTCCATGAGTGTTATATACACATGGTACAGGCCATAATATTCAAGATGGGTAGTAGAGTGAATGTCTTTTACTGTAAGAGAGTACATCACATATATCTCTCTCTACACATTATAATCTATTCTATATACAGTTACGAGCGTCATTCTTCATCAGTCATCTCTGTCACCGTTTGCTTTTTTTTTGGAATGGCGCCCTCCTATTGGTCGGCTACGATCACGCCACCTTTGCCCCCCCCCCCCCACTCGCTTTTTCGTTTTTGTAACTATTGTGTTGGAGCGGGTCGCTCCTAAAAATAAATGCATATATTAGTTAATTATATATTTGCCTTATTCTGTCTGTTTGTTTGTCTGTTTGTCTGAAGCTCACGGATAGAATGCGCGCCCATTGGCTGCCAGCGAACACGTGACCTCCCTGCCCGCCCCCCTCTAGACAACCCTGTTATCAGCTGTGTGATACATACACCTGTCTATAGCGGCCATTCTAGACAACCCTGTTATCAGCAGTGTGTTACATCCACCTGTCTATACAGACCACCCTGTCTATAGCGACCACTCTAGACAACCCTGTTATCAGCTGTGTGATACATCCACCTGTCTATACAGACCACCCTGTCTATAGCGACCACTCTAGACAACCCTGTTATCAGCAGTGTGATACATACACCTGTCTATACAGACCACCCTGTCTATAAATTTTTCCATCGCAGTAAGGACAGTAGAAATTGTTTTATTTTAAAAAGAATCTTACGCCATTAAAATAGTTTTATAATATGCATTTATATAAGGCGCCAATTTATAATTGTAACAAATAGTATTTGAATCAAAACATTCAATCAGGTAAAACACGGGCGTTGCCCGGGTCATTCGGCTAGTTTATATATATAAATCAATGTTTGTATGTTTGTTTGTTTGTATGTCCGGTATACAAATTCGCAGTAGTTCACTAATTCAAACCAAAATTTCCATACATAGGTAAAAAAAATACGGGGAAGACGATAGGCTATTTTAAAAATATATATAAATCAATTATTAAAACTATATATTAAAATTATTCTAGTTAGCTCACGAACAGTGCCCTCTATTAAGTACTAAATTAAATTAGATTAAATTATGCTGATGCAAACAAATAGATAATGCTAATAACAAACAATTATAAAAAAAAATCTTATCTAAATATATATCACTCGGGTAGATATGCACACGGGTCAATCCCGGGGCGAAGCCCGGGTCACCCTAGACTGAAACCCGGGCAAAGCCGGGTACATATATATAAAAATGAATGTATGTATGTATGTGTGTGTTTCCTTTATGCCTGACCAAACCACTCATTGGAACGCCATGAAACTTTGGGAAGTTATTTAGTATAGAACTGGGAAGGTTTCTAGCAAATAAAATTTTTGAAATAACTTTTCGCTTAAAAATAATTAAGATAAATATTCTAATTTATCTGTTATAATTCAACAATCTGCTCTAAATATTATCATGATGATACGATGATTTTGTAATGTAGAAAATTAGGAAAGACAAAATTCAGGATGACACGGCAATTTATTTGAGACAAGAATAATGATACAATTCCAAGGCAAGATACTATTCCTTTAACTTCCAATTACCGAGGGAACCAATTAATATTGATTTTATTCAACTTATCGAGTATTTTTCAAGGGACCGGGAAAAAAATGTTCACTTCTTCGAGAGATTCGTTAGACAAACCTTTACTCGGGTAAAACCCGGGCGAAGCCGGGTACATCCGCTAGTATATTATAAAGATCCACAAGAGAAATCAAAGACCTCCCTAGACTGATGAGAGTAAATGAGCCTGAAGCAATTAATTAATTATAAAGCGCCATCTATATATAGGAAATTAAAGCATGAATGCTTCTTTTACACATAAAACAAACTTCTACTGTCCTTACTAAGATGAAAAGCCTTTTGGTTTAAAATATTGTCCAGTTTTATTGTAATAATGAAAAGAATTGTAAAGGTTTTAAATATCTTGTGTTAGAAACCATGGGGTGGGCATTTCTGAATTTACCAAAACTGTTGTTACCAACCCAAATCTGTTAGATTAGAAAGATGGTCAATAAATGGCACAAGGTTTTATTGGAAATTTTCCTCTTTTTTTTGAGAAGGCAGATGAGGAAAATGTGTCATAATTAACAGCTACATATCAGTAATAGGTGTCTTGATATCTCCCAGGTTTGGATCTCAGATAAACCAACTAAATCCACAGGGTCCCCCCACACATCATTAGTAAAGTAGATGCTTATTTGAGCCAGGATGTATAGTAGGCAAAGTCAGACTTTCTCCAAAGTGTGCCTGAATCATGGTGTCATGATCATCGAAAGCTGCACCCCTACACCCCATTCCATGAGAATACTCGAGGATCATGAATTCATGAACTCCGCCTTTGCTGGTCCCAAGCCCGGATGAAAAAGGAGGAGGGGGAGCAGTAACAAGCTCATTAAAAAACCTGGGTTCAGCTAGCCAGGCTGATAGTACCCTGTGAGGGCCTTAATCCAGGTATATAGGATGAGCAGCGTTTGTACTCCATGTTAGGAGCGGCTGCGCATGGCGTCTGTTCCTCATGTCATAGGCGGCCATTTATTTTGGAGCTAAGTCGGCCTGCCACTGAGTAGTGCTCCCAGTCTTAATGAGAAAGGCAGACGCATTCTACTTCACCCAGTGTGGAGATAAGAAAGAAGAAGAAGATGAATTCTTGGAATTTGTGTAATGTTTGCACAAGGGGATTAAAAACAACAACAGGATGTATAGTTACCACAGGAGGTTGATGTAGCGGGCATGAAGCGGGACCACTACTGGCATTTGTGACAGGGCACGGGGAGAAGTAGAGTAGGGCCACACTGCCCCAGGGCTTTTCCCCTCTTGAGAGATGCTTCAGGAGTTTCTTCAGCAGAGCTGTGGGCAGCACACTTGGAGCCTGGTGGCACTTAGAGACAAGCAGGCATGACTTACCTCCTTTCCTAGCACCAGAACTCTCCAATTCCACTAGCTTCGACAGAAACCGGCTCAGATGCTCCGCTAGCGGTGGTAAGCTTCCTGGAAGACCATTTCTGTACCACAATGGAGCACGTATAAAAACTACTGTTTTGAAAATTATTGGGTAAAAATATTAGATGGTGTTGAGATTATACCCATGCAGTTTTCTATGGAATACCCCCAAAAAAAATAAAATTAATCTTTCTTTCAAACATAATGCAGTCCAAGATGTATGGGAAAAAGGTAGGAGTCAGTGGTCGATGATGGTTTTATAAGCGTTCAGTATAAAATCTGAGTCTCAAAATGAACAATGTAGAACCGGGAGGTCGGTGGAAGGCTGGTTAAACCGTTTGGCTTTCGACCACTACGACTTGGGTTCGATTCCCGCATTGGACACTTTTTTCTGTTTAAAAAAATTCTTTTTAAATGCTCCAATGCCCCCCCCCTCCCCCGATTCTTGCAAAAGTCCAACCCCACCAGCGACTGCAAGTAACCAACGGGGCTCTGGCACATTTGTAAGTGCAAAGTCTAACTGCTTTCACATGTGTAGACATGTGGTGCGCTTACAGTAAAAAAGCAGTCGCTAATTACCCACCATGATTATCATGGCCTGTACCACGTGTACTAGAGATAAGCACAAAAAAAACAATGTAGAACCAAAAGGTTCACTCAATGAGAGGCATCAGCATTGAGCACTCAGTTAAAACAGTACCCTCTATCAACAATACCCTCAAAATTTTGAGTCTATTTTAACAGGAATGAGGCGACCTTTCTTTTACGGATTGAGATAAAAGTTCTATCTCAGGTATACATGCAATTGCTAGATAAGGGCAAACACTCACATCAGGCATTAGTACTAACCTGACAAAGAGAGCTCCATCATTCAAGGTTGAGAGAAACTGAGGCAGCAAGATCTGGAACAAACAGGATTATTGGGAGATGTGGCAGCAAGATGACCAAATTTAAAGATTTTTTTTGGGAGGGGGGGGGGAGGGCACTATTTTATTTTTGGTCTTCCCTAATTTTCCACGTGGCATTTTGGTGGAGATGCTGGGTAAATTAGGGAAGATAAACTGATGATCGCCGAAAAGATCTAGAGGCCATGGGTGCTGTGATCTACATTTTCGGAGACTGGCTCTAAGGATTCCACACGTGTCAAAGCCAAGACTTCCCTCCAAGATGACGATGTCCCTATAGATGATACGACGACAAATCCGCTCTTCACGTCGCAAGAAAAAGGACGCAAAGGTACTAGGGACAAAGTTCCAAGACTTCGATGGAATCCTTGGCAGAAGCATGTCAGATCCATGTCAGTAACTACAATAATTGCTAGCTGTGGGTCACAGCTCCCATAGGGAAGGAGCTATGTAACAAAGTATTTATTATTTTATTAGCCGATTATTATTTGTTATGTTTATATTTGTTATACTCTGTACACTTCCCTCTTTTGCATATCTTTTGTTTATCACTCATAGTTTGTTCTTGCCTGAAATAAATTGTTGTATCAACCCGAAGTTGGTCTTCCCTAATTTTTCATGTGGCAATATAAAGCACCCCTTCCACCGACCCCCATTTACAATCTTGGTAGGGTTGGAATATAGGTCCTGTCTTAAGGCTCCCATACATTCCACAAGGTGGTGAGGCCTCTTTGGTCCTGCAGATGGTACATTGTGTGAAGGTCTAAAAACTGACTGTCATGTGATGGATAGCCAACCAATGACAGCAATTCTCTTTTTTACCCATCATGGAGACTTATGGACTAAATATTCCATATTACATTTTGTTAATCAGATCTAGTATTTAGTATTTCCTAATGAGCTAGCTCTAATTAAAGTGGGAATGGAGTACAAGAAAATAAGACCTAACCCAAATAAATTAATAGTGAGTGCCATTTTGGTAACAGCGTTGTTACTGAAACATCACACACTATTAACAATATTCAGTAACAATGTTGTTACCAAAACATCACACACTATTAATTTATTTGAATTAGGTCTTATTTTCTTGTAGTTCTAATCTATAATCCAAATTGTGCTTGAGTATGGTGTAAGAGGAAAAAGTTACCTTCCCGAAGGCTGGCAGTAGGAGCTGCAGGGTGGAGTCAGGGAGGTTCATCAGATGCTCCAGCCCCCATAGCCGCACTGACCGGCTGGGGTGGAGGAAGATACGGTGGTAGAGAAGCAGGAACCACTTGCGATCCGAATCTACACCACATGGAAAACATGACTCCTTTGTTTACATTTTATAAATGAGTAAAAACATTTGGAAACATATATGTTATGTAAAAATATTATTTTATATTTAAAAAAAATTATATTTCATAGATTCAAATACTCTGTTAAATCGACCGCCAGAGGTCACACTTCCCCTATAAAAACTCATTGTTGTTGTTTCCCGATGGTCGTCGGCTCAAACCGTTTGTAAATTATGTAAATAATCTTTTGTTTTCCTTGTTCTACTCGCCTTAAGCCAGGCAGTACTTTTATCAAATTATGTTTTTATATATCCCATAAGCTCAATTAAAGCAATTACTGATCAAAACTATTTTTAGTGTATACTTTCAATATTTTAACCACGACTGCATTACCATAGCATAATCCTAAAGATAACCAAAATCAAGCAGAAAATCTCATCTTTTTTTTACATCTTCTTTCTTATCTCAAATCACGGTGGGTAGTTATATATAGCGACTGCTTTTACTGTAAGTGCACCACATGTCTACACATGTGAAAAGCAGTTCGACTTTGCACTTACAAATGTGCCAGAGCTCCGTTTGGTTACTTGCACTCGCTGGTGGGGTTGGACTTTTGCAAGAATCGGGGGCCATTGGAGCATTTTTTTTTTTTAAACAGAAAAAAGTGTCCAATGCGGGAATCGAATCCGGGTCGTAGTGGTCGAAAACCAAACAGTTTAACCAGCCTTCCACCGACCCCCTTGTTTCAGTGACTCACTATCCCTCTCCTCAGGGGAATGACTCCTAGGATTCAAAAATAACCATTCTGCTGAGGAGAGTGATAGCAAGTCATTGAAATGTCAGGAACTAAATAAGAAATTGGTTGAGAGAAAGGTAGCCATATATTTTTCCAAAAAAAAATCTTCCAAACAACAAATAATCAAAAATAAAAATGTTTGATGCAAAAAAAAAATAAATGAAAAGCTCTTACCAAAATGTCACCCCATAATTTCTCACTTGAATATGGTTTATTTTTATTTTTGTAGTCTCCAAATTGTAATATGTTTTTAAAAAGGACATGATGCTTATAGCAGTATTCTGCTAATTATTCTAAACACTTGTAGTAGAGGCAATGAAAATCATGGTGAGTAGAGTTTGTGACTGCTTATACTCTAACTGCACCAAAAGTCTATTATCATAAACATAGAGGCTGCCTGGCCGGCATTCATATTTCTATGAAAAATAGACACTTTGGCCAGTTAGTGTTTTTTATTTTTCTCAAGATAAAAAACACTAACTGGCCGAAGTGTCTATTTTTCATACAAAAGTCTATTGTTGTGATGTATTTGCCAACACGAATATGAAAACTGTACCACAAAACACAAGGTAATAAGACCAAATCCAAATAAATAATGGCTATTTCTGAAACGTCACACACAATTTATTTAGATTAGGTGTTATTACCTTGTGTTTATAATCTATAACCCCCAAATTGTGATGATCACTGTACCACACAAATAAATTAGCTTAGTTATTTATTTATCTCTAGGAATGATGAAGCACAATTTTGATTATAGCTACAAGAAAATAAAGACCTAATCCAAATAAATTAATAGTGTGTGACCTTTCGGTAATGTAACACACTATTAATTTATTTGAATTAGATCTTATTTTCTTGTAGCTATACCTCTAGGAATATTTATTCCAGTTATCAACTCCGCCTTTGCCGGTCCCAAGCCCAGATAAAAAAGGAGGGGGAGCAGTAACAAGCTCACTAAAAAAAATCTAGGCTCAGCTGGCCCGGCTGATAGTACCCTGTAAGGGCTCCTAATCCAGGGATACACCATCAAAAGTCTCTAGCTTTACAAGCTTGACACCCTAATATAATTGAGTGGATATAAGAAAGAAGAAGACGATTCCAGTTATCGATACCACAGAGTATGATGTATTTGCTAGCAGAGAGGGTCAGTTGGGAACTGACAAGTAAACAATCAATCTTAAGTGTGTAACATGGCCTCTACTCTGACATCTCCCATCCACAAGTGGCCTAGATGGCCAAACAATTCAATAACCAAGCAACACCACCCAGGATGTTGTACCAACCTTCCATGATCATCCATTATCAATAAACCCTCTTCTTATTAATAGAAAACAATGCTCCATTTATACATAGGAAATGAAAATACACCTATCCCCCGATTTACACGGTACTTGTTTTACACGTTTTCGCTTTTACACGGTTTTCCAAATAAGTTTTTTTTTTTTTTTTATCGCACTATACTAAATGCTACTGTGATTGAACACATGCGCTGTATACACATCTCACAAGGAATCCCGAGCTTATGTGCTGACTACATATTTTAACCTGTCAATGCATTTTATTTTTATTTCTGTGTACACCTATCCCCCGATTTACACGTTTTTCTCAGGAACGTATCTACCGTGTAAATTTGGGGATAGGTGTATTAAAGAATGGATGTCTATCTTTATGCACAAAACAAATTTAAACTTTCCTTACTGAGATGAATGCCAGGCCCTCCCAATATTTTTTCATTGCAATAAGGACAATAGAAGTTTGTTTTATGTGTAAAAAGATACATTCATGCTTTAATGCTTTCTCATCTCATTATTGGACTTCCCTTAGCTTCCTTTCACATCACTATGAAAGAAGGGTTTGACTTTTGCACTTTCAAATGTCCGAGCCTTGTTTCTGACTACTTTCACATACTGGTGTGGGGTTGTACTTGCTGCAATAATCATAGACCACGGAAGCAATTTACAGTGGAACCTCTTTAGAGCATCATAATTATAAGGTCTCAAGCTTTATTGATAAAGCAAAATTTGTGAATTATAGATACAAGAAAATAAGACCTAATCCAAATAAATTAATAGCGTGTAACATTTCGGTAACAGCGTTGTTACCATCATCAGACAACGCTGTTATCTAAACATTACACACTATTAATTTATTTGGATTAGGTCCTATTTTCTTGTGTCCCAAGCTTTAATTTCAAATTATTTTTTCCCTGTGGGGTTATATCAATAGCATGTTTATATAACAACATAATTCTTTGGTCCCAAGTGAAATTTTTAAAGCGAAGTTTGACTATAATAGAGATTTTTAAAAACCTTCTCAATGCTGGTTGTAGATCCCTAATCTTGGTTTTCTAAAATCACTAATGTGCTGGACATCTTCTGTTAGAAAAAAACAAATTGGAAGCAAACTAATTATATAAAAAAAGTTTATCTTATATGGACCATAAACATAAGGTAAATAAGACCTAATCCAAATAAATAGTGTGTAAAAAAAGTGTTCAATGTGGAATTTGAAACCGGGTTGTGGTTGTCAGAAAACTGACCATATACGAGGTGTGTTCAAAAAGTATCGCGACTTTTTAATTTTCGCGGGTTACGTATATTCGAATTTCGATCTTTTTGTGGCTTTATGTTGGTACTCATGTCTCTCACTTATGCCGACAAGCTCGGCCATTTTGAATGTTCACTTAATTGTTGACAGCTGCTTTGCTTGCAGGTGTTTTGGATCGTCTTCGATTTTTACCTATTAAAAAAATGGATCAAAGAACCTGTATCAAATTTTGTGTGAAAAACAAAATTAAGTGCGCGGATGCATTCCGAATGTTGACTGTGGCATACGGAGAAGCTACCTTGGACCGAAGCAACGTTATCGGTGGTACAAAATGTTCTCAGAAGGCCGAGAAGATGTGAACGATGAAGAGCGTGCCGGACGCCCGAGCACTTCAACAACAGACGAAAAAATTAATGAAGTGGAGAAAATGATATTGGCCAATCGTCAAATCACCGTTAGAGAAGTTGCTGAGGACCTAAACATATCGATTGGCTCGTGCTATTCGATTTTTATCATGATTTGGGCATGAGACGGGTCGCCGCGAAATTCGTACCAAAATTGCTCAATTGCGACCAAAAACAGCATCTCATGAACATTGCTAATGAGATGTTGGACTCTGTCCGCGACGACCCAAATTTGCTCCAGAGGGTCATAACTGGTGATGAAACGTGGGTTTATGGTTATGACGTGAAAACCAAAGCTCAATCATCTCAATGGAAGCTGCCGCACGAACCAAGACCGAAAAAAGCACGCCAAGTTCGGTCGAATGTGAAAGTTTTGCTGACAGTTTTCTTCGATTGCAGGGGCATGGTGCATCATGAGTTCTTGCCACAGGGTAGAACGGTCAATAAGGAATATTACCTGCAAGTTATGCGCAATTTGCGCGAAACAATCCGCCAGAAACGCCCGGATTTGTGGAAGAACAAAAATTGGCTTTTGCACCACGATAACGCCCCTGCTCACACATCGTTGCTTGTGCGTGACTTTTTGGCCAAAAACAACACACTAATGATGCTGCAGCCACCGTATTCCCCAGATCTGGCCTCCTGTGACTTTTTCTTGTTCCCTAAACTGAAGAGGCCCATGAAAGGACGACGTTACGCTACGCTTGACAAGATAAGACGGCATCGAAGGAGGAGCTAAAAAAGATTTTAAAAAATGATTTTTTTGAAGTGCTTCGAAGATTGGAAAAACCGTTGGCACAAGTGTATATTATCTCATGGGGATTACTTTGAAGGGGACAAAATAGGTATTCATGAATAAATAATTTTTGAAAAACACAAAAGTTGCGATACTTTTTGAACACACCTCGTATACCACTGCTCCACCGACCGGGGTTCGAATCCCGCATTGGACACTTTTTTTACACACTATTTATTTGGATTTGGTCTTATTACCTTGTGTTTATAATCTATAATCCAAATTCTGTGCCTTATCTTATACGGATTGGTGTTACAAATCCATAACCTGGGCTTACTTTAAAAGGCTTAATACAACACACCAATATAGTCAATTTGTGATGTCTGTGTGCCCCATGTAATTCCTGAATTCTGTGCCATTTACATGCCTATTTTAAAAATAAAACATTTTATTTTAGGTCTTACTCATTTTTAAAACTTTTTTTCCTTTCCCATTACTATGAGGAAGTTTGATTCCATTTTTTTTTTTAATAAGTGAATAAAAATATTTTTCTTAAATCCAAATAAATAAATAGTGTGTGACAGAATCCAAATTATGCCTTATCAGAATGAAAAAAAATATTTTTAAAAGTTTGTGTACTAAAGCACCATTTTTTTTCTTCTTTTGAGCGAATGCACTCTAAAAAAAGATTTTAAATTTTTACATATGACAGTTTTTTAAGTGCAAAGTTGAACTGCTTTTCACATGTGTAGACATGTGGTACGCTTACAGTAAAAGCAGTCGCTAACTACCCACCATGATTATCATGGCCTGTACCACGTGTACTAGGGATAAGCAAAAAAAAAAAAAAAAAAACATATGACAGTAGAACTTTGTTATAACAACATTGCTGGAAAACCAGATTCTATGTTGTTGTAACAACCACAGTTAAAACAATTGGTAATTTAAAACTTTGGATTATTCTGGAAACAACAAAAGAGGATGGATGGAAGAAAACCAATCTGTGAATTTTAGAGAAAGAATCTTAGGTGAGATTCAAAATCCACATTCCTGAGCATACAACATTGACATGGGGAATCTCCGGAACTTCCATTGTCCCCTTTCTCTCTATAAAAGACTCCCATTTAAAACAAAGAAAAAAAGGAGTTCTTAAAAAAAGCCATGTGCCAACCAACCATAAGTAAACCAAACTATACTATCCAGATAAGAAAAGGGCAAAAAAGTAGAATGGAACATTCGAGAATAGTGAAAAAGAATGTGTAACCGATTAAAATCAGTTAATATAGATTTGATTTTGGAGAAACAAAATCCTTGGGTAGAATCAACAATCAATATTTGGGGGGAGGAAATCTTGATGAAAAGTTCAATAAGCAAACCATACATGAAGCCATGTTGCTGACAATAGGCCAAAATACCACATAGACATTTATAAAATATATCCTAGGAGTGATGTCAGCCATCGCCACATTGTAGCTCTGGCAAATTTTGAGAGCCTACCTGAAGACTTAAAAAGAAGAATAGCACTAGAAAGGGATGCAGTGATGAAATTGGACAAGATTATGGCATTTCATTCAGACAATTAAGAATTGTTTTTTGTTTTTTGCTTATCCCTAGTACATGTAGTACAAGCCATTGTAATCATGGTGGGTAGAAGTTGGAGACTGCTTTTACTGTAAGTGTACCACATGTTTTACACATGTGAAAAGCAGTTCGACTTTGCACTTACAAATGTGCCAGAGCCCAGTTTGGTTACTTGCACTCGCTGGTAGGGTTGGACTTTTGCAAGAATCGGGGGTCATTGGAGCATTTTTTTTTTTTTTTATCATAAAAAGTGCCCAATGCGGGAATCGAACCCGGGTCGTAGCGGTCGAAAACCAACGGTTTAGACCATCCTTCCACCGACCCCCATTAAGAATTGTAGAAGCATTGGTATTTCCTTATGGATGTGAGAGAAGAGCTGGACTCTCAGAAAATAAGAAAGAAAAAAAAAGAATTGAATCCTTTGAAATGTGAACATGGACAAAGCTACTCAGAGTGTCATGGAAGGATGAAAGATCAATCTTGAATGAAATTAATCCTGTTATATCCCTGGAATCCCAAATATATGTAAACAAAGACTGACCTACTTGGGACATATAATGAGAAAAAATGGTTTAGAAAATAAACACAAGGTAATAAGACCAAATCCAAATAAATAAATAGTGTGTGACGTTTCGGTAACAGCATTGTTACCATCTTCAGACAAAATTTCTCATTCAGTACTTTTACTTAATAGTTAACTATTTAAAACATGCTGTGGTAAAATTTCTCATTCAGTACTTTTGTCTGAAGATGGTAACAATGCTGTTACCAAAACGTCACACACTATTTATTTATTAGAATTTGGTCTTTTTACCTTGTGTTTATAATCTACTAGCTGAATGACCCCGACAATGCCTGTGTTTTACCCGATTGAATGTTTTTATTCAAATACTATTTGTTACAATTATAAATTGGCACCTTAAATAAATGCATATATTAGTTAATAACTATAGCCTATGTGCTTTATCTGTCTATGTACTGTTGGCTTCCGTAGGCGTCTCATACTGGGAAAAAGAAAGAGAGGATTCCATTTAGTTATTAACTAATATATGCATTTATTTAAGGAGCGACCCGCTCCAACACAATAGTTACAAAAACGAAAAAAAGAGTGGGGGGGAGGCATGATGGGGGGGGGGGGGGGGGGGGGCAAAGGTGGCGTGATCGTAGCCAACCAATAGGAGGGCGCCATTCCAAAAAAAAAAAGCAAACGGTGACAGAGATGATTGATTAGGAGATGAAGAATGACGCTCGTAACTGTATATAGAATAATCCAAATTGTGCCTTATCGGTTTAGAAAATACTTTGATGTTGGGAAAATTTGAAGGAAGAGAGACCTACAATGAGAAGGGGTCAAGCAAACTACCGGAAGGACACTAGATAAGCTGGAAGTGGTGATCACTAATAGATAAAATTGGAGATTATTGTCTCTATAGTTACCATGAGTCAACTTGTTGGACACTAACAACAACAACCTATAGTCCATGGTTTGACATCAGGCTTTGACATTGACCCAAAGATGCTTTAATTGAACATAGGAGATGTACTTCAGAACCTTATAACATCAAAGCTGCCTTGAAGTGATGAGTGCCATACCCCAAACACATGTTTCTAGAATGGCTTTCTCAATTTGTCAAAGCTGGGGTGTAGCAGATTTTCGTGATCAAAACCATTCAAGCTCAACAACTTTTAACAGTCAAATCTCACTATAAAAACATCACTAAATACCAAAGGGGGTTGGTGGAAGGATGGTCTAAACCGTTGGTTTTCAACCGCTACAACCCGGGTTCGATTCCCACATTGGGCACTTTTTTTCTGATTAAAAAAAAAAAATGCTTCAATGGCCCCCGATTCTTGCAAAAGTCCAACCCTACCAGCGAGTGCAAGTAACCAAACGGAGCTCTGGCACATCTGCAAGTGCAAAGTCAAACTGCTTTTCACATGTGTAGACATGTGCAGTAAACATGCAGTACACTTGCAGTAAAAGCAGTCGCTAACTACCCACCATGATTATCATGACCTGTACCACGTGTACTAGGGATAAGCAAAAAATACCAAGATTTAATGTTGCTATAACCATGTTGTTATCATAACCATGGTTAAAACAAT
The DNA here is from genome assembly GCA_030710605.1 of Cordylochernes scorpioides. Classification (NCBI taxonomy): domain Eukaryota; kingdom Metazoa; phylum Arthropoda; class Arachnida; order Pseudoscorpiones; family Chernetidae; genus Cordylochernes; species Cordylochernes scorpioides. The sequence continues at coordinate 30,106,885 of CP092867.1, forward strand.
TTCAAACTTGGGACTTTAGAATTATGATGTTTAACCAAGTTTCAGTTATAAAAATATTTCACTGTATTCTCTATCTCAGTGGTGGTAATATGGCTTTAATTTTTATTTTCTTTAACATTAGCATTGTTCAGTCAAGTTTATCTCATTTCCTGGACAACTTTCCTAAAGGCAGCTAATCAGAGATGATCAAACGTCTGTGACTTTCAGCCAATCTTGCTATTTGTACAATAAGAAAAGATATTTTTCATTTCAGTAAGGACAGTAGAAGTTTGTGTTGTATATATATATATTAATTAATTGTTACCACAGAGCGTGTGTAAGCTCACAGGTAAATAGGCGCTAACCGTAACAGAAAAAAGTTCCTTTGTTTCAATATTAGTTTCCCTTTTATAATTTGTTATCTCTCTTGTAAATCAATAAATATAATGTTTAATTAATAATCATTGGAATCAGTTTCATTAATAATTCTAAGCAAAGTCAACAGTTTGTGTTATTTTTAAAAAGAAACATTCATGCTTTAATGCTTCCATTTCTTGATGAGAGAAGTGTGCACATCATCCTTTCCAACATGCCGTTACATCCACTAAGAGGAATCCCACAATAATAACATCCCTGTCTTATCAAAGTTTGATAACACCATCATAGAGGCCATTGACTTCAATACACATAGAGCACATGTAAAAAATCTCTATTCCTCTCTCATTGTTCATCTGCATTCTCTAAATTTTTAACTTTTTTTCCCCTTAAACCTAACACCCCCAAACACCAAGGTAAGATAGGATTGAAAAGATCACAGAATGGTCTTGAATTAAAAGATGTGAAGAGAATTATAATGATAGTACAACTTTGTGATAAAAAGGGCCCTTCTGGGATCTTGGACAGAGGTTCACTAAAAGAGAGAGAAAACATTAAAAATATGAAATATATATCTGAAAAAAATCTTTTTTTTTTGCTTATCCCTGTGAAAATTCCTGTAAAAAATCTTGGGATTGGGATGAGGAGGACAAAATAATAGCGCAATAACAGGATATCATTATAAGCAGGAGAGTAAAATACAGAGGAACCATGATAAAAAAAACCTCTTTTATAAGAGCATAATCTTCTTCTTTCTTATTTCCACTCAATCATATTAGGGTATCAAGCCTGTAGAGCTTGGCAACCATCATGACTGAGTGAAGTGAAATGCATCTGCCTTTGTCATTAAGACTGGGAGCACTACTCAGTGGCAGGCCAACTTAGCTCCAATATGAAATGGCCGCCTCAGACATGAGGAACAGACACCATGTGCAGCCGCTCCTAACATAGAGTACAAACACTGCTCATTCTGTATCCCTGGATCAGGAGCCTTACAGGGTACTATTAGCCAGGCCAGCTGAACCCAGGTTTTTTAGCGTGATTGTTACTGCTCCCCTTCCTCCTTTTTTATCCGGTCTTGGGAGCGGCAAAGGCGGTCATAGTTATAACCATCATCATTCTAAGGTCCCAATTGTTCTCAAAAAAGTATCCTTATTTTAACCATGGTTATAACAAGTTAATAATCTTGGTCTCAAGTGATGTTAGACTATATCTAGAAAAATTTGACTATACATTCACTATTGTTGTAGCTTTGAATACCATTTTTCCATTACCTCTTACTTCCACAATCAACATTAAATAATATATAAAAATCAATGTTTGTATGTTTGTTTGTTTGTATGTCCGGTATACAAATTCGCAGTAGTTCACTAATTCAAACCAAAATTTCCAGCATAGGTAAAAAAATACGGGGAAGACGATAGGCTATTTTAAAAAATATATAACTCAATTATTAAAACTATATATTCAAATTATTCTACTTAGCTCACGAACAGCGCCCTCTATCAAAGATTATATTAAATTATGCTGATGCAAACAAATAGATAATGCTAATAACAAACAATTATAAAAAAAAATCTTATCTAAATATATATCACTCGGGTAGATATGCACACGGGTCAATCCAGGGGCGAAGCCCGAGTCACCCGTCTAGTTAAATATATAAGAGAAACTTACTATTATCAGCGAGGTGGGTGAAGTTGTCCAGTTTCACCAGTACTGGCTGGACAACATGGACCTATGGACAGCAACAAAGGTTATTTAGAGCCATCGATATCACAAGGAAACTAAACCACCAATTTATATGGGACATATAAATATTCACACAAAGGCAAAATTTTATAACCCGTATATGTTATATAAAAATATTATTTTAAATTATAATTTCATGGATTCAAATACTCTGCTAAATCGACAGCCAGAGGTCACTCTTCCCCTATAAAAACTTGTTGTTTTATCTCAATGGCCGGCTCAAAACTTTTGTACATTATGTAAATAATCTTTTGTTTCCCTTGTTCTACTCGCCTTAAGCCAGGCAGTACTTTTACCAAATTATGTTTTTTTTTATATAGTGCTTAAGCTCAATTAAAGAAATCACAAATCAAAACTCTTTTAAATATTTTTACCACGACTGCATTACCATAATCCTCAACATGATCAAAAATACAACGGAAAATCTCTTTTTTAAAAATTTATATAATATATATATAGAGAGTATGTGATGCTTAGTACGAGGTACATTTCAAACACAAGGTATAAGAACAAATCCAAATAAATAAATAGTGTGTGACGTTTTGGTAACAGCGTTGTTACCGAAACGTCACACACTATTTATTTATTTAGATTTGGTCTTATACCTTGTGTTTATAATCTATAATCCAAATTGTGCCTTATCAGGTACATTATTTCAGTTTGAAGAAGGAATAAAAGTTTACAGCGATGAGTTTCTTTTATTTGTGCTGTATAATCGGCAAGCTTTCGGACTATGACTTGTTTCAATAGTTGCCTGTAGAAGGACGTCACAGTCCGAAAGCTTGCCGATTATACAGCACAAATAAAAGAAACATGACGACGTAAACATTGATTCCTTCTTCAAGATTATGTCTGGCGATTCCTTCTCTTGTAACATTTCAGTTTGATAGAAACATTTTATATAATGATATTTCGACAAGCAGTACGCCAGTCTTCTTCTTCTTCTTTCTTATCTCCACTCAATCACACTAAGGTATCAAGCTTGTAAAGCTTGAGATTTTTGATGGTGTCTGCCGGGGAAGAGTAGAGCCAGCCTTTATCAAAACAGTGGTTTCAATTATCTTATTTTTTGTAGGATTGATTGCTTTTGTCTGAAGAGAAAAGGTATTATTAAGTAGAACCTCTCTGTGAACACCTAGTTGCAGAGCCAAAACTGTCTTTTAGAGAGAGATGACCTCTTGGCAGTGCGAGTTGCTAAATAATAAATCATTTTGGCACAAGGTAATAAGACCAAATAAATAAATAGTGTGTGATGTTTCGGTAACAGCGTTGTTACCGAAACGTCACACACTATTTATTTATTTGGATTTGGTCTTATACATTGTGTTTATAATCTATAATCCAAATTGTGCCTTATCAAATAATTTTGGCGAAAAAAACTGTCTTCCTTTGTAGAGAGGTGCCCTCTAGCAAGAGGAGGTACAACTGTATCACCTATAGAATATTTTGGATTTGTTATCTTGTGTTTCTGTACACCAAACTGTACCTTATATACTGGAACAATGTGTTTGTCAGTGGTTCAGGTGGTTTACTGTAGGAACCGAAGAATCATTAGTTATTGAAGGTTCCAAGTTTAGCCAGACTGTTCTGTGGTTGTTGCACTTGGTGATGGTGTAATACAGTAAACCCTCTTTAATTTAACCCACTTCAACACAGACTTTAATTCAACAGAAAATTCTGATCCACTTGGGGTGGGTTTTTTTTTTTTCTTATCCCTAAGTACACGTGGTACAGGCCATGATCATGGTGGGTAGAAGTTAGCGACTGCTTTTACTGTAAGTGCACCACATGTCTACACATGTGAAAAGCAGTTCGACTTTGCACTTACAAATGTGCCAGAGCCCCGTTTGGTTACTTGCACTCGCTGGTGGGGTTGCCCTAGGGCTGTGTATTGTGTATAATGTGGTTGGGGTGTTGTATTGAAGAAGTTTGACTATATACCATGGTTAAAACAACATAAAATCTTGGTCCCAAGTGATGTTAAAAAACAAGGTATGTATTTGAAGAACACTACTCTTGTGCATGCACATATTTACCAAAACCTCGCTAAAAAATGGGGGATATAGTGAAAAACTTCCTTTATAATGAACAATCCATACAATTCTATTACATTGAATAATTTCATTGTTAATAACTAGGTTTGAGTTTTGTAAACAACAAAATAACTCTATAATAACCAAATTTTAAGTCCCAAAATAATAAATTTGAATTAAAATACTAGGCTTATATATTTGAAACTATTATAGACATGTATGATTCTTTTAAAAATAAAACAATTTCTACTGCCCTTACTGCAATACAAAAATTAATGAGTGGGCCTGGCTCATCAGTGGTGAACCCTCCCAGCTGTTTCGCCAGTTTAATCTACCATACCGCTGTTATATTGTATTTTTAAATCTTACTTTTATAGTGATACTGATGCTAGACTCTTGGAATTGGTATTTTAGATGAATTATGGACATAAGTTTTGAGAATATGGTAGATTAAATTGATGAAACCGCTGGGAGGGTTCACCACTGATGAGCCAGGCCATCCCATTAATTTTTTCCATTGCAGTAAGGGCAGTAGAAATTGTTTTATTTTTAAAAGAATCATACACGTCTATAATAGTTTCAAATTTTCATAACAGATGGCGCACTAATGCATCATAATAGGCTTATATATAACAAAGCATAAAATATTAACTTAAAACCAATTTTTAAAACAGCAAAATTTTTTACATCCAGGTTCTATTTTTGTCACAGGGGGGTCAGTGGAAGGCTGGTTAAACTGTTTGGTTTTCAACCACTACGACCTGGGTTCAATTCCTGCATTGGACACTTTTTTTCTGTTTTAAAAAAAAAAATGCTCCAATGGCCCCCGATTCTTGCAAAAGTCCAACCCCACCAGCGAGTGCAAGTAACCAAACGGGGCTCTGGCACATTTGTAAGTGCAAAGTCGAACTGCTTTTCACATGTGTAGACACGTGGTGCGCTTACAGTAAAAGTAGTCGCCTACTTCTACCCACCATAATTATCATGGCCTGTAACGTGTGTACTAGGGATAAGCAAAAAAATACCAAATTTTTTTCACAGGTTATATATAAATTTTTTAACTTGTCAATTAATATAATCTCTTCCATCTAAAAGTTCCTTTTTTTCTCTTTTTTTAGAATAATTAAAAATTTATAAAGATAATGGTTACTTCTACCATCAAAATAGATGTCAAAACTAGATTACATCTATTGACCATCGCCACAACTAGCGGCCTCGGGTCGGTGACAAAGCCACAACACCAGCTTTGGCAAACTGAGAAGCGTCCACATAGAGTCTGTTGTTTTGGGCTAATGGCCCTTGTCAGTCTAGGGCGGACTTTATTCCATGAGATCCAGAATATAATGGAATATTTACAATCTGCCAAAGAGGTGTTTTGCTGGCAAAGTGGCTGGGCCATATCTATGGCTAAAATATAGATGGAAATTTTGCCGGGAGGATATCTATATATATAAAAATCAATGTATGTTTGTTTGTTTGTATATCCGGTATACAAATTCACAGTAGTTCACTAATTCAAACCAAAATTTCCATACATAGGTAAAAAAAAATACGGGGAAGACGATAGGCTATTTAAAAAATATATAAAAATCAATTATTAAAACTATATATTCAAATTATTCTACTTAGCTCACGAACAGCGCCCTCTATCAACGATTAAATTATGCTGATGCAAACAAATAGATAATGCTAATACCAAACAATTATAAAAAAATCTTATCTAAATATATATCACTCGGGTAGATATGCACACGGGTCAATCCCGGGGCGAAGCCCGGGTCACCAGTCTAGTTCATCTATAAAGCTAAAGGTCGCTTCTCCCAATCAAATAATTAACAATATAAAAGTTACAGGAGGATAGTATTCATGTACCAAAAGATGTACCTCTCCCTTTAAAAATGCATTAAAACAACACATTTTGTTCATCACCCGAGTAAAAAATGCAAAGATAGTTAACCACAACATCAGTTTAAAATATATATTCACCTGTTTTTCTTCCAACACCTCTAGAAGCACAAAAAAGTCTGTCCATTCTTCATTTGTTAAAAATTTTACTTCTTCTTTATAGGAATGTTGCCATTGTATTGCACGTCTCAACAAAATATAAGCTTTTTTCCTTTCTGAGCTGTTTTTGTCCAAAAGTGTATTATATAAAAAATTCCAGAAATATTGGCTTTCATTTAAAATATTTCCAAGTAATAGATTCTCCTTGTAACAATAATCAGCCAATATACTACTGATTGTTAACTCATTTTTGTCTCTCATGGCTAAATCATAAATAAACTGTAAAATTTCATATTGGTTGTCTTCACTTAGATACTTTAAAAGTAGAGGAAGATTCATTATTAATATTTTAACTGTTAAACTAAACTCTTCATTATTATAAATACGTTTGAAGAAACTAAGAGCCATATCAATAAAAGGTTTGTTATCTTTAAATATCTTTATAAGATTTCCATAAATTTCAAGCAATAATAATTTCTCTTCTTGCTTATCTTCTTGTTGTACCAATGTTTCATACCAGGTAAATATATTTTCAATCGAGCTTTCTGCTAATGCACTGAAACTGCATCCACATAACTGTAATAATTCAACAGATATTTCAAGCGTTTCAACTAATTGCATTAGGTGTTTTTCACGGAATTTTTTCAATGAAAAGTTTGAAAATAGGGTTGGGTTTGTCAGTAAACGAATTATGTGTTCATTGGCGATTTTATTCACAAAATCAATAAGGTTAACCTCTTTTGTATTTATTTCTTCAAAAATAAACTTCCTATACAAAAATATGTCGACATTATCGATTATTTCTGATTCTTCTGCTCCATTGGCCTTTTCGAGAAGTTGACGTTTGTAGCTGAGATAAGTTTTTATAAATGAAAAATCATTAAGTGTTATTTGCATTGTTATGTTATTTTCTTTAAAAAGTAAAACCAAATATAAAAATATAAATGTATATATTAACAAGTGTTAAAAGTTTTAAAATAAATGCTTTAAAACATGGTTGTATTTGTTTTCATTTTGAGAAGAATGATGATGGCATACTTTTGGGTTCACTGTGTGGCCATTTCTCTCAGAGAATAAAAATTTAAAAAATTTGGAAAGTATTTGGAGCTAAATCTCATTCTTTATTTCTTTTTCAGATCATTCAAAATGAGCACATTATATATACTTTTACTCAAGCGTGTTTTAAAAAAGAAACATAGTTTCAAAATAAGTATATTTTATATTCATTCAAGACCTATACTGTGTCTGAGAGAATTTACTGTCCAATTTTATTTAATCATTTACCAGGATTCACAAATAATCTTAGTGCTCGTGGATCCTGAAAATGTATGCAATAATATTTCAGTAATACATGTATACAAATTTAATAGAAATTCTATGTAGGTTCTCATCTAGAACAAATGTGAGGAAAAATAGCCTATTCTAGTGTAAAACTCTGCCCTCTAAACTAAACAGTATTAAAGAATTAGTTTGGTTGCAGAGAAGGAAGATCAATGCTGGGGGAGGGAAGTTCACCGCTGTCATTTATGTGTTCAAGAATGCACCCGCCAAACCATTCAGCATTAAAAAAGAAACAATTTACAACCTGTTGAAACTCTGATAATTGAGAATAATCCATCCTCAGAATTCTTTTGTCCAAGAAAAAATTAAAAGGGTTCAGATAGTACAGGCGCCATATGACAGTATATATATATTTGAGTTGTTTTTAAATATCTGCTTATCAAGGACTAGTGCAGTGATTTGAGTGTGCTGCAAGAAGAATGAAACTACTAATAACTGCGAACGTTCATCATATTAGTATCCATAACTCTGTGTAATTTTCTCTTCAGCAAATTCAAGAAAGATGTAATTTTCTAAAAGTGCCTGAATTCCCTTCCATTGTCTATTGGGAACGCTTTGTTCAGAGAGTTTCCCTCCACAAAAGGTGCATCTCTCTTTTCATTACATGTATTATACCCTTATAATTCTATATCTTCCTGCCTTTTCTCATTTTCATCACAATTACGCTATGCAATTTTTTTTTCGGGAATTAAAAGAAAAAGAAGAGGAGACTATACAATCCTAAGAAAAAAAATTCTTTCTTATTTATTTATTTATGCTTATGAGGTGATACAGCAACGTCTTTACAATTAAAGAGGAGACAAAACTTTCTTATAATTTATTTTATGTAAGGAAGAGAGGAGCGTATAGGATGTTGAAATATATTTATTTTGCTTTTTTTTCAAAATTAAGAAAATATTGATAATTATGGTTATTTGGACTAAAATAGACAAATAAAAGGAGAAGGGGGAATCAAAGGTAGCAGTAAAAGACTTAAATCAGGGGGGGGACCCAGACCCTGTCTTTCCAGTTTACTTCAAAACTCTGATCTGGATAATCTCTATAGCCCAAATACTCTCTACATGCCGCTTCAATATTTAGACCCCTTTTTTATTTCCTGGGTGTTTTACAACTATGTCAAAACACTGCTAGCTCCTCTAGTATTCTGATATTAGTGTTCTGTCAACTTGGATCACTCCTATTTCTTACGCCAACTTATGTTTTCTCTGATTGATTATTCCAATGAAGCAGTTAACTTAGTTAACAAATTTTCGGGGCTAAACTTCACCGAAATAATTTTCAACACATGGTGTGGAAGATAACTTTGCACAGGAAATTTTTCAATAGTTTACAATAAGGGTGTTTGGTTCTTCTGCCATTTTGCCAGAGCTTGTATAAAAGACAAGTTACAAATGTCACCAGCATCGATCAAAGGTAACAGTACATGTCATTCACAGAAATCTTCCTGCATCACATTCAAGTTGTTGCACATTACACTATCAGAACTGATTGAAATTTTTATAACAGAAGGCGCACTACTAAATCATATTAATAATGAAGCACTTTGAGCTGATTGGATAATTAAGGTTAGATGGGAGTGAAGAGCCAGTCAGAGCGCGAATAAAATGGATATATGAACTTTTAGACTATTATTATGTGTATTATCAAGTAATAGTTATACTTGGAAATGCCAAAAGAGGTTCTTTTGAGTCATGTCCCAGACCCTCCTCAGCACCTTACCCCCCCCCCCCCCCTTTCCTACTACCTCTTAGAAGGTTCCTTCAAATCTCAAAAAACTGTCAGAACAACCATTATTATTAATAAAGATGGCTCTAGGTCTTCCAATGATTTAGGTGTTTCAGTTGTACTCCTTCTTTCCTTTTCACCATTGCAACTCAAACCCCACAATAAGTGACCCTATTTCCAGCGGAACTATTCGCCATCCTATATGCTACCAGATCTATTCAGATCATACCTTCTGATTGCCAGGCAGCTCACCCGATATCTCAAGACCCCCACTTACTGAAGAGATAGTCAGAAACCTCGATACACTATGGACAATGTTTAATTCAGCTAGGTCCGAGGTAATTGCAGCATTGAAGTAAATAAACAGACTGATCAAGTCGCCAAAGACGCAAATCACTCCAATATATCTCTACGCTTCGCAACCCTTCCTAGGAAGTACGTCCGCTCTCAAAGCAAACATATTGCCCGTGAAATATGGACAGACCTTTATTCCACAGACCACGCTACATGAAAACTCAGAAGAGTGGCTGCATCCCCTATCATTCTAATCTCAATTCTCTCAAAACTAAAACAAAGACATCATCTTCACAATCCTAACAAGATATAGTTTCATTCAAGCTGACATCGCCAGAATCTCCAAAAACAACGACCCAGTCTGGCAACGTTATCACAAAGAGAGTCAAACAGTCGACCATCTCAGATGTCCATTCTACCATCTTCAGAGATTCCTGACTGCAACTCTACTTAACACCAACGCATTCAAACCAGGATTATTGAAAAACATTCTTAAAAATAAAACATTCTGGCGACATCTAATCAGTTGGATATCAACTACAACAAATGGACAATAAGTCAGAAGACAAACTCAGACAGTTGGTGACTTTCATACGCTCCAAGAGTTCAAGTTACGCACAGAACAGAAGAGAGTAGTATTTACTTTAAGATTTTTTTTTACCAAAATTTGATTCATTCTAATTAAAAAAAATATTATTTTTGTATACCAACTTAAAAAAACACATTTTCATAGTAAAACATACTAGATGTTTTGGATTTGATATTGAAAACATTTTTTTATGAGCACTGTAGGGTAGTAACAAAATAATTGATTAAACAACTATAAATAAATAGCCAATTCAGAATGGAAAGGGATGTCAAATTCATCCATAAGAGGGAAGATTTGTTCATTCAGGCTTGAAAGAAAGGTGGAAAGGAAATAGGGAGGGAGAATGATAGGCCAATATGACTACGGATCTTGTAAAGTAGGTTCAGTTGGATAATATAATCCTTGTGGCAGAGGAGGGTGGGGGTAGTCACGCTGGGGGCAGATAGGTGCGGGACACCAGGTATAAGAGGGGCAGGGTGGAGGAGGAGAGGGTTCCTGGTAAGTTAGCCAGCGAGCAGGAGCTGGCACAGGGGCGCAGGGGGTCATTTCAGAGGGAATATACTCTCTTGGATTCAGTGACATTTAGGTTTCCCAGAAAATAAAAGTCCCTGAAAGAAAGTAGAGATTTTCCTCTAAATCCAACCCACAGAAATTTAAAGTAGAAGCCATTGTTGTACTACTATATATGTTCAATCACTTTTATATTAAAATTATAATTTTGTCAGGATATAGAATTCTAGAAATAGGCACTATCATAGCTTTTATAAATGATTTTCTGACTAATTATTATTAACGCATATTAAATATTAATATATTTCTACCATCATTGTGCAAATAGTGCTCTATCTAGGTGTTAATAGAATTATTATACTGTTGAAACACCCCTATGTTTTATCATTGGAGCAAGGACAGTAGGAAATTGTTTACTTTTAAAAAGCATTATAAATGTAGTTTTACAGTTTTGAGGTAAAATTGTAGATGAAATTAAAGCGTATGTTCATAGTTAAAAAATGTCACTCTGATAAACTTCGGCTTTTATTAATTTATCAAGAAAGGGTGTTTGGTTAATATCATGGAAAGTTATTAAAAAATTAACGATTAGTTGACATTTTTCAGATAGATCGTGACAATTATCAGCAACTCTCAGTTGCACAATCAGGATGTGTCTTTTCTTTATTTAATCTCTGTTATTCCTTCTCTCCATAAGAAGCATGAAACACAAAATGCGAAAAATGTATTTCTATAATAAACCTTTAGTATATATGTATTTATTAATATTATATATATATTTTTAATAATAAAATATAATGCGGCATATGAATTGTAGAACGAAAATTGCAATTATACCGCGAATGTTTCTTTTGAACGAAAAATCGAAATTTATTTTAAGGAGAAATAACGATTATTTCTAACCTTAGGTATGAAGTATGATAGGATGGATTGTGAAGAGTAATGATAAACGGAAAAATGAAAGTGTCCAGGGATGGGAATCGAACCCAGAGTGTTCCGCTTACCGGGCAGATGCCATGTCCACTAGGCTACCCTGGATATATTTTTCCGTTCGTAAATATTATATAAAGTAATTTATAATACAATATAATGCGGCTTATGATTGTAGAACGAAAATTGCAATTATACCGCGAATGTTTCTTTTGAACGAAAAATCGAAGTTATATATTAATTATAAGGCAATAACGCACCATTTATATATAGGAAATCAAGACATTAAAGGTCACGAATGTTTCATTTTACACACATAAAACAAAACTTCCACTATTCCCAATTAATGTTTGGGTAAGAGCATTTCTCGATGCAAATATTTATAAGTAATTCTACTGTCCTAAAAGCTTAAGTCTATAGTTTGCCTGAATACCATTTCAAAGATACCACCATTTAGTGTTGCATATATAAGCATAATTGTCAATACAGTATTGGAGCTTTAAGAAGCGGTCTGATAGATAAAATTGACGAAACAGCTGGGAGGGTTCACCACTGATAAACCAGACCCTCCCAATATTTTTATCGCAGTGGGGACAGTGGAAGGTTTTTTTTTTTGTGTGTAAGAGAAACATTCGTGCTCTAATGTTTTCATTTATTAAATATTTATATATAAATAAAATATAAAATAGGTAAATATAGCGCAAGCCAGGTAATAATTTAACAAGAAAATTAGGCACCCTTTTAAAACATGAAAATGAAGTTATTTGTTATAACCACAATATTTCCACAATTTTGTAGAGGCAAAGAGTTGGTCTAGAATGGTTTAAAGAAGAAGTATGAATAATTTGTCAAATAATATCAAGAATAAAGGTTGAACAATCCTTCACTGAGAAAAATCACATCTGTTATTATTCTGTATTTTAAGAATTATGAAAATAAAGTTCCTGGGAGTAAAGAAAAACACAACAAACGTATTAGAAAACACATTCGCCAATGATTTAGTTTTAATTAAATAAAATAGATGGCCGCAGCCTTGCAGAAAATTGACATAGACCCAGAGCAGCAGCTTTACACACCCAAGATAGTGGACATTGCTGCTGCTGTGATGGAGATGCATGGATACATCTGAGGCTCTTCTTTGGACACGACAACAACAACAATACAGTATACACACCCAAGATAGTGGACATTGCTGCTGCTGTGATGGAGATGCATGGAGACATTTGAGACTCTTCTTTGGACACGACAACAACAACAATACAGTATACACACCCAAGATAGTGGACATTGCTGCTGCTGTGATAGAGATGCATGGAGACATTTGAGACTCTTCTTTGGACACGACAACAACAACAATACAGTATACACACCCAAGATAGTGGACATTGCTGCTGCTGTGATAGAGATGCATGGAGACATTTGAGACTCTTCTTTGGACACGACAACAACAACAATACAGTATACACACCCAAGATAGTGGACATTGCTGCTGCTGTGATAGAGATGCATGGAGACATTTGAGACTCTTCTTTGGACACGACAACAACAACAATACAGTATACACACCCAAGATAGTGGACATTGCTGCTGCTGTGATAGAGATGCATGGAGACATTTGAGACTCTTCTTTGGACACGACAACAACAACAATACAGTATACACACCCAAGATAGTGGACATTGCTGCTGCTGTGATGGAGATGCATGGAGACATCTGAGACTCTTCTTTGGACACGACAACAACAACAATACAGTATACACACCCAAGATAGTGGACATTGCTGCTGCTGTGATGGAGATGCATGGAGACATCCGAGACTCTTCTTTGGACACGACAACAACAACAATACAGTATACACACCCAAGATAGTGGACATTGCTGCTGCTGTGATGGAGATGCATGGAGACATCCGAGACTCTTCTTTGGACACGACAACAACAACAAATAAAATAGACTGATATAGTACCAAGAAAAAGGAACACAAGTCGTGGAGAAGAACTTGTTTTATAAGAGAATGATCGTAAAAGCTTTTGGACAAGACGCCCTTCTACGGGTACCCGAAAGCTACGGTGCCTTAAAGCTTGTACGAGCGTTCCCTCTTATATAAAGAAGATCTTCTACCCGACTTGTGTTTGTTTATCAAGTGCGAATAGGGAGATTATCGTGGTCTTGATAGCACCAAATTGTTCCACTTTATACATTTCGAAAACCCCTTTCTCGAAAAATACAAATTTCTAAAGAAATAATAAAATGCATTGATTTGATGCATGAATACCACCCTTTCGCAACTTTGTGTGTTATATATAACTATCAAAATTCTAAACTATTATAGACGCGTATGATTCTTTTTAAAAATAAACAATTTCTACTGTCCTTACTGCAATGGAAAAATGAATGGGAGAGTCTGGTTCATCAGTGGTGAACCCTCCCAGCGGTTTCGCCAGTTTAATATACCATATCGCTGTTATATTGCATTTTTAGAACTTCCTTTTATAGTGATACTGATGCTAGACTCTTTGAATGGGCATTTTAAATGAAACTATGGACATAACTATCTTATATATATCTATCTTCAGATATAAGAAATTACTTTTATAAAAATTATCTTAAAACTTTACGCAATATGTTTATTTATTTGTTTCTTTATTTAAATATAAAGAAACATAATGTTTGAGGTTTTTCGAATATCTTTGATATGTATATGACTATATTGTCGCGTGTTGCCCCTGGTATTTCACGACAATGCTGCTTCTTCCCGTGGATCATCAACCCTGGGCTCTGTTGCTTCACCTCTGCTGCTCTACACTGCAGAAAGCCCAAAGCCTCTGAGAACCACCTGTTGGGAGAATCTTAATAATCACTCTCTATTTATACTTAAAACTTCTTTATTAAAAGTATGAAAAACAATGAAGTTAAATTACTATGATTAATTTGAAGAAAAGTCTAAGAAAACTCATACGTCTCCACACAGATTCTCAACCACACTCATACAAAGAAAATACCTATATATATACATACACAATCAACACCACAGAATAAACTAGTCCACAGATTAATCAAATCATAGAATGAAAATTAATATTTGAAATAATAAATATCAACAAATCTCCCCTTCAAATCTTCAATTTTCATTCCTCAAAAAGTAACTCCACCACTTAGGCAGTTCTTAATCTTGACAGCATCCACACTCTTGGTGAGATGGTCCGCCCTCATTTCTTCGGATGGGACATGCAAAACTTCAATTTCTTCATCTTCCACAATTTGTCTTATGAAGTGACACTTTCTATTCAAGTACTTCGTACTTGCTTTCATATTTTTTGACTTAATCATAGATATGGCATTCTGGCTGTCACAATAAACAGTAATTTGATCTTTCAAACTAATCTTCATTTCTCTAATGATGTTACGCGTCCAAATCAATTCTTTAATTCCTTCAGATAAGGCTTCTAATTCACTCTCTGCAGTTGACAAGGCAACATTTCTTTGTTTATTACTTTTCCAATTAAGTAAGTTTTTTCCCATTTCTATAACAAAACCAGAATACGATCTCGCATCAGCTGTTCTGTCCCAACTCGCATCAGTATAAGTCACAATACTTGAATCTCCCCTAGAATAAATCAATTCATAATTCATAGTTCCCTTCAAATATCTTAATATCCTCTTCAATCCATTCATGTGAACCTCTCTAGGATCTTTATTAAATCTACTCATATTGCTTATAGCATAACAAATGTCCGGTCTAGTTCTAGTTGCTATGTAAATTAACTTTCCAACAATTTCTTGATAGTATTTTTGATCAATCGATTTACTATTTTCAAATAAATCATAATTTGTAGAAATGCATAACGGAGTTTTCGAAGGATTGCAATCACGCAAATTATAGGTTTCCAATATTTCTTCAATATATTTCTTTTGATTTATAAAAATACTATCATCCCTATATTCAAATTCCATTCCAAGAAAGTTTTTTGCAGCTCCTAAATCCGTGATATCTATCTCTCTTTTTATCTTTTTCCAAATATTTTCCTCAAAATCGTCACCAGATCCTACACTTAGTATGTCATCCACATGAATTCCCAGATATAAGAAATGATCTCTAAAATTGCAATAATATAAACATGGATCATTCGCAGATTGTTTCATTCCTGCATTAGTTAATAATTCATCTAATTTCTTATTCCACATTCTACTCACTTGTTTAAGGCCATAAATACTTTTCATTAGATAACAAATCTTATTGTTTCCCTTTTCATATCCAGGAGGTTGAAGCATAAATATTTCCTCCTCCAAATCACCATATAAAAAGGCTGTTTGAACGTCCTTTTGCTGAGGAATAACTTTTTTCATTGCAGCTATTTTTATTAGAATTCTTATGGTCTCAGGTCTTATTGTTGGAGAATAAATTTCGTGGTAATCACTACCCAGTATTTGATCATATCCTGTAGCTACTAGCCTCGCTTTGAAGTTTTTAATTGATCCATCACTATTTTTCTTAATTGAAAAAATCCACCTACTTTTGATCAATTTTTTATCTTTAGGCCTATCTATCAATCTCCAAACTTTTAACTTATTAATCCTTTGCATCTCATCTTCCATGGCTTTAATCCATTGTTTTCTATCATCAGAATTCAGTGCTTCTTGGTAATCCCTCGGACATTTAATTTCAAAAGTTCTATCAGAAACATTTTCCTTATTCTTTATTAGTCTTAATCTTTCAGATCTCCTCACACCCTTTTTTATAAGTTCTTCTTCCTCTGTTTCTCTCAAACGAAGATCT
The DNA here is from genome assembly GCA_030710605.1 of Cordylochernes scorpioides. Lineage (NCBI taxonomy): Eukaryota > Metazoa > Arthropoda > Arachnida > Pseudoscorpiones > Chernetidae > Cordylochernes > Cordylochernes scorpioides. The sequence goes on from CP092867.1 coordinate 30,123,194, forward strand.
CGTTCTTCTCTCTTTTCTCTCGTCATTCCTGGTTCTGGTCCTCTTCTATGCGGAGTAATTATTTCATCAGGAGGTATTTCCTCTACTTCACTCAAATCTATATAATTTTCATCTTGAGGAATATGCTCATCATCGATGTTAAAATTTTCTACTTGGTCTTCTCTATTACCACCATAGTCTTCATTCCCGTGAGAAATCAAATTTTGGTCTTCTCTACAAAAAAAGAAAAGTTCATTTTCATCAAGATTTCTACCTCTATTATTCATTAAATAATATCCTAACTTAGCTTCATTAAATTTAACGTCTGATACTTCATGAATTTCATCCATTTCCGGTAAATATATTCTATAGCCTTTTCTTATCATACTATAGCCCATCATGATCCCTTTATGAGCTTTTGGTTCCATCTTCTTTCTCTTTTCTTTTCTAATATGAACATAAGCTTCGCTTCCGAACCTTTTCAAGTAAACAATGTTTGGTTTCCATCCTTTGTATATCTCGAAAGGAGTTGTATTCATTTCTTTGATTTTAATTCTATTATTTATATGAACAGCCACCTTAACACTTTCGCTCCAAAATTTTAAAGGTAATTTAGAATCAATTAGCATGGTTCTAGCTGACTCAACTATGGTTCTATTGAATCTTTCGGCTTTTCCATTGCTTTCAGGAGTATAAGCTGTAGTAAATTCTTGCTTAATGCCCTTACTAGATAACCATCGCCTCAAATAGTTTGAAATATACTCTCCACCATTATCATTTCGAATTCTCTTTAATTTCTTTCCAGTCTGTCTTTCCTCTTGGATAATCAAGTTTATTATGGAATCTGCTGTTTGAGATTTATTAGTAATTGGTATAACGAAAGTAAAATTACTATAGTCATCAACAATCGTAATGAAATATTTATATCCAAAAGAATCATTTAAAGGTCCAACTATGTCGGTATGCCATAGATCCAAAATATCTTCAGATTGATTATATCGTATACTTTTGTAAGATTTTCTATGAATTTTTCCTAATGTACAAGATTCGCAATTCGCTTTGTTATTATGTAAATTTTTTAATCCTAATACAGTTGAATTATCATACATTTCTTTCAATTTTTGAAAATTTACATGAGCAAGTCTTTGATGCCATAGCATATCATCTATTTCTGCTTTTCTAGCTATTTCCATATTTAGGATTCCTTCAACTTCAAATTTATCACCATTTCTCCTTGCCTCATATAAAATCTCACCATCTTTACCTATTACCCCAGCTTTATATTTACTAAATAATACATTTAAATCATGATCCACAATTTTTGCAACCGATAATAAACCTTCTCTCAAATCAGGCACATGCAAAACATTTTCAAATTTAATGAATCCCTCATCTACATTCGACTTCATTCTTATAGCTCCAATTCCCGATGATTTCATCACTGCACCCTTCTCAGCTGTTGCTATAATTCTCTCCTCCTTTTCATATTCTATAAATAATTCTTTCTCACTGACCATATGGCTAGAGGCTCCAGAATCCATTGTCCATCTTATCCTTTCATCCCCTTGATCTTCCTCTTCACAATTAACTTCACTTGTCTCCATCACATGATTTGTAGACTCTCTATAATTTCTCCTGTTTACTCCTCTCCTAGGCCCATTATATTTATGCTCTGCATTCTCTTCACTTTTATTCTTTCTACACATTTCCGATTTATGACCAAATCCTCCACATTTAAAACATTTGATCTTGCCTCTGCACTCTCTAGAAATGTGTCCCATCTTTCCACAGTTGAAACATTTGATAGCAAAATTTCGTCTTCCCGTTCGGCCCTCTCTAGCTTTAGATGCTATTTCAGTTTGCCGTTTTTCTTCTCTTCTAAGTTTTAATTTTTCTTCTGTTTCTTTCAGGATTTGTCTTATAGTGTTCATATTATTTTGCCTGTCTGATTTTATAATTTTTATGTCAAAATCAAATTCAACTCTCAACCCTTCCAAAACGAAGCAAATTAACTCTCTATCTTTAATTTCATCTCCTGCTTGAATGCTTTTGCTCTTTATAATCATTGCTCTATTTAAGTAGTCATCCACCGTTTCATCTTCGTTCATTTTCAATTTTGACAATTCTATTTTATTTTTCATCTGCAAGTCTTCATTTTTTGATGCCATTTCTTCTCCAATTATATTCCATAATCTCTTGGCATTTCTTTCACTTGAATATTTTAGCACTTGAGTGTCATTCATTGTTCTATTCATTAAATTTCTTGCAATGGCATTGTCGTCATCCCAGTCTTCCCAGATTTTCATTTTTTCATCAAATTTCTTGTCTGTTTCTATTGGCTTTTCCACCTCTTCTCCTTCTATAATTCTTCTCCATAATTTTAATCCCCGTAATTCACTTTCAATTCGATTTGCCCAGATCAAGTAGTTTTTGTCTGAAAGTTTTTCTATTGGAGATAAATTAAAATTTTGCATCTTTTCCTTTTTCTAAAAAAATTTTCAATTAATCTTGATTTGCATAAATTTAAATTCAAACCGCTCTCTGCTACCAATTGTTGGGAGAATCTTAATAATCACTCTCTATTTATACTTAAAACTTCTTTATTAAAAGTATGAAAAACAATGAAGTTAAATTACTATGATTAATTTGAAGAAAAGTCTAAGAAAACTCATACGTCTCCACACAGATTCTCAACCACACTCATTTTTATTTATTTCATCTCAATTTACAGGTGTTACATTCGAGCACAGCTCGCGAGTCACCTTGTCCAGATTATTTACACATGGCGAGTTGTAATGCTGGAGTGGCCCCCCGAACCTTACAGGAGGGCAGTTGTTGGGTGTTTGGCTGTCAGCTAGCCATTGGGTCCAGGTCGTCGGATTCGGTGGCTGAGGTCACCTTGATTTTGAACAATTTCTTGTATAGTTGGATTTGATGATTTTTGAAATTGCGAGAATAGTCTTGTCGCAGAGTCTTGATAAATCTCTTCTATATTAGGCTGGTTGAGATCTTCTTTGAGAATTTTGTTTGAAAGATTGAATGGGGCTCCTATAGTGGTTCGTAAGCAAATCCTTATGAAGGCATCTATTCTTTTTTTATCCGTAGGTGTGATATATTTGCCCCAGACTGGTAGTGCGTACGTGATGATGGGTAGAATACAGGTTTTGTACAACGTGAATTTATGCTTTGTTGTTAAATTACTTTTAAAATTAAGCAGGCTTGATAGAGCTATTTTGGCTATCTTTGCCTTTCTTATGGTGTTTTGGACATGTAGGTTAAATTTTAATTTCGAATCCAAAGTGACACCAAGATACTTGGCATGGTCGGCCCAACTAATAGTGCTTGAGTTTACTGTCAAGTTGGTTTGTGGCTTGAATTTTTTGTTATCTCTTGGGGGAAAAACTATTGCTTGAGTCTTAGTTGGGTTAATGTCTAGTTTCCACTCATCGCACCATTTGATTATGTCATTTAGGTAATTCTGAAGCTGAGTAACCAATAGGTCGACTGATTTAGAGTTAAATAAAATTGCTGTGTCATCTGCGAAGAGCTTAAGTTTACATTTAGAGTGCAGTGGGATGTCATTAATGTAAATATTGAAAAGGTAGGGTCCGAGGATAGAGCCTTGAGGTACTCCAGTCTGGATTGGCTTTGGTTCAGTTATAAAATTTCCTTGCTTGACTGAAAATGTCCTGCCCTGTAGATAATTCTGCATAAAATGTATAATGTCATTTGGAAACTGGTGTTTTGTGAGTTTCTTTATAAGGCCATTATGCCAAACTTTATCAAATGCTTTCGCAAAATCTAGAAAGACTGCACCTACCACTTCCTTGTGGGATCTTCTTATCTGGATGTAGTCCATAACTGCAATGAGTTGGTGAGTTGTTGAATGCCCCCTTCTAAATCCGAATTGCTGCGGGATAATGAAGTTAGAGTTGTCCAAGTACCTCTGAAGTCTACGTAAAATAATTCTTTCGTAAATTTTGCCGATGGTGGGGGAGGAGGCTGATAGGTCTTAGATCTTCAGGGGATTTAGCGGATTTTTTTGGAATTGGAATTATGATAGCATGCTTCCAGACTTTGGGGTAGTAACACAAGTGCAGCGCGGCGTTGAAAACTCCAGCTAGAAATACAATCCATTTGATGGGAAGATTCTTGGCCATTTTCGGAGTGATATTGTCATGGCCAGGAGCTTTGTGGTTAGCTAAGTATTCAATTACTTCCTTGACTTCATTTGGTGTCGTCACTGTGAGAATTCTTTCTTTTTGGTGATTATAAGTTATGTTTGGTTGGTCTTCTTCTTTTTCCTTGGAGAACTGGTTGGAGAAGTGTTCTGCAAGTTCATTTCCGATTTCTTTGTCGGTCAATAAGGTTTTGCCGTTCATTACTAAATTTGAGATCCTTTCCGTTTTTTTCCTGATAGGTTTTGTTTTTCTCCAGAAGTCCTTTGGGCTTGATTCAATCTTGTGTATGAATTGATTCCAGTTCTCGGTGGAGTCAGATTTGAGGGCTTTGTTAACTTTTCCCTGTAGGTTTAAATAAATGGCTCTATGGGCTGGATCCCAGGTTGCTTGCCATCTCTTACGAGCTTTATTCTTTTCTTTTATCAAGGCCTTGGTCGAAGGGTTCTGTTTTGATGAAGAGGATGAAATAACCGTGTTTTTTGAGTAGCTGTTGTAGATTTTATCATTTAGTATGGTCACTGCTGAGTCAATATTGGCTTCCGTTTTCAAGGGTACTCTAGGAGGCGTACTAGAAATTAAGTCTTGTTGGAAGTGAACCCAGTTAGTGAGTCGGCAAGCCCTAGTCGTGAATTCATCCTTCGGGCAGGTCAGCTCTAGGATTACTGGGAGGTGATCTGAAGATAAGGCATCCAGGGTCTTAATCCTCGAAGTCCAGGGGATGTTTCTAAGAATTGCGATGTCTAGAAAGTCTGGATTTCCCAAAGGACTGTAGTGCGTGGGTGAAGAAGGTGCGACAATGTCCAGGTTTTCTTTTTCGGAAAAATTATGAAGCACGGTTCCACTATTATTGGAGGTTCTTGAGCCCCAAAGAGGGTGCTTGGAGTTCCAGTCTCCTGCAGCGATTACTGATTGGTTATTCTCTAACAAAAGATTCAGATCTTCCTCCAGGAGTGGTAGATCAGGTTTCTTATAGATTGACGATATCTGCACTACTGCCCTTCCATCTGGTTTCATTAGTATTGTGGTGTTTTCCATGTTATATGTTTGAATCAGCACTTTTTTATATTTAAGATAGTTTTTTAGAATTATTGCCGTTCCACCGCCCCTTCCAACGATTCTATCGTCTCTTATTGTCTGATAGTTTCTGAGTTTGAGGTCGACAGATGGTTTTAAGTGTGTTTCACTGAGCAGTGCCATGTCTATTGAGTTTTCTTCTAAAAACTGTAGGAATTCTTCTTTTTTGAGTTTGATTCCGTTGCAATTCCAGAAAACGATTTTTAAAGGTAATTTGCCTTTCATTGTAAGAAGGTTTTGATAATTTCTAATAACTTTTCGCACAGTTCCCTGGTGTCAGAACGAGTAGTTTTCTTTTTTGCAGTTTCAGCGTAACTTGCCTTTTGTTTTTCAGTAGTTGCTTCTTCTGTTTTAGTGGAGCTTGCTTGGGGTATGGTGTTAGGGGAGTTTTGTCTGGGAGGCTTTAGCTGCTGTTGTTGTGGCTTCGGAAAATTTGGGCATCCGCGGTAATTGGCTGTGTGCGCCTTTCCACAGTTAGCGCACTTTGGTGGGAGCTGTTTCGAGTTTCTTGTACAATCCTTCGAATGGTGTTCTTCAGCACACTTGACGCATTTGGGCTTCAAAAAGCAGTTTAGCTGGCCATGCCCAAAACCCTGGCAGTTAAAGCATTGGGTCACTCGTTTTGTAGTCCTGAATGATTCCACGACTATTTTTTGATAAAGTATTTCGGTTATTCCATAGATTCGTTTATTTTGTTCATTTTTCGGTAGCTCTACTAGGACTATATTCATCGGTATTTTGGTCGATTGTCTATGGAGTCTTTTGACAATGACCTCAGTGAAGCCCATTGAGACCAGTTCAGTTACGACGTCTTCTTCTTTGAAGGCTGTTGATACCCCCTTCAATACCACTTTTAGCGGTTTTTCCTCCTGTAGTCTGTAGGAATATCCTCCATTATTTTTCTGTACATATTCCCTGATTTTTTTGAAGTCGCCTATGTTTTTCGATTTAATTATGTGCTTTTTGCCAGAGATCGTGACTTGGAATGGTTCCATGCACAAGTCTTTTAGTTCTTGGCAAAGAAGCTTCCAATCTGCAACATTTTCCGCAATAACAGGAGGAATTCTCGGTTTTTTCACGTTAGTGACTGTGGTCCATGGGCCATCGTTGTCGTTATTTTCTTCATCGTCTTGCGGTGGGTGAGCTGCGTTCGTTTGTTGAGAAACTCCAGTGGCGGGACTTTGTTCGTCGATGTCCATTCTAGGCGTCTTCAGGTTACGCTCGCTCCTAGTTGGCGATCTTGAGTCATCCTGGGAGCCGCGAGTTCTCTTCTTTGATTGAACCGTTTCCTCAAGTTTATACTCGATTCCACATTTGTCTAGGATCTTTGTTATTAAGGAGGCTTCGATTATGCATAGTTTCTCGCCAGTTGGTCCGATCGTCGATTTAATTACAATCGGTGGCATATTATAATTGTTGTTGTTTCACTACGATTTAATGCGATTTGACAGTAAAACCCAACACTGCACCACACTCATACAAAGAAAATACCTATATATATACATACACAATCAACACCACAGAATAAAATAGTCCACAGATTAATCAAATCATAGAATGAAAATTAATATTTGAAATAATAAATATCAACACCACCACTCCCATATAACTCCTTTCCATCTAGCAGTATCTCTCGGCCTTACCACTGGTGGAGTTTACGAGAGACTTACCAGAAGAACAGATACTGTAATGTTGGAAGAGGAAGTCACAAAAATAATCGGCAACAAGTATTCTTCTTTTATTAATCTTTCATCCACATTACACTTGATGACGCCCTAGCCATCCTGGCGTCTGCCAAGACACGCATCTATAGGTACTTCCTCGGCGTGGAACTGAGAAGTAGTCAAGAAGACCTTGTCTGGAGGAGGACTCTCTCAAGGTGTGGAAGCCTTCCTTGCTGAAGAAATTTGTACACATACACAACTATATTTATATTTCCCTACATTTTATCTACCCTTTATTTACTATTTTATTATATATTTTTCCACCTTTGTAAAAATTGATTAGAATAATCAATAAAATTGTTCAAATTGTCAATTGTCCACATTACACTTGAACATCAGTCAACAAGTATTTACAGCAATTTAAGTCTTACGACCAATATAAATATGTATTTACAGTCATTGGCCATCGAAAACAAGTAAGGCATCTTCACACATCAGACCTAGACAGGAAATAGGATAAAGTCTTATAAAGTACCATCTGTTAGCGGAGGTTGTAACTGTTATTCTTAGGCTGATACTCAGACATAATAATATATATTGTAAGCAAAGTATTTATTATTTTATTAACGGAGTATCATTTTTGATGTTTATATTTTTCTACTCTGTAAACTTCCCTCATTGCTTGTATATATATTGCCACGTGGAAAATTAGGCAAGACAAATTTCGGGATTGCACAGCAGTTTATTTCAGGCAAGAACAAACTATGAAATGGTAAACAAAAGATAAGCCACGAGGGAAATTTACAGAGTAGCAAATATAAACATAAAAATGACCACTCTGTTAATAAAAATAATAAAATTAATAAATACTTTGTTACAATATTTTTTTTATCATACACAGTTTGTTTTTGCCTTAAATAAAGTGTTGTATCATCCTGAAGTTTATCTTTCATAATTTTCCACGTGGTAATATACTAAAACATTAATAATTGTTAAACCCCCATTACATTATTTTCACCACCGAACTGAAGTATTATTTAAAATTCACAGAAGTATATTGGCATTTTAAAATATAGGTCTATAATGACATGGCAAGGCAGAAGGCTTCTAGAGCTGTAAAAAATGATATCAGCTAAATGATTAGATTTTTCCAGGTGTCTCGAACTAGACAACAAGTCAGCTATCTCTTTCTCTCTCTCCAAAGTTTCCATTTATCAGGCTGTAAAGCTCACTTTTTAAATATATATATATTTTTAAACCTTTTTTAAACGAATTTTTTTTTGAACGATTTATGGAGGGAAAATGATTTTGATGGAAAAAGAAGTTAAAAGAAGGTTGGTATATGCATTATGTTGTAAAATAATCTATGTAAATATGATGTTTAATTTTTCATAATTTTAATAATTAATTAATAATGTGCTATTCTACAGTAGAACCTCCATGTAAAGGACACCTAATTACAGAGCCAAAGTGTCCTTTAGGGAGAGGTGTCCTCTTACCGGTGAGTTGATAAATAGTAAAAATGGTAATTTTGCAAATGAAAACTGTTCTTTGTAGTGAGGTGTCCGCTAAAGGGAGGTTCTACTGTACGTATATATATATATATATATATATGTCGTATTAAGGTAAGTCTTTGAATAATTATAAATTTAAAACTCTAAATTTGTATATAAGAAATAATAGACGCGACAAAAAGAAACGCAGCCATTTTCTCTTTGTTTATTTTCCAACTCCTTTGTTCTCCACTTCTCCCTCTTACCCCTCGGGTCGTTGGTCAAAAAAAATTATATACAAGCATTGGCTATTTACTCTTTGATTATAGATATTAAAATATATGGATATTAAAATATATGAATATTAAAATAAAAATGTGTTGACTATTTACAAGTAGTGTGGGAATTATATTGCAGTGAACCTGTGGGGGTGTGCGCAAGATGAAATTCGTAGCTGCACAGTCTAGATAAAATTTTTAATTTTCTCTGAATTGAAAATATCCTAACGAGGTTATGATATACTATTGATATTTTAAACTGTTATTTATTACATCTTTATTCTTTAATAAGTCAATAGGATTCGAACAGTGCGGGGTTAAAAAGCTAAGACTACGGATGGTAGATCTCTCGGCCACGATTGCTCACTTTGAAAATGTTCATATCTTTCTTCATCCTACGATCCCTATTCTTCCTATCGTTGGCCACAAGTTGGCTAGACCTATGTTCCAACCTGGAAGTCTGGATAACGTTGTCTGTGTACTTTTTCCTATGATATACTCGTACATTGAGTTTACGACTCACTCAATGGAAGTACATAGGTCAAAGCACTACAGCCAAAATTTTCTTCTTTTTTTTTTTTTAAAAGGATGATCTCTAATTCGAACTAACATTTTGAAGTGCTCATCTTAGGATAGGTTTTACCGAACATCGATTTTCGAAACTAACCGATGGGGTTATACCATATCTTAGAGGATGATGTGTTTAAAAATCCAAAATTTTCTTTTTTCTTTTAACCCTCGATAGTTTATCGTATAAAAACGCTTATACTAATCCTATATTTGTTCTATCGTATTGCTATACGTAAATTAACTTATTACTATTGTCCTAAATCTGTAGGCCTTTACATCTTGTCTGTCCTACACCAGACAAAACGAACGGAGGTATGCGGGGTTGTTATACCCGACTAACGATAAGCGCTAGCCTCTGCATATTGTAAGGTGGCTAAAGATATTTATAGGCTATTTAAACCCACACACGCATTAAGTGTTTTTATGTTCACATTTTAAAGTAATATATTCAAGTCTTCAAGGTCATGTATCATTTACATAAGCCAAATCTGTTTCAAAATAAAAAAGAGTAGCAGGAATATTTGTGCCTTGTTGACTCACTACATTTCTATTGAAGTCAATTCTAGTTTTTATTTTTTTAGAGTATATAATCCTATTAGTGCAATTTCATATGGTAGATGAAATATATAAAATTTTAAGCTAACTTTTCTTTTAAAAAACTGACTGGTAAAATAACATAAAATATAGGTTGGATTGGTCCACTCAATGTATTAATTCTAGAATGCTTATTAACTGAATATTTAGTTATATTTCGAAATATATCTGATGGCAAAATTTTATGCAAATAATCAAAAGATATTAGGTTAATGGTAGAGCCAGTATCCACAAGAAATTTAACATTGAAGGTGAAAATAGATAAATTAAAGAATAGTCTTACATTATGCTGGTTCTTTCCTTGATGAGGGATCACATCCTTGTGATCTGGGTTGATGTCCGCTCGGCAGCGTGGTATCCGCGTAGTTGCGAAAGGCAAAACGTCCACCTCCAGGTCGGCGAAAAGCTGTTTGCCCATATTGTGGCCGGTAATGTCCTTGGCCAGGTGAGGGAGTGGATTCGGGTCGCCAACGGTCAAGGTCACGCTGTGTTGTCGGTTGTCCCCGAGCACTCGTTACTGGCCGATGGTGTTCACATAATCCAACCATTCTTCAGGCGTCTGTGGGTTCCTGGTGTATATCATTTTCTTCAAATCATACGTTACACCTGCCGTAAGTGCTTCAACAATCTGTTTGTTTGGAAGTGAGTTCTCTAATGCACCCACAACCTTAAAATGGTAATAATCGTTAATTTTTTCTGGCTTTTCCAATTGGCGAAGGAACACTTCTTCCAACGTTGTCTTCTTCTTTGATATATAGATTGTGGACAGTTTCTGTTTGATATTTAAATAAGTCTCTTGTTCTAAGCCCAATCGATAAAATATATTTTTAGCTTCTTCTTCTAAATTTAGAATAACTAATTTTTTTCTGTCTCGTTCATCGTTCGTTGCATCCTCAATGTTACGAAAGAAAATATTTATATCTTGATTGAGGCCAGAGAATTTACTTATATAATTTTTATTTGAGATCGTCTGTTGTTGTATAATTTGTGTTAGTAAATTAATTTGTTCTTTCATTAATTTAAATTCCATATTATCGTTTCTGTCAGAAAAATGAGTGTCGGTATCTGGCTTCCTTTTTGGCATTTTTGTGGCGAATGGGTGTAGGCTAAAGGCTAAATCCAATAAAGTTTTTAAAAAAGAAAAAACGTACCGGTTATTATATCCTGTGTCGGCTAAATACTGTCGTATTAAGGTAAGTCTTTGAATAATTATAAATTTAAAACTCTAAATTTGTATATAAGAAATAATAGACGCGACAAAAAGAAACGCAGCCATTTTCTCTTTGTTTATTTTCCAACTCCTTTGTTCTCCACTTCTCCCTCTTACCCCTCGGGTCGTTGGTCAAAAAAAATTATATACAAGCATTGGCTATTTACTCTTTGATTATAGATATTAAAATATATGGATATTAAAATATATGAATATTAAAATAAAAATGTGCTGACTATTTACAAGTAGTGTGAGAATTATATTGCATATATATATAATTATTTTCGCTCTCCACTTCTCCCATCCATATTTCCATTTTTTTCTTATTTTCCATAGGATTATTCAAATAATAATCTGTATATATTTACCATGTGTATATAATCTTTCTCCATTTTTACCCCTTTGTATATTTCCCACTTTCATAGGTTTCTCCGTCTTGTAACCCCAAGGAGAATCCTCTGTAAGACCTGTGTGTCTTAATAAAGGCTTTTGTGTGTATATATATATATATATATAATTAATTACAATAATGAGTAAATGTATATACAAAATAATATTTTTTATTGATTTGAAATGATAATTAAAAATATTTCAAATTACGTGAATAGACCTGTTTGTATTCGTTAGCCTTTGTTTTTTTAATGAATAAGAAGTAAAGAAGATATTTTAAATTATATATTTGTTTGCTATGTGTGTGTGTGTGTGTGTGTTTGATTTAGTGATTTATTTGATTTAGTGTGTCTTTTGTGTGTGTGTATGTATTGTTCAAGAAAAGGGGAGGTCTAAACACACTCAATTTTTCTATTAGTTATTTAAAATATATATTTACTAGTACAGTAGAACTCCTCAAATTCGGAAAGCTTGGGGCGCAAGGTATTCCGAATTTGAGAGAGTTAGATTTGTGAATATTTATGTGGCATAAATAGGCATTTAGATGACTGAGACAAAGATTTTGAAGCATATGAACAATTTTAGGTTGAATATTATATGTACATTACATAATAGTAATAGTAAAATATTTTATTATGTATGTAATGCAATTGATGGCCAAGTAAGTTATGGCTTGGCAAAGAAGTTGCTGATTGTTGTCTGTTTCTTTGGCTTGTTTAACAAAGCTTCTTCTTCTCTCATAAGCATAGTTCGAAGACTATTGATGGTGTTGTAGCTTGCAAGCATTTCTGGTTCAGTGCGCTTTTCCAAATATTTTAATGCAACATCCAAACTTTTCAACGCTTCGCATCTGGGAACATCCGGCTCCAAACTGTCTTCAGAAGTTGAGGAACTATCATCAGAACTGCTGATTTCCATTTTTTCACTCAAAACAGCTTCAACTATATCATCATTGCTAAGAACATTGTGACCTGGATCATCAAGGTCTATATCGATCCATTCATTAATGCTTTCTTGATTTACTTCAATTCTAGCTCTTTGAAATAATTGCTCCAGCCGTCTAATTTCTTGTTCATCTTCATCAGATTCATCCTCGGATAATTGTAATGCATCACCTGCTGTTTCCAAATCTGAATTATTTTTGTGTTCAAGCAAAATCTTCCATCCATTTCTTATTGTAGAAGATTTTAATTCATCCCAAGAATTTCCAAAATTGAATATCGCTTTCTTGATGTCGTACTTTTTTAAATTAGAAAAAGTTTGTTCACCCACAGAGTTATTTGGCTGATCTGCATCACTTGAAAATACTAAACAACTTTCTAACTGTCTTCGTTTATACAACCTTTTAAAGGCAACAATAACTCCCTGGTCCATAGGCTGCAATACAGATGTTGTATTAGGTGGTAAAAACTTGCATTTAATGTTGCCGTCATTACTAATCAGCTCTGTTGGATGAGCAGGAGAATTGTCAACTAGTAGTAACGCTTTTACTTGATCTGGAGCAACTCTTAACTTATTTTCTTGAAAATTGCGAACTTCGTTTATGAACCGTTTAAAAAACCATTCACTAAAAATGCTTTGATTAAACCAAGCCTTGTGTGAAGAATAGTAATGGACAGGCAATCGATCAATGATGTTTTTGATTGCTCTTGGACGTTTTGATTTTCCAACAACAGCCAAAACATTTTTTTGTGAAGCGTCTGCATTTGCACAAAGTAAAACAGAGAGTCGATCTTTGGATTGCTTATGACCACTAGCGCTGTTTGCATTTTTGACTTGAGAATTATCGGGTAATGACTTCCAGTAAACTCCTGTTTCGTCAGCATTATAAATTTGGAACTGTTCATACTTTTCGTCAGTCATTAGTTTGTGAAAATCATCTTTAAAGCGATTAGCTGAATCTTCGTCAGCACTCAATGCTTCCCCGACAACTTTTTTATTTTTCAAATTATGTCTGGCTCTGTATCGTGACAACCATCCACCACTAGCTTTAAAAGTGGGATTATTCAATTTTGATGCAAAATGACTGGCAGCTGTTTGGAGTTCAATACCACGAATAGGAACCCCTGATAATCTCTGACTTTCGTACCAGATGTTAACTGCTTTATCAACATTTTCGTATAACGGATTTTTTACTTGAGAAAACTTTTTGACATCTTTTTCGGTAGAATCAACAAACTTTGTAAGTTTAAGCTCAGACTTTTTTATATTATAAACAGTTGTCTTAGAAATTTTATACTTTTGCATTATCGTTGTATAGCTTAATCCTTTTTTAATGTCACTAAGAACATCTAACTTTTCACCAAGCTTAAGAATTCGGTACTTGCCTCGTTTTTGCCGCTCCTATTTGGATGCCATTTTGTTGAAGAACAAACTTGTAAATGCAAAAAATTGAGAGTTGAATAAAAGAATTTGAAACTTACAATGTCTGAAAATGTTTGATAATTTGAACTTTAGGTGAATCAACTTTGCAATAAAAAATGCGTGAATGGCTTATGACGTAATAATGCTGCCTTCTTATTGGACAATATCCTAAACTAAGCACAAAGGTCAAATGAAACTGTTGATTTATTTAAGCTTTTAAAAAAGGGGATAAACCCCTAATTAGCGATTATAAATAATCGGTAAAAGTAAATTAATTAAACACTCAAATTAAAAATAAATTACTAATAAAAATTAAATTAAATAAAATAAAAGCAAAGCAAAAGTAAAAGTAAATAAAATAAAATAAAATAATGTTGAAATATCAACAAAATAAAAGCATGTGAAATTTGATTTTTTGTATGTAAAAAAAACATTACAATACTTTCCGAATTTGGGAGTTTCCGAATTTCAGAATTTCCGAATTTGAGGAGCTCTACTGTAGTGAAATTTTTGTCTAGAAGACCAAATTAATATATTGTGGCGAATAAATAATTTATATTTAATTTAATTATTCAATGAAAATATTTGGAAACAGATTTATTATTTGTAAAATCATCATTTAGTTGCCTAGCTTGCTTGCTCGATATTCTCTAGCTGTATATAGTTGGGGGGTTGATTTGTTAATAATTGTCGACTAGTTGCCGTGACGTCATCAATAAATACTTTCACATCTTCAGATATATAAAGACTTGATTTCTACGCTACAATATAATAAAGCATGTAGGATCTTTGAATTAGATAATTAGTAATTAATTTGAATTAGTAATTATAAAATTTACATTCCCTCTGACTTAACATGAATTATTTATATGTCTACAATAGTTAAATATATATTTATAATCATATAATATATATGATTTTTATAATTATCCCTAGTACACGTTGTACAGGCCACGATAATCATGGTGGGTAGAAGTTGGCAACTGCTTTTACTGTAGGTGCACCACATGTCTACACTTGTAAAAAGCAGTTAGAACTTTTACTTACAAGTTTGCCATAGCCCCGTTTTTGGGTACTTGAACTCGCTGATGGAGTAGGACTGCAAGAATCGGGGGTCATTGTGTGTGTGTATGTGTGTTGTGGAGCATTTTTTAAAATTAAAAAAAGCCCAATGAGGGATTTGATCTCGGGTCATAGCGGTCAAAAACCAACTTTTAGAACCCTCTTCTACCAACATCCATAAAGAAGGAATAAGAATGCTGAATGATACTTCTCTATCAGTCTGAGTTTGAATAAGATGTCTACAAAATTATTATTTGTGTCGGAAATCATTTTACACAGTTCTCTTTTTTCCCCAAACAGAAAAATATCTAAATTCGAAACTATTTTAAAGGCGTAAGATTCTTTTTTTAAATTAAACAATTTCTACTGCCCTTACTGCAATGGAAAAATTATTGGGAGGGCCTGGCTCATCAGTGGCCCTCCCAATAATTTTTCCATTGCAGTAAGGGCAGTAGAAATTGTTTAATTTAAAAAAAAAATAATCTTACGCCTTTAAAATAGTTTCGAATTTTGATAAAAGATGGCGCGCTAGTGCATCATATTAGAAAAATATCTCTTCAGCCTTTCAAGAGTATAACACAAGGATGCAAATTTTGCTATCATTTTAAGGTTGTATCTTTCCACGTCTTTTTTTATAAGACAACTAAGTTTCATCTTTACATAATTGGTCCTGCTTCTATGGGATAAAATTAATTCTTTTTTTTAAATCACCAATCTGTGAAGGTTTGGCTTATGGCTCTTGACTTTGCCCAGACTTTTTAAAGATGCTATTTCAAGAATATTAATCAAACATTATTGATTTACAAGAGAGAGAACAAAATAAAAAAGAAACTTATAACATAATAAACAAAGATAAACCTGAAAAAAGGGATCTCCTTATCGTGCAACTGAAGTAATCCCAGTAAAATATCATATTTTTACTATTTTTTCACAAAGATAAACCTCTTCTTACGGTTAGCGCCTATTTACTTGTGATCTTACACACAGATACTCTGTGGGAACAATTAATTAATTAAACTTAATATATAAATACAACAATGGCTCCTATAAAGCGACAGCACTTCACATTAAATGAAGTCTCTAATGGCCGTCCTTGAAATCCTTACAGATTCTTCTTCTTCTTTCTTATCTCCATACTGGGTGTAGTAGAATGCGTCTGCCTTTGTCTTTAAGACTGAGAGCACTACTCAGTGGCAGGCCGACTTAGCTCCAAAAGAAATAGCCGCCTCTTACATGAGGAACAGACGCCATGTGCAGCTGCTCCTAACATGGAGTACAAACGCTGCTTATCCTGTATACTTGGATTAGGAGCCCTTACAAGGTACTATCAGCCAGGCCAGCTGAGCCCAGGTTTTTTAGTGAGCTTGTTACTGCTCCCCCTCCTCCTTTTTTATCCGGGCTTGGGACCGGCAAAGGTGGAGTTCTTACAGATTATGATATCTATTAACAAAGGTCGGTTGCGATTTGCTATCAGGAAGCCACAGCTTATCTCCTGCTGGTGTTTTATCATCTTTGTTGGGAAAAAATATATATTCGTAGAATAAGAGAAAGATCCTTTATTACTTAAAGACATAAAACAATAAGGAAGAACAAAAGATCAAATTATATGTACATCAGCAGCTCACGCCGACCTGCTCTATCTAATAATCGCTAGCCAACTAACAATCCAACAAAGCTGTGATATATAGGCAGATGTTAATTAACATAGTCAACATTATAACAATTATAACAGAGTAGTTTATCGTAGAAATATTCCGGAATTGTCACTTTTAACATTCTGAGCACGGGAACTTGCTTAGGAAATAGGCAAATAAATTATTGAATGAATCACGAGCGTTACTATGTATCAACCTTTTTTTTTCTTGTCATTTATAGGTAACTTGCAGCGTAATATTAGTTTATTATGATGCATTAGCGCGCCATCTGTTATCAAAATTCGAAACTATTATAGACGCGTATGATTCTTTTTAAAAATAAACAATTTATAAGGCAGTAAAAATTGTTTATTTTTAAAAAGAATCATACGCGTCTATAATAGTTTCGAATTTTAATATTAGTTTATATTTATTATAATTTTGTATATGTTATATATTATATAATATATATATAATATATTTTTTATTCTTTTTTTAGTTAACGGATGAAGAAACAAATTATAAATATTTAATCGTGAAGTTTCATGGCAAAAAAAGGAACGTTTTTCTTTACAATATTTTATTTTAAAATACAATGAAATCGAAAAATATATCGTAAAGATAGAGGCTGCCTGGCCGGCATTCATATTTCTTTAAAAAAGAGACACTTCGGCCAGTTTTATTTTCTCAACGTTTCAACAAAAATCTTTTGTCTTCGTCAGGAAAAATAAATAAAAATAAAGCGTTTGGCAAGGCGTTAAATTTGTTCTGAAGTTGCAAGGGCGTTCTCACGCGATTTTTCAAATTTAGTACAACATCTAAAGCATGAGTCAAAAACAATGTCATCAATATAATAATAAAATTATAATCAAAAATAAATAAATAAAATAATATAATGATAATAATTACAAAGATTTCATATTTTTATATATAAATTTATAATTATTATGTACAATTTATACCTAGCTTTTAACTACTTTTTAAATTTAAAAACGAAGTATATTGTTGAGGAATATCTTCAAATGTATTTATAGTTTTTGTCCCATTTCTCCTGATACCCATCCCTCTAAAAATAATCTTTCCTTTTTAAATTTTCTATTCCTATGAAATATCTCAATATCATTCCAATCTGGCCTATGTCCTGAATAAAATGCATGTTTCCCAATTTTGTTTAACACCTTTCTCCCCATTAAACCCTGTTGGTGTTCCTTAATTCTGGTCTCCAAATTACGACCGGTTTCTCCTACATAAATTTTGTTACATTCTGTGCATTTAATGCCATAAATTACATTATTTGGTTTTGATGTGCTTATGTTATCCTTCATTATGTTATTTCTAGTTGAAAATTCCCTTTTTGTCCCAGTACTATACCAAATATTATATTTACATTTTTTTTCAAATTTCTAGATATTTCGTTATCTAAAAACAGCGGCAGACCAATCTATACAAAACGACCTTACAAGAATGGATAAATCTAAGCTATACTCTCACTACAAAGACATTCACATATCTTTCATGACGGAGGGATACCTTTTAGGGGATTTTCCTTTCCCGGTTGTAAGACTACTCGCACAAGTTAGAATACTTTCAAGTTTTTTTAGAGAAAACCACACCAAGATGCTCTGCTGTGAGGACCCGACTTGTACCTTCTGTAATTCAAAACTAAAAAATGAAATCACTCACTATATTTTTGATTGCTCTGCTCTGAAAGAAGAAAGAAGAACCCTTATGCTCAAAACTGGGCAACTCTGTGCTTCACTTCCATCAATAATTGACAATATGACCCAGAATAAGTATATTGCTACGGCGTTTTATGGTTTCCACAAGTCCATATCTCAGAAGAAGGCCAAGTGATACTCACTCCTCACTTTCTTACTGCTACTCTTTTTGTGTTGATTTCTTGCTTCCCTATTTCTTCTTCTTATTATTTTTTTTCCTTTTCTTGTTTTTTTCTTCTTTTCTTTCTCTTTGTACTCTGTATATATCGTTATTTTTGTCTCACTGCTTTGTTCTTATGCATACCTCTGGTGAATCCTGTATAGGGTCAGTGACCCTAAATAAAGGCTTTTTTGTTGTTGTTTTTTGTTTTGATATTTCGTTATCAACTTCTCTAATATAAGGAATTATTATATTATTGTATCCATTTGTAGTTCTATTTGGTCTATCTATTTCATATCTTCTAATCCATTTATTTATTCCAACTGGATATTTGGATTGTTCTAACTCCGCTCTAATTTTCTTTATCTCTTTTTTTAAATATCTTGGTCTGTACATACCTGTTTGGCTCTTTGTACAAAAGATTTTATCACCTGCCTTTTGTGTAATATAGGATTTTTAGAATTAAAGGTCTATAATAAAATAAACACTAGTATTTAATTAAAAAGGCATATATTAGATCAAAATATCATTTATTTTACCAATATTTCAGTTGGCTGAACGCCAACTTTTATCAAGGTGTTATAGGTGTTGATAAAGATTGGCGTTCAGCCAACTGAAATATTGGTAAAATAAATGATATTTTGATCCAATATATGCCTTTTTAATTAAAGATTTATTTATGGATTGCTCTATTTTCAAAACATTAGTATATGAAAAAGACAAATAAATATTCACTTAATATGGATTGATGACATGGAATGAAAATGGGTCAAGACAAGTTGACCCTTTGGACCTTTAGAAAGCATATTAATTTAAGAAGAATTTATTAATTTATTCTCTATCACAAGCGATTGCGCACACACACGTGGGCGAAGATATTAACGAATCAATAAACATCCTTGATGTTTATAGTTGTTTATTTTGTTTTTGCATATTTTCATTTATAAATTAATCTCATAATTTAGTCTGTGAAAACAAAAATATTGGACCGGTGACGAAAACAAAACTGAAAATAGATGGTTTAATGTTATATAGTTATGATATATAATTAAATGCGATGTTTATGTAATTTTGATCTTCATTGAATAAAATATATATAGTTTAAATGTGTTTTAAACTTTAATAACAAACACAAAACAATCCTTTTAAAAGTTAGTGATTCGTTCAAAATTTGGTATTCGAACCGCTTTATAGACTATGATTGCTACTTATTTTGAAGTAATATCGTATGCGAAAAAAATTCAAGTGGTGGTATATAAAAATAAAAAGGTCATATTCTGACCACTCGCATAAGCATTTTTAGATGGCAGAACGCCATCTAATGGAAAAAATAACAACTAAACATTGATGTGACTTGCTGCATAATATTTAGCCAGCCCAAAAGATGTTCACATGAGCGGTCAGAGGGGATAGGCCACTTTTTATTCTATATACAGTTACGAGCGTCATGGCCTCTGTCACGGTTTGCCGGCGCCCTCCTATTGGTCGGCTACGATCACGTCACCTTTGCCCCCCCCCCCCCCCTCCATCATTTGGTGCCGCCAATGCGCGAGACACTTCTGTCACCGTTTGCCTTTGGTTCAGTGGTAGAATGCTCGCCTGCCACGCGGGCGCCCCGGGTTCGATTCCCGGCCGATGGTTTGGGGCGGGACGTTTCACAAGAGTGACATCTACGGCGCCAATTTATAATTGTAACAAATAGTATTTGAATAAAAGCATTTAATCGGGTAAACCCCGGGCGTTGCCCGGGTCATTCGGCTAGTATATATATAAAAAAGAGCATATATTCTCTCTTTTTCTCTTTAACCTTATATAATCATACATGAACGATGTAATAAAGAGGCTTCAATCTCTTTCTCTCCCTCTCTGAAAAACTCTAACACTCTTGTTTCAGAAATGCACGGACGATACAGAGGCGAAGGTTCTGAATATAGAACAAGATCTGATGTAGAAAACTGGAGAAGTAATTCAAGGTCAAGTTCAAACGATTCAAGGTCACGTCAAGATAATTATTGTAAGTGTCTATTAAATAAATGTTTGTGTTTGTGGTGTTTTAAAATTTTATTTGATTATTTGTATGTATTAAATGAATATATAGTAACATTTAATTTATCACTGAATTATTTATTTGTAATAATCTGTTGTTCTTGATGATGATTCAGAAACATTTAGAATCCTTCTTTGCATTTGTTAATTAATGTGATGATCGTTTTTCGGATTTTGATCTCTTTAGACTCATAAATAAAATATTTTATCTTATCTTATCGATATGTTCTACTTGTCTATTTAATTACTTTATAATATATATAAGTATATATGTCATAATTTGTACATAACTGGATGTAATCCCACCACAATATGTATGCAATGTATAATCTAAAAATTTTAATAAAAACAAGGCTTAGAAATCTGGGAGAAAGGTTTAGAGAGAAAGGCCATCAAAGAGAAACGGTCATTAGCAGGTTTTATTATCCAGGAACTCATAAAAACTGAGTTCAAGAACCTTCATTTCCGGGATCATGTCAGAACAAGACAAGAACAAAGGATTAGCAAAGATCCTATCAGAGTCCAGGTGGATTAGCTAGGAACCAATGGAAAGCTTACACGCGTCGACCATCAACCAATGAGAGTCCTGAGAAGTTTTCGTGTTAAATCGCGAACTCACTTTAGTTAGTCAGGAGCTCGCCGCCGTTGAGACCAGTTTGGAGCCAACACCCATCTTCTCAACCATCAGATAAGTCCAATCCTCAATAATGTGAACAGCCATAGATTAGTCAAATCCGCAAAATAGCTTCAACCCTTTCTCCCTCGATCACTGGCCTATTTCAATTCAATTCTGTGTCCTCGTTTTTTTCCCCTGTATGAATACCTTACCAACTCAGCAAATACGACTGCGCCCACCACAATTAATCAATCAACAATCAATTCAATCAATCTCAAAAAGGTAATCGTCCCAACGTTACATATATAAGTGTGAAGGAAAATCTAGAGAACACATATACTAATTTTCCTGGCAAAGCCAAAATATTTTTGTCGAAATGTCGAAAAATTTTAAAAATATTCTTTGGCCAAATTGTCTTTTATTTTAAAGAACTATGGATGTCGGCTAGCCAGACTCAATCTTCAAGGGACAAATTGTAAATATATTTAAAAAGGGGTCTTTAGGTAAATGCTTTGCTATAATATAAGGAAATAATTGTGTCAACTATATTATAGGACTTGATGGTTTCTTACGTGTATAGTTGAATCATTGATGAATAGACGGCTCTCTCAGCAGTTTTGAAGAGAAATATAAATACACCCATATTTTCATCATCTTCTCTTCCCACCAAAAAATGAATTTAAAAAATATTTCGTAAATACTTAAATCCTTCCTGATTGTAATGGCTGTTGATGAAATTCCACCATTTTTAGGTTCTAACTTTTGCAATACTCAGTTCACAACAAACCACGGAAATTTTAGAGGAATTTTGTCAACAATAGGAGCTGTTGATGACTCGAGCTGTTACTGTGGCAAGGAAAACCAGGTCTCGAGTTACATGCTGTTAGAATGTCCACTTTTCTATAGTGTTAGACAACAGACTAATGTTGAAGAACTGCATCAATTTGTAAATACCAGAGAGAATTGTCAGAAATTTAATCACTTTTGTAAATATATTTATAACTATGTGTCTGACTTTAGAGGATCAGGTTCCAAATCTAACTCATTGGTTCTTTTTTTGTTCTTGCATGGTGATATATGTTTAACAATTGTGTAGATAGACGCAATTATCCCTAGCGAGGATATCGCGTTTTGTGTGTTGAAATGACTAAATAAATAAATGGTATAAATAAACGTTCTTTCCTGATTTTATGTTTAAACCTATACGGATTGTGTTGTCCCAGCCGGCTTCAGTGATTCTGGAAGAGATTATACCAGCCCTAACTATGGAGATGGTTTGTATTTTCACTTCTTCTCATGGACAAACCTTAAGGAATTTTCATATTTTTATGTCGCTGGCCCGTCTGTGTTTTGAAGGGGACAGAGGCAATTTTATTCATACTTGGTTATATCGTGTGTCTTCAATAAAGGTCACTGTGTATCAAATATATTTTAGAGTGATTGTCTGAATCCCGATATACATGCTAAAATGTACAACTTCCTTAAGTTTTGTCTATGAGTGTCTCTTTGTAGAAAATTACTATCTGAATATCATTTTGACACCTGGTATCACTAGAATATTCTTTGCACCTATTCTGAATTTATAATATTTTTAAAAATTTCTCATAAATATATAATATCTGATCGAGATACTTTTTAATAGTAAAGCGCTTCCTCTAAATTCTAATAGAATTTTACAAACCTTTTTATGTAATTTATATAAAATCCACATATATACTTATAGATTGACAAGGGTCATAGCTTGACACCTTGACTTTAGATTAACATTTTGCGTAACATAATAAAGAATATGAAAATTAGAAACTATTTTAGACGCGTAAGATTCTTTTTTAAATTAAACAATTTCTGCTGCCCTTACTGCAATGGAAAAATTAAAGTAGATACAAGATGAGCCAGGCTCTCCCTTTAATTTTTCCATTGCATTAAGGGCAGTAGAAATTGTTTAATTTAAAAAAGAATCTTACGCGTCTAAAATAGTTTCTAATTTTCATAACAGATGACTCGCTAGTGCATCGTAATAAAAAATATAGAATATGTTTAAATATAAGAAAATTACGATCATCTAATTATAAATATATAAAAAAACCTTTCTTAATAAGTTCGTTTATGAACAAAACCGCGAACTTTCATTCTTCAAAGTTCTGAATTAAATTTAAAAGTGAACACAGAAGGGTGAGATCTATGTTTTATGGTATCAACAAGAATATTGAAATTCCAGAGCACGATTCCATCATAATTTGTTTTTGAAATATTGATGCAAATAATAATTCAACCTACAAGATGTCACAAGTCACTTCCATAGCATATTCTCCAAATACAATAGACTCATTCTAGAATCTCCAAAGACAATAACAGCATAAACAGAAGATCTACCCCAACAGTTCCAGCATATTTAACACAGATAATGCCAACCCCCATTGAAACTGTCCCCCTAACCCTCTACAACTGGAAACTATCTTTATTTTTGATTTTTTAAATGTATTTCTCTGAATCTCTATTGTATCTGTTGCACGCCTTTGCGGAGCCAGTGGCCTGATGAAGCGCGACCGCGCGAAAGCTTGCCTCCCATACCTTAATAAAGAAACTCTGCAAATATTTTAAATTAATTTAACTCAATTTTAATTCAAAAATAGCTTAAATTACATATAACCAACCATAACTTTTATACCATTTTTTTTTCAAATAGCTTTGCGTTTTCTTACGTACTTTTGTCCTTGAAAAATATTTTTTTTTCAAGGAACCCTCTAGAATAAGATTTTTTTTTAGTCAGTGAAGTACAGCTACACAGTACACTACACTATGCCAACAGCCTGAAATCTGTACATGGTTGGTTTTTATTGATTTTTTCAAGAGAAAGAGTATTCGGTCAATAGTCTAGAATGATTAAAACTAATCGATTATGTTGGTATTTATTTTGATAGAAGACGCAAGCCATTAGCAACTTATAATTGCACGATGAGGATATGCTTTTTTCTTAATGTGATTTTCTTGTTTCAGAAATGTACGGAAGATATAGTGGAGAGCATTCTGGATACAGAGAAAAATCTGATTCTCAAAACTGGAGAAGAAATTCAGAGCCGAGTCCAAACTATTCAAAACCAAATCCAAAATATTCAACACAAAGTCCAAAATATTCAACACAAAATCCAAAATATTCAACAAAAAGTTCAATTTTTTCATCAGCAAGATCACAAAGATCTAATTATTGTGAGTATTTATTAAATTTCTCAATTGCTAATTTTATTATTTTAAAAGTGTAAATTCAAAATTGAGAGATAATTAAAGTAAACCCATTTTACTAGGTAAACACCTGAGTTATTTACACATTAAATATTATATATATAGTGTAAATTAATCAATTGAGTTACAAACATAATTTATGGTTCGTGAATTATATCATAATATACAAGTGAGAGACATAATAATTGCGCCTTTTATAAAGAAACAGCATATGAATTATATAGTTAAACGATTTATATAAACATGTAAACTATTCATACAAAACTAAAACATTAACCTTAAATGAACTATATATATTACTAATAATTTCAAGATATTTAACTTATTCTGATTGTATCTTTTATAATATTTTTTTGCTTGCACAATTTTCCCCACCTACTTTGTATTTTTAAAATTATATCAACTGTGATATTATAACACTATGCGGCGCTGAGTTTGTGTATACAAAAATGTAATGTCTTGATAAAGAATTGGCGTTCAGCCAACCGAAATATTGGCAAATAAATCTTTTATTAAATCCAATATATTCCTTTCTATTATCTTATATATTGCTGAGTAATTAGATATGTTGATGAATAATATTTTTAAGAAACTCTTGAATATTTCTTCTACATATATTAAGGTATAATTATTCGTTATTTTTTAATGATAGGTGTATAGAAAAATAAAATATTTTGACAGGTTTAATTCATAAATATTTTTAATGAGACACTTCAATCTTTCTTATTATTTATTCAGACGTCCCTCGCTATCTTTCTTTTCAAAGAAAGTTTTATATTTTATGTTTACTTGTTATCAATTTATTGTTTTTTTTATAAATTGGTGAGAAAGAGAGATTGAGATTGAAACTACTTTATTAAAAATCGTTCATATAAGATTATATATGGTTAAATACAATATATTTAATATATATGAATAATTATAGATAAATAATGATATATCTTTAAATAAAAAGGCATATATTGGATCAAAATATCATTTATTTTACCAATATTTCTGTTGGCTGAACGCCAACTTTTATCAAGGTATTATATCATATTAATGTTTGTCAACAACATTAATATGTTATAATACCTTGATAAAGGTTGGCGTTCATCCAACTGAAATATTGGTAAAATAAATGATATTTTGATCCAATATATGCCTTTTTATTTAAAGATATATTTATGGATTGCTCTATTTTCAAAATAATGAGATATATATGGATAAAATACGAGAAAGAGAGAAGTAAAGCGGGGCGTTGAAAGAAAAATAAAAAAATATTTTCTCATAAAAATATTGTTACGTAGAAAAATAAGGGAATATATAGACATACAAATGAAGATAAAAATAATTTATTTTGACCAAAGCAATTCAACCATATTTGCATAAAAATCAAAAAGAGGGGGAAGGAGAGAATTTGTTTAACAACAGATATCATAACGACAGTGATAATCTTCTCGGTATTGTTTATGCGATAAAACAGAATAAGAGAAGAAAAGTTTCTTTATTAGACAAATTATAACGGTGCGAGCTTTCGGATAAAAACCCCTTCTACAGGCGTGGTAGACGTGACACTATAACATAGGTAATGTGGCTAGAATCTTCAATTTACACTGCCCCATTTCCCACAAAATCAACATAGTAAAAACTCTCACCAAAAGAATCTATACCCACTGTTCGCTCGATGTATTTAAAGAAATAGAGAAAAATCTCATCATATCGCACCTCTCCATAGCATCGTTTCCGCTTGAATTCATCAACAGACATTCATATACACCTGGCCCCCCCAACCACCCTAAAATTTACAGATCATTATGTTTCCTTCCCTACTCCCCCTCCTCAGCCGACATAGCCAGAAGCCTTAAAGTATACGGTATCCGCACCTTATATAAAAACTCCCCCAACCTGCTCACATCCCTCCGTCACCCATATACTAAATCGCATGCCCCCCCTGATCCCCTCCATTCTGTTGGCGCGGTCTACTCTGTCTCGTGTGAGCAATGCTCTGCCACATACGTTGGCGAGACAGGTAGATCCGTCGCCATCAGAATGTCTGAGCATTCTAGAAATATCTCCAACCAAGACACCAGGTCCCTCCTTTACCAGCACACACTCGATACCGGCCATACATTCAACACCAACCACCCCACCATACATTACAGACGCATTCATAACCAGCACCAGCGATTAGTTCTCGAATCCATAGAATCTCACAGACATAATAGCATCAACCGCAAAATAGATCTTCCTGATGCCTATCGTGCTCTCCTGGCCTTACAGTAATAGCATCATTTCCTAAAATTCTTTGAAATATCACATATCCAGTAATTTACGTTAACATATTCCTCTATAGACTCAAAACTCCAAATATACAAATGCCCTATTTGCCTACTATCTCTTTAATTACAATAGTCATAACAAATGAAAAATCCCCATTTGCATAGCATATTCCGCTAATATGTAAATAATCATGTGTATATATTCTCTTTCTAGCCACATTACCTATGTTATAGTGTCACGTCTACCACGCCTGTAGAAGGGGTTTTTACCCGAAAGCTCGCACCGTTATAGTTTGTCTAATAAAGAAACTTTTCTTCTCTTATTCTGTTTTATCGCATAAACAGATATCATAATTAATATATTTCTATAGACATTAAACAACCATTCTGTTACAAAGAGAGAGAGAGAGAGACAGACAATTTGACAATGGACATATTTTTATTGACATCTTGTCAATACATGTAAAGTGCACAGCACTAATTATGAGAAAATGAGAAATTTACAATGAGGATGATGGTTATAGTAAAAAAAAAAGATTTTAAAAATGATTAAAAATACAACTATGTACATGGCGCCTCTGCCACCGCTGCAGAGTTTGATGGAAGATCGCCAATGGGTCCCCAGCGATACAACGCATTTCGCGATCTACGAAGAAAACGTAGATGGCATGCTTTGCCGCTGAGGAGATGGTGATGGCGTGGTTCTCGAGGTTCACCGCGAAGATCCAGGATTGCAGGTCCGGCGGCCGCCCGATGATGGAGAACACCTCTCGGATGAGAGGGCGGACGGCGCTGCAGGACCAGTAGCGATGAGCCAGCGACAGGTCGCTGGAGCCGCAGGCGATGCAGACGGGCTGGCTCGACGCCGGGTGCCCCGGATGAGGCAGGGCGTGCAGGGCTAGCCGCAGAGCGATGTCCGCTGCATGGCCCCTGAAGGAGCAGCGACGGAGAGATGAGAACGCCAGGCTGGTGGAGGGCACGTCGACGACAGGCGCCCAGCGCCGGAGATACCGCGAGATGGGAACGGCGGCCAGGCGGGGACGCTCCAACATGCGACGCGCAGTGCGTGTGCTGATGCGCAAGAACGGCGTGGCCGTCCCGCGCAGCACCACGGCTTCCTCCAAGGTCCGCTCCCTGTAGACGCTCGTCGCGTTGTCCGCCACCAGGCGTTGGCAAAATGCCCCAAGAGCAGCTGCATCTTCGCAGGCGCTTCTTGTAAGCCTGGCGATGGGCGGCGGAGCAGGGCCTGCCAGGTCGCGGACGCAAACTCCTCTCCATCTAGAGGGAGCCCGAAGCGATGGCGTCGCCAGGAACCTGCAGGCACCGACGAGGGGCAGGTTCAGTAGAGTGGGAGCAGGCAACACCCGATGGTTCAGGCCCAGGATGGAGGAGGCCTGCCCCCATAGATCCATCAGCCGGCGGCGGCGAGGCAGCAACCAGGAACCCGAGGACAAGGGGGTCATTCAGGCTCCAGACTCCACCAGCCAAGAGTAGGCGTTCTTGCCTCCATTTCTGGATGCAGCCTGGACCCCCTTGAAGCAGGCGAGCTGGAGTTGGGTCCTGATGTCGAGCAGTCCAACGCCACCGACGGACACAGGACGTGCCAGTAGACCTCCCGGGAGCCAGGCGGCGCGATGGCAGGATCCCCAGACGAACCGCGTCAGCCTGGCCTGCAGTTTGGCGATAGTGGCATCACCGGGCAGGTAGCCGTGCAGATGGTGGAGCACCGCCGCCAGTACTAGCGAGTTGGCCGCTCTCGCCCGCCCCACCAGGGAGAAGCCGCGGACAAATGGGGACCATCTGGAGATCGCCCTCTCCAAGATGCCCAGCAGGTGATTTTCCTGGACCGAGGTTCCATGGCCTGATGTTATTTCGCAACCCAGCACCGTGATGGAGGATGCGGACCACGAGATGCCCAGCGGAGAGTCGGCACGGTCCCTCCAGGCGCCGCACCACAGTCCTTTACTTTTCGGGTAGTTGACGCTGACTCCCGACGCACGCCGGAATTCGTCAAAGATGGTCTTGACTCTCTCAAACTGCCAATTCTCGCGGATCAGCAGGAGAATGTCATCGGCGTACGCCAGGACGTTCCCTCTTCCGAGAATTCTCTCCAAGTGGCGCAGGAGGGGACCCGTAAAGATGGAGAAAAGGGCTGCGCTGCAGGCACAACCCTGCCGAAGCCCTCTGCGCATTTTGAATGGGCGGGTGAAGTTTCCATTCACCTTGATGGTAGCGTCGGCCTCCGCGTAGAGCAGGTGGAGCCATTCCATGAAGGGCGGAGGCAGGCCGATGGTGCGTAGCTGGGAGGCCAGGAACTCTCGGTCCACGTTGTCAAAGGCGGACTGCAGGTCGGTGGAGATGACTGCCAGCGGCGTCTTGTTCTTGAAGGCCAGGGCCACCTCGTCAGACACGCACGCGATGTTCCAGGAGGGACATCTTCCCGGAACGGCGTAAGTCTGGCAATCCGGCACGATAGCTGGAAGGTGGCGACGTAGACGACCCAGAAGAACGCCGCTGACGATTCTGTAGTCCGCCGTCGGAAGTGAAATGGGCCGGTAACCGCTTAGGCCCGGACCACCGTGCGCTTTGGGGACGAGGCAGATGATATTCCTCCTCGATGATTCTGGAAGAGTCCCGCGAAGCTTGGATTCGGCGAGGACTTGATGTATGACTCCACCGAAGAAGTCCTCGAAGCCCTTGACAAGCTCGCAGGGTATGCCATCCCAACCAGCCGCTTTCCCTTGAGGCAGACGGCTGATGGCAACTTCCACCTCATTCAAGGAGATATCTGCTCGATGAAGCGGGTCACTGTCCTCCAGAGTGATGCATTCAGTAGCTCCCTCCAAGAACCCAGCGATGTCCTCCGGGCTGCAGGTAGAGCCGTTGAAGCGCTCTCTGAAGGAGTTGAAGACGTAGCGCCTCAGGCTCTTTCCCTCGAAGAGGTTCCCCTGGGCGTCGAAGACGGTCGTCAGTTCCGCGCGATGTTGTCGGACACGCAGGGCACGCCCAAGTTCAGGCAGTGAAGGGTAGTCCGCCTCCACGGTCTCAGCCTCGAGCCTGGAGCGAAGAAACCGACTTGCCCTGGTGACGTAGTCCTCATCTTCAACGCGGGGAACGTAGAGGCACTTGATGTCTTCAACGAGTTCCCGCTTCAATTTTCCCCATTTTCCCCACAGATCTCCAGTAGGGTTGCCTTCGATTTCCTGCGAAGCCTCACTAAGAAGCGCCTCAATCCTCTCGATGACTGGCGCTGATCGCAGTAGCGCGGAGATGGATGGCGCAGACGGTGAAGGGGGATCCCCCACTTGGAGAAGGATGGCACGGTGGTCCGAGTTGCGGTAATTGAGGGTCCAGTAATGGGTGACGCGCCCAGAGAGTCTCGATGCTATAAGGACTCGATCCAGACGGGCGGCGTCAACCCGGCTTCCGTAACTGGCGACCCTGGTAGGCAGGTGCGCGGCATCGAAGATGGCGGCGATGTCGACGAGGGCGGTCCGGTCCAGGAGTTCCGCGAAAGCTTCCACGGCTCCAGACCCGATGTCGCTCGAAGACTCCTCGGAGATGTTGATGTCGCCGAGGGCCCACGCATCTTCTCTGATGGCTTCCTCTGCGATGATCTGCAGTTGGAGATGCCGTTCTTCGGGAGTGTGGGAGAGGTGGCAGTTGATGACGCGGGTCTCGAGACCCCGGATCTTGACGCTGGCGATGGCAATCTTGCCTGGCCACAGAACGCGATGCCAGAGGACGGTGACTCCCGGCGCTGCGACGACGGCGAGGCCGGATCCCCTGGGTGTCGATGATGGCGCGAAGACGGCGCTGTAGCCAAGGCATAGGTCTCGGATGTTGTTTAGAGCCAGCACGTTCGTTTCTTGGACAAACGCGACATCAACTGCATGCTGCCTAAAGAAGCAGCACATCTCCACACTCCTGGCGCGAACGGCAATGCCGCGCACATTAAGGGACGCAATGCGGAAGCTCATTGCATGGTCCTACCTTTGGTGGCAACTGACCGGAGATGGGTGAGTCGCTTGTAGAGGTGGCAGGCTTTGTCCTCTACACGGTCGCGAATGTCCCGATGAGGTTGATCAGGCTGTCCAGCTGTTCAGGTTTCTGGTCAGGCAAAAACTTTTTCAAATTGCGTTCGGAAATGATTGCCTGCACGATCTTTTCCTTCTCCATACCCGCCGCTTCGGTATTCTCGAACACGGTGTCTGGGAGCTGTTTAAGTACCTCTTCTAGTTGTCGGAGGGCTTTAGATCTTTTGTCAGTTGATGATTCATCCTCCTTACTAAGGGGATTGGTTTTCAACGGAATCCGGGATCCAGGGGCTATGGTCAAGATAGGAGCGGCAATGTTGGGCGGTCTCTCTTTGCTTGATGTGGCCACTTCTGCCGCCGCTGGTAGAGCTTTGGTGCCGCTGGTTTTGTTGGCCGGAGGAGGTTTCATGGGAATATGAACGTTTTTGGCCGGGGCCTTCTCAGGACCATTGTGGCCAACTGCAGCCGGTGTAGTTGCAGCAGGTTGGGACGA
Source organism: Cordylochernes scorpioides (assembly GCA_030710605.1). Lineage (NCBI taxonomy): Eukaryota > Metazoa > Arthropoda > Arachnida > Pseudoscorpiones > Chernetidae > Cordylochernes > Cordylochernes scorpioides. The sequence continues at coordinate 30,154,258 of CP092867.1, forward strand.
GGGCGATGTCTGGGTGGAAGGAGGAAGAGATCCATGCTGGGAGGTAGGTTGTCGAGTAGAGCGCTCTTCCAAGTCTCTCTTGGGACAGCTGGCACGCCGATGTCCTTGGCGATGACACTTGCTACATTTGACGCCGTAGGAGATGTAGGCTGGCGTCGTTTCACCCCTTGACTTGATCTCCAGTTTCACCGTTTGTTTGCTTGATTAAAAATGTATTTTTCAAATCAAGCTCAGAAACTTCTTCCGCCGATTTATCGGCATTGGTAGGTTCTTTCTGGGTGGGAGTACCACCATCATCCTTGACATCATCCTGGCTCTCCGCCAGTATCGAAAACACATTGGAAATCTCCATCGCCTCCATCTCAATCTCTAGAAAACGCGGAGCTCGCGCGCCGCGTGGCCGCACGGCCGAGAGAGAGAGAGAGAGATCCTTCCCAATAGGAACTGTGAACTTCAGATTTAAAATTTTGATGCTACTGACATGGATCTCTTGTGTATTTCGGTCAAAAAATTTCCCTCAGCATCTTGAAGGTATTAGTTTCTTGTATGGTTTTCGACCGCTACCACTCGGGATCGAATCTCGAATTGGGAATTTAAAAAAAAAATGCTCCAATGGCCCCTGATTCTTGCAAAAGTCCAAATTTACCAGCGAGTGAAAGCAAGTAAGAGGCTCTTTTACATACTTGTAAGTACAAAAGTAGAACTGCTTTTCACATGTGGAGACATGTAATGTACTTACAGTAAAAGCAGTCACTACCAACTTCTACCCACCAAAATTATTATGGCCTGCACCACGTGTACTAAGGATAATAAAAAAAAGCGTTTCTTATATTATTAGTTACTTGTATTTTTCGTAAGTTGGATTATAGACAATAAGGGGTTGATTTATCTTTATATTTAATTACTTATATATTTGTTATATATTATAAAATAAAAAAATTGCTGAGACGAGAAAATATTGAGAGATGCTTGTTTTGAATACATGGTATTGCAGTCGTGGAAAAATAACAAAATCATCTTACAATATAATATAATGCGGCTTGTGATTGTAAAACGACATTTGAAAATTATCCCGCATGTGTTTCTTTTCAACGAAAAATCAAAATTTATTTTTAGGAGAAATAACGATTATTTCTAACCATAGGGATGAGGTATGAAAGGATGAAGTGTGAAGGGTAATGATAAACGTAAAAATAAAATTGTATTATTTACGAACGGAAAAATATGTCCAGGGTAGCCTAGTGGACATGGCATCTGCCCGGTAAGCGGAACACTGTGGGTTCGTTTCCCATCCCTGGACACTTTTATTTTTCCGTTTATCATTACTCTTCACAATTCATCCTTTCATACCTCATCCCTAAGGTTAGAATTAATCGTTATTTCTCTTTGAAATAAATTTTGATTTTTCGTTGAAAAGAAACACATGCGGGATAATTTTCAAATGTCGTTTACAAAACATCTTAGATTACTATTGTTTTAATTGATTTCAAAACATATAATAAAACATAATTTTAGGACTTAAGATTTTAAGAGTAAAGAAATAAAATATTATCTATTTACATATCTACAAAAAGATTTGAGCCGGCCAAAGTAAACCAACAACAATGGTTTTATATAGTCTAAAGCCGCGCGACATCTGGGGTTCGATTTTACAGAGTAGTTTGATCTAATAAATATAATTTTAAATTAATTACCAATTATATATATAACATATATATTAGCGCGCCATCTGTTATCAAAATTAGAAACTATTATAGACGTGTATGATTCTTTTTAGAAATAAACAATTTCTACTGTCCTTGCTCCAATGGAAAAATTAATGGGAGGGTCTGGCTCATCAGTGGTGAACCAGGCCCTCCCATTAATTTTTCCATTGCAGTAAGGACTGTAGAAATTGTTTATTTTTAAAAAGAATCATACGTATATATAATAGTTTCGAATTTTATAACATACAAGGTATGTCCCATAAGTTCCCGGACTGGGTCCATAAAAAAATAAATAAATGAAAAATGTAAATAAATTTGACTGTTTATTATAGAAAAAATATCTGGCAACACGGTGGTACCAATATCGAGTCGGTAGGTGCGCGCGCGCCAAGGTAATTCTAATTTATTTAAAGGTCACACCTAGCGCTGCGGCGATTTTACGATGGAAAAAAAATTGAAGCAGAGGATTTGCATAGAATTTTGTGTGAAACTTCAAATATTAGCAACCGAAACTATTGAAATGCTTAATAAAGCATTCCCCAATGACGCCCCAAAGAAAACAACTGTTTTTGAATGGCATTCTAGATTTAAAGCTGGCCGAATTTCCATTGAAGATGCTCCTCGTCAAGGACGCCCAAAATTTCAAAGTACTGATAAAATGTGCAAAAAATCACCGATTTGATAAAAGAAAATCCTCGAACCACTTTGCTGGAGCTAGAGCAAGACACAGGCATCTCTAAAACAACGATTGGAAAGATCGTAACCGAAGATTTGAAGCTCAAAAAGACTCCTGCAAAATGCATCCCAAAATTCCTCACTAATGAGCAAAATCTGTGTCGGCTTGCAACCTGTGAAGACATGTTTAAAATGACAAGAACGGATCCGGAATGGAAAGACAAGATAATCACAGGCGATGAGACATGGGTCTATGGCTATGACCCTGAAACCAAGCGTCAATCTGCCGAGTGGAGAGGTCAGGGTGAGCTAAGACCCAAAAAATCCAGGATATTGAAATCCAGAAACAAGGTGTTGTTGGTCGCTTTTTTGGATAACAAGGGCATTGTTCATCACGAGTATCTTCCTGCAGGCCAAACAGTTATTAAGGAAATGTATTTGAGCATTATTCGCCGTCTAAGGGAAGCGATTCGAAAAAAAAAGGCCAGAAAAATGGACTAATGGTGACTGGATCCTACACCATGACAATGCCCGCCCTCACACAGCGCACTTGGTGACGAGTTTTTTGGCGAAAAACGGGACAGAAATCCTACCTCAACCACCCTATTCTCCAGACATCGCACCAAATGACTTTTTCCTGTTCCCCAAACTCAAAGCAGTTCTAAAAGGAAGACATTTTGACACCAGGGAAGACATAATAGAAAAATCGCTGCTGGCATTGAAGAGCATTCCAAAAGAGGCCTATAAAAACTGTTTCGACAATTGGGAGAAACGATGGCGCTGGTGCGTTGAAGCAAGGGGGGATTACTTTGAAAAGTTTTAATAAAAAAAATTAAAAAAAATCTTACCTTTTTTTTTTTATGGACCCAGTCCGGGAACTTATGGGACATACCTTGTATATATCATTTTCGTAAAAAAACGAAATTACTGAAATACCAACTAATCATATATTTTATATGATTATTCTTCCTGCCTTCTCTACCTGATTGTGATAGCTGTAAACTATACACTTAAACCTATGTTGTTGTATGTCCCAGCCGGGTTCAGAGGATCAGGGAGAATTGTCACCAGACCTATCTATGGAGATGGTATGTGGCCCTTCAGCCCTCTTTGAAGGAAATGCCTATTTAAATATTTGATATTTGACAACTGATTTAGAATATCCGTTTGCACTTTTATTTGAGAGAATTGCCCTTTATATTTTTTTCAGATTTTCAAGAATAGTTTAATTTAAGCTTTGGTAATAAATTTTACCATGAATGAACATTTTTGAAAATTTATCAAAATTCCGCGAATCCCTTTATTTAGAACTTCTAAAAAATCTGAAAACTTTATATTGAAAACTGATTTTACATTAAGAATAAGTTCTCCTAAATCCTGTGAAAATAACTTTCCATATCCATAATTGCATAGGAAAAAACAATAAAATTTGAAGGATATAATAAGATTAAATTCAATGTATGCTATAAAAATGGGTCAATCTGAGTTGTAGATGAAATTGAAAAAAAAAAACAAACACAGTGCCAAATTCAAACAGATAAACTTTATATGTAATTAGCTAGAAAAATTGCTACCATCACAATCTTTAGTTAGGATATCCGTATAGCAAAGAAACATTTAAAATACAACGATATGAAGAACAACGTACAGAAACCTTCCCATACTATTATACCTAACAAAAGCATAACAATATAAGTTATTTTGAAAATAGAGCAATCCATAAATAAATCTTTAATTGAAAAGGCATATATTGGATCAAATAATCATCATAATAGGTAAAATAAATGATATTTTGATCCAATATATGCCTTTTTAATGAAATATTTATTTATGGATTGCTCTATTTTCAAAACGATTTCAACCAGTTTTGGTTATGACAACTCTACGCCTTGCAAGAACAATAGAAAGGCTTCGACTTTCTATCAACAGTTGGAAGTTTTGGTAAAATAAATGATATTTTGATCCAATATATGCCTTTTTAATAATAATAAAAAAAAAAGTTGTACTAAGAATAATCGTCCTGCCTTTCTTAAATAAAGTTAGGTCGTTGAGCCAAGCGTCTTTCTTATTGTTGGAAAAGATGAAAACATTCTAGCACATGTTGTGATAGAACAAGTATCATCTCTTTGGCAGTAAAAGAGCATCGATTTCGACACTTGTATCTTATCTATCAATAAAAAAGACGTTTTACCCAATGACCTACTGTCTTTATTTTATATAAGGGGTCTATGATAATATGTTCTATTCTATTATATAAATCATATAAAGCAACAACGCGCCATCTATATATAAAGAATGAAGACGTTAAGACTCGAATGTTTCTTTTCACAAATAAATCAAACTTCTACTGCCCTTACTGCGATGAAAAATATTGGAAGGGCTTGACTCAACAATGGTAAACCATCCCAGTGGTATCGCCAATTTAATCTATTAGACCGCTTCTTAGAGCTCTAATACTGTATTGGACAATTCTGCTTATACACTGCGTGACATTGAAAATGGAATACCAAGAAATAGTGGCCAGAAAATTATGCAAATTTCAGGGTAGACGCGCCTAACCGAGTTATGCAAATGATGTAAAATGCGCAGCTCTCGTGCGCACATGGAGTAAGATATAAGGGAAGAAACTTGCAGAAAGGACAGTATTCGTGTCGTTATTTCTTCAAGGAAAATCATTGTAGAAATTTTGTTCTTGTGTCAAAAGACACGTGTAATAACAGAGAATGCCAAGTCATCGTAAACGGAGGCAGTTCAAGCAGACAGACGCTTTTACGAGGGGCATGGTGATCGGACTGAAAAGGGCAGGTTGGTCCATACGTCAAATCGCAGCTGATACACACCTTGGTGCATCCACGATGCACCGACTGTGGAGAAGATGGTTGGAACAAGGAAATGTGGCAATTTATAGGAATGTCGGTGCAACCAGAGTGACGTCAGCACGTGTGGATCGGCGTATCCTTCGACAAGCAGTGGCGGCCCCACAAGCCACTTGTACCGCCATCCTGCAACATGTGCAAGACACCCTAGATCATTCCATCTCGACCAGAACCATTTCCCGTCGATTGGTTGCTAATGGCTTGCACTCATGCCGTCCGCTAAGAAGACTGCCATTGACCCCACCGAATAGGCGCCAACGTTTGGAATGGTGCCGGGCTAGATCGACGTGGATGACGGAATGGCACAGGGTCGTGTTCTCAGATAAGTCGCGTTTCTGCTTGCCCAGTGATAGTCGCCGTGTACGCGTGTGGCGTCGACGTGGAGAAAGGTCCAATCCAGCAGCAATTGTGGAACGCCCCACCGTGCGACAACGTGGAATCATGATTTGGGGCGCAATCGCGTATGATTCCAGGTCACCTTTACTTCGTATTCAGGGCACTATGACGGCCCAACGATACGTTGATGATGTACTGCGACCGGTGACACTCCCCTACCTTCAGGGGGTACCCAATGCCCTTTATCAGCAGGATAACGCCCGACCGCACACTGCTCGCATTAGCCAACAAGCTCTGCAAGATGTACAGATGCTTCCCTGGCCACCGTACTCTCCTGATCTCTCACCAATCGAGCACGTCTGGGACATCATTGGACGCCGTTTGCATGCCTTGCCACAGCCGCGTTCAGAAGACGAACTGTGGCAAATGGTTGAGAGGGAATGGAGAGCCATCCCTCAGGACGCCATCCGTACTCTGATTGACTCTCTACCTAGACGTGTTGCTGCGTGCATCGCCGTCCGCGGTGGTCCTACTTGCTACTAAGCCGACGCCGTTCTCGCTCTGTATTATGACTATCATTTTGAAATAAAGATCACTTATTGTTCGTCCCTGTCTCTCTCTGTCTGCCGAGTTTCATCACTTTCTGGCCACTATTTCTTGGTGTTCCATTTTCAATGTCACGCAGTGTATATGCTACACTGAAGGGTGAACTCTCAGAAATGGTATTTAAGAAAACTATGGACGTAAGATTTTAGGACAGTAGAATTACGTATAAATATTTGCATCGAGCAATGCTCTTCCGCAAACAATAAGGACAAAGTCAGTTAGGCATAAATTAATATAAAGCAATAACGCGCCATATATATATAAGAAATGAAATCATTTATTGCAGTAAGGACAATGGAAGTTAGTTTCATGTGTAAAAGAAACATTCGTACTTTGATGCTTTCATTTCTTAAAGATTCCTGAGCCGTTTTGTTGTGCAGAGAGAAAACGGATCCCACTCTCATCAAAAGATCGACTAGAAGATATCACCACATTTGACTTTATATCTAAACAAGAAACCATTAATTTCTTGAATGCCAATGGACGAATTGTCTTTTGTATCAGGGGATTTCCTGGTTCTGGTAAAAGACACCTTAGAGAATTCATGGCAAAGAAATATCCAGATGCTGATATATTTAGTGCTAAATTTTATCCTTTATTTTCTGATAAAGAAATTCAGAATAATCGTAAACCAAGTCATATTTGGTGCGAAGAATTGTAAGTATGATTCTTAAAATTCATTTTTCTAATCTTTTGTTCATTTATATTAAAATTTTTAATACTTTTTTGTGTGTTAAGATTGATTGAAGCACTGAAAAATGGACAATCTCCAATAATTCTGGTTAATTCTTTCATCAGGGAATTTGAATTGGAAACCTATTTTGAAATACTTAGAGCTTATGCATGTACAATTATTATGATGGATACTAGCCAAGTTTTAAAATTTGGTTTCAAGGTGAGTAAAATACTCTTTCGCCTTTTACAACCGAACAATTTGTACTAACTCTCACTACTTAGTATGGTTTAAAATAATTCAATTCAGGTCAAATTGTTTAATACCTGAGAATAAATCTCTTAACTTTCAATCTACTATAATAGACGCTATATTCTGTTTATATATGTGTGGGGATGGTGGGTGTTGGTGTGGCTTGTGGAAAGACCGCTGATAAAATTATAATTATTTTATAAAATAAATTAATTTATTTAAAGCCATAAATATATAAAAGGAAAAGAAGTAACGGCCGTTGGAAGCAAGCCTTGTTGTTGACGACGCGCGTGCTTATAGTCCCGGATGCCGCCCGCGCATGCGTAGTGAGGTCGCCACACTACTGCCCGTATGTGTAGTGAAGCCTTGTCCCAGTTCGCGCTCGCTGAAGCAAAGTGTGGTCGCCACATATGTATGTTAATATCATAATTCCTTCGAAAATATTATAAATAAAAGATAATTTGCCGAGGAAAGAGTTTCTTTAACGGTTATATATAAAAGAAACTCTTCCCTAAGAGAATTGTCCTTTATTTATAATTTTATATATGAAAAAAACAATAGAAAAAAAATATATATCAGGTGTTGATATTAAAAATACCCTGAACACTCGGATTTTCCTGGAAAATCTCTTAAAGATTTCTTGAAAAAGCCATGGTCCACTTGTGCTGTGTGAGCAGAAGAGCTTAAATTGACTTGTTCCATATGTAAATACCTGTTTTCTTTCCTCTTTTTGCTCTCCACTTCTCCCATCCATATTTCCATTTTTTTAAAATTCTTTCTTATAATCTGTATATATTTACTATATGTATATAATCTTTCTCCATTTTTTATTTCCCACTTTCATAGGTTTCTCCGTCTTGAAACCCCAAGGAGAATCCTCTGTAAGACCTGTGTGTCTTAATAAAGGCTTTTGTGTGTGTGTGATATTAAAAATAAAAAAGGCATATCCTGACCAAAAGCACATGTGCTTTTTAGATGGCAGAGCGCCATCTAGTGGAACAGAAATAAACTAAACTTTGATTTAACCTGTTCCCTGATATCTGATTTCTGTTCCACTAGATGGCGTTCTGCCATCTAAAAAGCACATGTGCTTTTGGTCAGGATATGCCTTCTTTATTTTTAATTATATATATGTGTGTGTATGTATGATGTCACTTTTTTCTTCATTTGCAGAGAATCCATGGTAAATCTGAGAAGGGTCCACCTAGAGACAATGGTTTCAGGCTAATAGATCTCCTTAGTCTATGGTGGACTTTATATCATGAAATTTACAATGAATCTAATGATATCTTCACGATATTCCAAAAATGTATTTAGGTGGTAGAGTGAGGCTTAGTTTTAGCGTCTTTTTTGACTAGATAGGCGACCTTTATTTTTATATATAGATAATATAATAACGCCGCCTTTGGTGGCCCCAAGCCCGGATGAAAAAGGAGGAGGGGGAGCAGTAACAAGCTCGGCAAAAAAACTGGGCTCAGCTGGCCCGGCTGATAGTACCCTGTAAGGGCTCCTAATCCAGGGATACAGGATGAGCAGCGTTTGTACTCCATATTAGGAGCGGCTGCACATGGCGTCTGTTCCTCATGTAAGAGGCAGCCATTTATTTTGGAGCTAAGTCGGCCTGCCACTGATTAGTGCTCCAAGTCTTAATGACAAAGGCAGACGCATTCTACTTCACCCAGTCATAATAGTTGTCAAACAGACACCATCAACAAGCACTACAAGCTTGATACCTTAATATGATTGAGTGGAGATAAGAAAGAAGATAATATAATTATTGATAAATTTCCTTCCCGAAAAGTTTTCATATATCAATATAGATAAATCATTTTATTCGCGTTAAAACTTTGTGGCCTACTGTACGTATTACACCCCAAACATGATGCGACGCCAGCCATCTCTGTCTTGAGCTTGATGTACCATCTCGACGATCGTTAAGCCAGTTTAATCCATATACTATTCTATAAAATAAGTAAAATTGTTTGTTAGGCAAAAAAATCCTTAAATTTATGGAAGTGATTCAAGCTTGCGAGTATTTGCCCATCTTCAACAGGCTATAGATATATTCTACCTATAGTGTTATATAACATGTTATATTTGCATATTTACTATATAAAGCCAACTGTGTGGGTGTAGGACTTGGTTCAAACAACCAGCCAGAATCTGAAGACGTTTTACTTCAGAGATAGACTTCCCCAATGGTGCGACTACGTCCCATGGTACACAGGCTGGTTTCTGAATCCTGCGGATTCAGATGAACTCTTCCGATATTCTATCAAAGTATTCAGATCTATTTTTCCCACCTTAAGAAGACAATGGAATATCACTAAATTTGGTAATAACATGTTTTATTAATACAAACGTATATCAACTACAAATAATAATACATTCATGAACAAAACCTAAGGAATTAGAAAGTTGTGTAAAAATATCAGACCTCCAGGGAAAAGTATCTTTTCAAAAATCTTTTTAAGCACTAGCTTTCGGGCACGAACGCCCTTCTCCCTGTAGACCTGATACTTTTACTCTATATTGAAACAAAGGATTATTCTATTGAATAGAATTTTTTAGATGTCGCTTCTTCTGTCTTTTTGAAGGAGACAGAGGCAATTTTGTTCACACTTGGTTAGTCGCTGTGCATCAGAAATATTTCAGTATTATTGTCTGAATCCCGATATGCATGCTAAAAGGTACAACTTCCTTAAGTTTTCTCCATGAGTGTATATTAAAACAATAGAATTTTCCACCTTTTTCTTCTATATTTTCTGTAGACATCATTGTCAATCAACATAGAGAATAGGCATCCAAGTCAGAATATAATAAGGAAAACCTGTTACTTAATGACATAGAAGGTATTGAGAGATAGGAAGATGAAAGATAAGGAGAAAATTCAAATTATAAACATGATCAGCAATAGTGTAGAGTTTTTCTAAAGATATCAACAACATAAAAAGACTGGCAAGTTTTAAATAGCGCTATTCCCAGTCAAATGAGGAGTTGTGTGGTTCTATAGAGTCTTGAAGAACCCTATTTCCAGTCAAATAAGGAGTTGTGTGATTCTAGAGACTTTTGAAGAGCCCTATTTCCAGTCAAATAAGGAGTAGTGTGGTTCTATAGAGTCTTGAAGAGCCCTATTTCCAGTCAAATAAGGAGATGTGTGATTCTAGAGACTTTTGAAGAGCACTATTTCTAGTTATCAGATAAGGAGTTGTGTGATTCTAGAGAGCCTTTAGAGCGCTGTTCCCAATCAAATAAGGGATTTTGTCCTTCTAGAGACTATTTAAGAGTTCTATTCACAGCCAAATAATGAGTTTTGTTGTTCTAGATGGTCTTGAAGAGCACTATTCCCAGGTAAAAGAGATATTTTGCATTGCTACCTTTTGCAATGCAGGATTCGCACCAGGAAGCTTGGAATATTACCTAAGTAATAACGTAAGTAACCCTTACATTGTTTTTGTGCAAAATATTATCTTCAAATATTTAATGTTCTGTCGAATATTTATTTTCTTCATTACATTCACTACTTTTCCCGAGGATAAAAAAAAGTTTACTTCTTTTAATATTACTACTCAATTCTTCCACAGCTAAGTACAAATACCACTTCTTCAACTCCTGCTTTCTGATACTACCACATTTATCTCCAACTACTCACTAATAACTATCCCTAACTACTATTGCTACACCATTAACTACCGTATATACCATCACTGTTACGTGTATCTACCACTACTAACTTCGACAAACTATTACCTATTACTAACTACTATCACTAAATGATAAGAAAAAAAAAAAACTCATTAACTATTTTTTTCTTTATTTTGCTTTATTCTTAGCTTTTATCTACCCTTCAGACTAAATACTAAAGATATTTCTCATTTAAGGCATTTAAGTACTTTTTCTAGTTCTCTATATAGAATGCTCTTGTCCATCCTAATATACGAGTATTTCACTATATATACCAAAAGAGGCACCTATCATATCAATATCCAGGTTGGATTTTGTCTGTATTTGCCAAACCTGAGGCTCATTCTTTATGTGTTTTATACTGGAATGTTACTGGATTGTATAAATACGTTTAGAGATGTGAAAGGGTAAATAAAGAATACAAAAAATGTTGTAAAAAGATTAAATCTCAAATTATGTAGCTAAACTTTGCAAAATGATGCATTTAGTTTGAAAGTTCGATTAGCCGGCCAGTTATAATATTTAATCAAAAACACACATCGCTAACACATCTATCATTTTTTACGTTTTATTCTATTTTTAGTAATTTTTTCATATTTTTATGTCTTACAGAAATTCTTTGAGTCTTCTATTATCTGACTGTTCTTTTTTATTTGTGCAGGTGCTAGATTGGAATGGTAGAATGTCTGATCTGAACATTGTTGGTTTTCTAATTGACCAAGACTTGCTTCTTGCCATTGTGAGTCTCACTCAAGAGCAGCAGAAATTGGTGAAAAATCTCTCTGAGGAAGACGAAGAAGAAAGTACCAGCAAATCAAGTACCTCAATCCCAAAGAGGAATGTTGATTATAACCCTGATAGCCCTCCCTGTTGCTCAATGACCACTCTAACAGAAACTATGGACACTAACCATCTCCCAGATCATGTCAGACTAGAGGAGTTGTCTGTCATAGTTTTAGGAGTCACCAAGGATGCTACTTTCCCCTATGTTCAGAGTCAACAAGAATACCTCGGCCAAATCCTTGGCAGCAACACAAATCTTCAGGATTACCTTTTGAAAGACGAGGAAAATGGTAGTTTTTATAAAGTTGATTTTAATTATATTTCTCTACCTATCAAAGCATTCACTGTTAAGAGTGTTTTCACTGGATTGTTTTAACATGGATAATTGAAAATATTCCTCTTTACCAGGTTGTATGATTTATTCGGAAGATTTAGATAATGTTACGCTTTTTTTAATATTGCTAGTAAAACATCATTTTATAATTCACGCTACACTCTTAATAGTAAGTTTTCACTGAAATTTTAATTGTGAACATCGATGCGTCTTTTTTTTTGTTATTCTAAAAACTGCTTTTACACACATGGGCAAAACTTAAGAAAATTTCATGTTATTTTGATGTTGCTGGTCTTCTGTTTTTTTTCCTTTTTTTTTTTTTGAAGGAGACAAAGGCAACTTTGTTTACACTTGGTTAACTCGTGTGTCTTCAATAAAGGTCACTAGTTATTAAATATCTTTCAGAGAGTTATTGTTTGAATACCTATATATACGCTAACAACAACAATAGCCTTTATTGGGCACACGTGCCATGCAGGATTCTCCCTGTAGAACAAAATTATATACGCTAAAAGTACAACTTCCTTAAGTTTTGCTTCCATGAATGTATTTTATTATTTAATTTGAAAATGTTAATGAGACCCTTGATAAAGTTGACTCAGATAAATATGTATTTACCCAATATTTTGATAAAGATTGTTTGTATGTAATTTGATCCCTTTTATTATTATTATTATTTTTTTGTATAAATAATACTCAAGGGTGCAGAGTTTAGTACGGTAAAATATGAGTGTTGTTAGAGAATAATAAAAATAATTTTATACTTTGATTGTGATCTCTTATTTTGAATCATTCACATTTTGATGACCTGATTTCCTAATATTTTATAGTTTGTGTTAGTGGCTGGATAACATTCTATTAAACACACAACACACACATACAAATGACTTTATTAAGACATATAGTCTTCTACACTGATTTACTACGAGGAGTATGCAAAATAATATAATAAAAAAAGTAAAAACTATTCACATTTAATGATAATAATGAAATTAATATGTTTGAAAATAGAGCAATCCATATATTATATTATTTAAAAATCATAACGTTTTATTTCCGATATTTCGTGTGGCAACTCGCCAAACTTCTTCGGGGAACAAGATTGTTTTGAGAAGCTCGCAAATTGTAGATTTTAGATATTTTAAATTTTATAGCAGTTGTACATACTCGTGAATTGATACGCGAGCTTCTCAAAACAATCTTGTTCCCCGAAGAAGTTTGGCGAGTTGGCACACGAAATATCGGAAATAAAACTTTATGATCCAAAATAGGCATTTTTAAATAATGAAATTTATATACATAGGAACTTATAATTAAGACAATCAAGCTCATTAATAAATTGATCTGGGTATAAATCTGAGGAAAAGAATGGTAACTAAATTTTGCATTTCCGTATATATATTTTTAAACAAATTTTATTTAAGATACCATTTATTCCGCACCTATAGTTTATAAAATAGGATGAGCTTGTCAAAGCTACATTCCAAGCATTCAAAAGAGTAAAACTAAACTAAATAAGGGGTTTGAAAAAATCGAATTTGGTAATATGTTGAGAAAGAGAGAAAGGTGTGTGAAAGTTCAACAAGGGATAAGATTCACCCCTTATCCTCCCAACAGCTAAATTTGACAAGGGGTGCGGTTCCCCACCCAAAGAAGGAGGCTTTAAAACCCTGGTAGTTCGGAGTGGCATCATACCAACAGCCATGTCTCCTCTCTCCTCCACCGTCTTCTGTCTTCTCCTAGCTGCCCATGCTCTGGCATACTACCCTCCCTACAGCGCCTACCCTCCCAGACCGTACAAGTTCGGCTATGAGGTAGACGATAGTTACTACAATCGCCACCATCACAAGGAGGAATCTGATATCTACGGAGGGAAAACAGGAAGCTATGGTTACACTGACGCCCATGGTATCTACCGCCATGTGTCCTACGTTGCTGATGGCCATGGATTCCGTGCATACGTATCGACCAACGAACCAGGTACTTCATCTCAAGATCCTGCTGATGTTAAGATGTACGCCAAGCCCATGGTATACAACAAACCCATCACCTACTACAAACCTGATTCTGCATACTACAAGCCACAGTACTATAAACCCCAGTACTACAAGACAGAGCCACAGTACTATAAACCAGAGATTAAGTATTAAACCAGAATATAGTGATACAACACATGTGATAAAAATGTTAAAGTTTGTATCGATATGTAAATATATTTGAAATTGTGTAATACCATTTTTATCCAGGTTTTATATAAATAATGAAAAATAAAGATTTATTTATAAAACTATGAACTTTTTATATAAACACCACAAACATTTTAGACATATATAGTGATGGATGCAGTGATTCTTAAAATATGTTCTTCTTACTTATCCTAAGTATACACGTGGCCAGCCCGCCTAGAAGTCCTCCTCTACGTGGCGGGCAGGAGAAGCAGCACAAGTAAGGGATTGTCCTGTAGAGTGAAGTACGGTGTCGTGAGCCGCTACGGTAACCGTGAATAGGGAACTCCGAAATGTGGCTGACTAACGGGGCAATGTCACCCCCCCCCCCCCCATTGAGTAACAAAATCAGGAATTGACGGTCCCTGTGGACAAGACACCACCACCACACGTGGTACAGGTCATGATAATCATGATTAGGCAGTAGACAGTACAAAAAATGAATCCCAGATGGGCGAACGCCTCGTTGAAATATATAAATTAAAGAGATAGGTCTTGTGGTGTGTCGATTTATTAGTCCAGCGATGGCCCAGAAAGTATTTCAAAGTTAGTGTTTTATTGGTATTACTTATTAGCTACATTTTTAGAGGAAGACAAAAGGACAACACCCTAGAATGTCTATTCTGGTTCTCATTGTTCTCCGCTGATCTGCCGCGCCGCACAGCGGTGGTCATCTCCTATTTCCAGGCCCCGCTTGTATGTTTGCCGTGGTCTGTCATCCCAGCAGACTGGAAGGAAGTCTCTCGGCCCCACAGTCTTTTATTATTTAATTTATATATAACAAAACAAAAATATATTTTATATTTAGGCATCTATGTGAGATAATTTTATAAGTTAACTCTCGCTCATACATTTTAATATCACTTATCAATAAGAAATCTAGGGCTAGGTTTCTTTTTACAATTTTGTATTTCTCAAGCTTTCGGTCTAACATGCTCTTCAACACGGAGACCTAGAAGTATTAATTCTAGCCAATTATAACACGCCATTGGCTAGAATCTGTGTTGAAGGGCATGTTAGACCGAAAGCTTGAGAAAAAAAAATTGTGAAAAGAAACCTAGATTCCTTATTTATTTTATCAAAGTGTAAAAACAGGAAAGAATCCTTATTTTAATATCAGGAATTTGCACATGACAAATTTCTACTTAAAAACGTATTTATGGGCTATCAATAACTTAATACCTTTTTTTTACTTATCATTAAATAAAAAGGCATATATTGGATCAAAATATCATTTATTTTACCAATATTTCAGTTGGCTGAACGCCAACCTTTATCAAGGTGTTATAACATTTTAAAGTATGTCATTATAAAGTGTTATCATTAAAAAAAAAAGGTGTCAAGCAGATATCGTCTGCGACCTTTGGAATCTGAAATTAACCATTTAATTCCAATGCTCAACTGACCTGCAATGATGCTTTTACCATCACAGATTTTTAACAGTCAAGGGCCCATTTTCCACCAGTTTTACCTGGTTCCCAGAATGGTACACTTCTGGTGTGTAAAGCGGTGATATTGATTAGAATAGAGAGCCATTTTACTAGCCTTATATCAACGCACACTTAATACCTAATGATTTCTACCCTAAAGGAACCTGGGTTAACCAAATAAATAATACTCAAGGTGTTTAATATTGATTAATGGTATTGACTCCTGGTTTTATTCTACGTATGGAGTGCGGAAGAACGTCACTGGGAGTTACGGTGCTGAAACTTACACTCGGGTTCTGGCTTAGAATTCTAAAAATGAACAGCAGCCGACTCCCCCATATATGCTTAGCTCAACTATATGAGATATCAAGAAATAGAAACATATATATTGGACTTGCGGAAAGTTTGGCCAACATACTCAACTCAACAGGATTTTCTTGATTAATTAACTGCAACGATGCAAGGATTATCCGGCAAGAAATACCATTAATAACTAAAATTGCAATAGAACAATCTATTCAAAGTGACCAGGCAAAAATAGAGAATTCTAAATTCTACCCTCACTATAAGTATTTACACAGTTCATTCCGAATTGAAAACTATTTACTTAGCAACTTTCCATTCCCAGTAAAACGCTATATCGCGCAACAGAGAATACTATATTCCTTTTTCAAGGAAAACCATACAAAAATTTTCAGGGAGGGTGATAAGATTTGTGATCTCTGCAAGGGAAATATGGAAACTGAACTATCTCATTATATCTATGAATGCCAAGATATTAGCGAGGAGAGAAGGACATTCTTTTCAACGGTAGACACCAGCCAAACGATGTTAACCAGTGCCCAAACAATTAGACTAGTTGCTCACAGGCCCTATATAATTTTTACGAGGCAGTAGGTGTAAAGAGGGAGAAAAGAGAACTTGGAAGATATTGTTCTTACACCTCAGAATGATGACGAAACATCGAGGGGCCATCGTGTTGGTCGACGATGAGATTGCGGAGCTGGTGATATGGATGGCTGTGCTGGAGTAAATCTCCTTTTTGTGTCTGGATGCTATATTTATGGCGAACTAAATAACTCAGTCCCTATTTCTGCTCCGCGCTTATGGAATTGAAGACTTGGGGCGATGGCGTCGACCTTTCATATTAAATCTTACTTTTCCTTATTACTAATAATTGTATATAGTTGCGGAACTACTGGTTTCATGTGCTACTCTTTTCCTGTTATTGCACCTTGTACGGAGAATCTGTATAAGACTAACGTCTTAATAAAGGCTTTGTGTGTGTGTGATTAATGGTTTTGGCAGATAATAAAAGAAGATAACAGAGAATTATATAACAGAAGATAAAAGAATTGTAGCGAGGCATTTATTATTTTATTAACATTTTATTTTAATTTTGATTTTTAAATATATTTTATTTTACTCTGCTTAAACTTCTCTTATTGTGCTCTTCTATTGTATTTTATCAATTTTAATTTGTGCTTAAATAAATTTCCCGTATCATTCTGAGGTTTTTCTTTCCTAATTTCTACGTGACAAATATAACAGAAAAGATAAAAGAAGATAGCAGAAGATAACAGAATTATATAACAGAAGATAAAAGAAGATAGCAGAATTATAAAACAGAAGATAAAAGAAGATAACAGAAATATATAACAGAAGATAACAGAATTATATAACAGAAGATAAAATAGATAACAGAATTATATAGCAGAAAAAAAAAGATAACAGAATTATATAGCAGAAAAAAATAAGATAACAGAATTATATAACAGAAGATAAAAGAAGATAACAGAATTATATAACAGAATATAAACGAAGATAACCAAAAAAAAAAAAAGCAGCCGTCAAATAAGGAAATGTGACGCGTCTAACATCGACCTCTTCCAATACTGGAATTCCACCAGGGTGCGCAGGTTTATTACCGATATCCAATCAAATTTTAGCTACAATGTCCTTGAAGCAGCGCTGGCATCACCAGCAATCACTTGTGATTATCATGGAAGGAGCACGCTTCCTTCTAGCAGTGAGTAAGTAATAGCTTTGATATGTGGTTATACTTCATTTCAGGACCTCATAGACTTCTAAGCCATGCTGATATGTGGAAATTTTGCTTCCTGGCATAGTGATCTATGCGTGTGATTTACCCAGAAATATTCCAGAAAGCAAAAATTAGAGCAAAGTATTTCTTTTATTTTGAGGTACTACAAGCTTTCAAGCAAAAACCTGCTCTTAAAATTCAAATATGGATTTATCTATTTTCAAAATAGTCTCCAAATTGGCAAATTTATATTATGTTGATTGTATATATTGCCAGACACCTCTTTCTTTTGTACACAGTTCTTTTTTATCGTTTTTTTCTCTCTTTCTCATTGTTAATATCATATGAATATTCTATTCACGGCCTAAATTTATTGTATAAATATGTATAGACAAATGTAAAGGCATACATGTGTGACAGCGCAAGTGTCCCTAGGGGAGACATAACGCTTTAAATTGAAATAAAAATATAAAAAAACGAGATATATCTATATAGAATCAAGCATTTATTCCCCAATTATATTTATATAACAAATTTATATTTGAATCAAAAGGCATATATTGGATCAAAATATCATTTATTTTACCAATATTTCAGTTGGCTGAACGCCAACATTTATCAAGGTATTATAACATTTTAATGTATGTCAACAACAAACTCAGCGTCACATAAGGTCAATAGATCAACTTAATCAACTTAATTCTATTGACGTTATGTGACGCTGAGTTTGTTGTTGACACACATTAATGTGTTATAATACGTTGATAATGGTTGGCGTTCAGCCAACTGAAATATTGGTAAAATAAATGATATTTTGATCCAATATATGCCTTTTTATATGAAGATTTATTTATGGATTACTCTATTTTCAAAAAAAATATTTATATATCTGCTAGAATTTGTTAGAAAACGAATGAAGAGAGATGATGAGATAAATAGTCATATCTACGCCTGATAACATTTCATTTGTTTTTGAATTTGCCAGTTGGTTTTTGTTTCGAAATCTCTCAGCACTTCAAAATAAAGAAATACTTTTCCCTAATATTTTCTTATTCGAATATTGATCAATAATAATAAAATCCATCTTTCTCTTACGTTAAAATAAACGTTAAAAGTAAGTGCCATCTATTGATTATATCCGCAAACACTAGAGGATATTGGTTAGTGATAAAGCTACAACACCAGCTTTAACACAGAGCAATAACGCGCCATCTATACATATGAAATGAAAGGATTTAAAAGCACGAATGTTTCTTTTATACATAATACAAACTTCTACTGCCCTTACTGCGATGAAAACATATTTTGGGAGGGCTTGGCTCATCAGTGATGAACCCTCCCAGCGGTTTCGTTAATTTAATCCACCAGACTTTCTGCCTTGTTTGCGGAAGAGCATTGCTCGATGCAAATATTTGAATGTCTACTGTCCTGTAAGCTTATGTTCATAGTTTTCTTGAAAACCATTTCTGAGATTCCACTCTTCAGTGCTGCGTATTTAAGAAGAATCGTTCAATACAGTATTAGAGCTCTGAGAAGCGGTCTGGTAGATTAAATTGGCGAAACCGCTAGGAGGGTTCATCACTGATGAGCCAAGCCCTCCCAATATATTTTATCATCGCAGTAAGGGCAGTAGAAGTTTGTATTATGTATAAAAGAAACATTCGTGCTTTTAAATCCTTTCATTTTATAAAACACCAGCCTTGGTAAACTAAAAATCTTCAAATTAGCGCTTCTCACTTTGCCAAAGCTGATGTGAAGTTGGTTTGTCAACTACTCGAGTTCCCTAATTTGCGGAGACCGTCAATAGCTAGCGCTTATTTTTAGTCTATTTTGAAGGAAAAAAGAGACGATCTTTATTTTTATAGAGTATTATTATCCCGGTAAACTTTCAAAATCTCTCTACAAATATACACTCTTAGACAAAACTTGAAGAAGTTGTCCCTTTTAGCATGTGTATCGGTATTCAGATAATAAATCTGAAAGATATTTGTTACACAGTGACCTTTATTCAAATATAAACATTAGGACTCTAGGGAAAAGTTTTTTTTAAGAATATTTTCCCTGGAGGCTTAATGTTTGTATTTGAATATTGATTCAAAGGATTATTTTATCGAACAGTGACCTTTATTGAAGATACACGAGATAACGAAGTGTGAACAAAAATGCCTTTGTCGCCATTAAAAAATTGACGATTGGAGATATAAAGGCGTTTCCACTTCCTTAAGTTTTGTCCTAAGGAGTGTAGATCAATAAAATATTTAGCAGATGTAAATTTTTCTCTTTTTAAAAACAATTAGGTCGACAATATTATTAGCAGAAATACTAGGGAAGTAAAATGAGTTTTAAAAAAAAAATATCATTATTGATATGAAAAAAATATTGGAAAGACCGGTCTCATCAGCGGTAAACATTCCCAACTCTGTTTTACCTCTTTCATCAACTTTTGATTTTTAAAGAGCTTATTATATTTCAATATTTATATCATTAAAGTGTTTTGAAAATGTGACTCTTAATTATTAAAAAAAATGAATACCGTTATGTGACCATTAATTATTTTTTAAAAATAAATACTACTAAAACACGCACGATTCAAGTTATGAAAAATAGTAAAATCGTTATTTCACATCAATTGATTTGAATCATCTGGACATTAATTATACAATTAGAAAAAGGTTTCCCGAAGATGATTTTCTTTTTATTTCAAATACCATCTCAAGCTTTCAGGCATCTTTCCCTTCTCCAGGAGAACATAAACAATGTATAAAACGCCGCCTGATGCATCAGAGCTGAGATGGTATTTGAAATAATAAAAAGAAACTCATCTCGGAAACCTTTTTTAATTGTTTAAAATTGTTATTAAAAAGTGCATCACCCTCATTATATACTCATAGACAAAACTTGAGGAAGTGAAAATTCTTTGTTGTTGCCGAAGTCCTTTTTTTATTTAAGGAGACAGAGGCAATTTTGTTCACACTTGGTTATCTCGTGTGTCTTCAATATGAATATAAAATAGGCGTTATTGTTGATTTTCAAAATATTCACACCCATATTTTACAAAATTTATTTTTGTTTATAATATAAACACCACTGATGAGCCAGACCCTCCCATTAATTTTTCCATTAGAGTAAGGGAAGTAGAAATTGTTTAATTTCAAAAGAATCTTACCTTTTTAAAATAGTTTCGAATTTTGATAATATAAATATATATATCAATTTTTTTCTCCTCATTGAATATAACAAAATATTTTAAAAACTTAATTCTGTTGACGTTATGTGGCGCTGAGTTTGTTGTTGACACACATTAAATATGTTATAACACCTTGATAAAGGTTGGCGTTCAGCCAACTGAAATATTGGTGAAATAAATGATATTTTGATCCAATATATGCCTTTTTAATTAAAGATAACTATGTATCAAATATCTTTCAGAGTTATTGTCTGAATCTCGATATACATGCTGAAAGGTAAAACTTCCTTAAGTTGTGTCCATAAGTGTATCTTTCAGAGTTATTGTCTGAATCCTGATATACATGCTGAAAGGTAAAACTTCCTTAAGTTGTGTCCATGAGTGTATCTTTCAGAGTTATTGTCTGAATCCTGATATAAAAGGTGCGTTCATTAATTTCCAGGACTGCTCCGTATCTTTTAAAAAATAAAACAAATAAAAAAACGAATTTAATATTTTTCAAAATATGCCCCTCCTGCCTCAATACACCTGTTCCATCTTTTTTTCCAATTGTCGAAGCAGGAGTTAAAATCACTTTTTGAGAGGTTCCTCAAGGTTGCCTTCGATTTAGCTTGTATCATATCAACGTTGCCAAATTTCCTTCCTTTTAACTTCATTTTCAATTTAGGATAGAGGAAAAAGTCATTGGGGGCTAAGTCGGGGGAATAGGGTGGATGAGAGGGATCTGTATGGTTGAATTATTGGCCAAGAACTGCAAAACAAAATGGGGTGTGTGCGGCCGCGCATTATCGACGTGAAGTATCCAGTCATTGTTTTGCCATCTTTCAGGTCTTTTAAGGCGCACTGCCTCCCTTAAGCGCCTTATTATCCCCAAATAAACCTCTTGATTAATTGTACGTCCGAAAGGAATAAATTCATGGTGAACCAAACCATTAATATAAAAAAATGTAACAAGCAATGTCTTGACTTTGGATTTTGTAAATCTTGCCTTTTTGGGTTTCGGTTCCCCTCTTTCAATCCATTGGCTAGATTGACGTTTGGTTTCCAGGTCATACTGATACACCCATGTCTCATCCCCGGTAATTATTTTTGCATCCATTCTGGATCGGTCCGAGTCATTTCAATCATGTTTTTGCAGACATCCATTCAAATCTCCTTTTGTTCATCTGTTAGAATCCGGGGAATAAATTTTGAAAACGTCCGGATCATGTCCAAATCTTTTGTTACTATTTGATGACACAGTCCTACAGATAGTGCAGTCTCTGAAGATAAGTCTTTAATAGAAATTATTCTGTTAGATTTAATTAATTCCTTTATTTTGAGCTTGTTTTCCTCGCAACGTAATGATCTTGGACGCCCAGTATGCTGATCATCGTTTACCTTTTCCCGACCTTTTAGGAAGCGTAAAAACCATTCAAAAGTTCTTGAACGGGATAAAGCTGCATCGCCAAAAGCTTCTTTAATCAATTCATACGTCTCAGTAGCACTTTTTTTCAATTTAAAACAAAACTTAATGCAGATTCTCTGCTCTTCGAAAATGGCCATTTTAAAATTAGAAAAGCGAACCTTACAAGGAAGTTATTTTGTTCTATTTTTAGATCGGCGCGTGCGCCACGAGACTCGTGGTTTCAGGCAGGTGTGGTCGAATGTCCAATATTTAACTCTGTATAAAAATATTTTATTTAGCTTATTTATTTATTTTATTTTTTAACCAGTCCTGGAAATTAATGAACGCACCTTCTACATGCTGAAAGGTAAAACTTCCTTAAGTTTTGTCCATGAGGAATGTGTATATACTGTAAATAGAACAATTATATTGTTATTTAACTATTCTCTATGTTTCTCTATTTCAAATATTATATAAAGATTTTCTTTTCCTCTCTAATTATGTGTTATTTTATTCTTTTAACACATAATAATATATATATATTTATATATTTCATATATGAATGTAACAAATTAACACACTATTTCAATAAGGTGGTGCCTAATCAACAGAAAGTTTTCGTTAATTCAATCTTCTCAAAATCTTTTTTAATAAACAATAAGTAAAAAAATGAATGTTTGTATGTTTGTTTGTTGGTTTGTATGCTCGGTATACAAATTCACAGTAGTTCACTAATTCAAACCAAAATTGCCATACATAGGTAAAAAATAACGGGGATGACGATAGGCTATTTTAAAAAATATATAAATCAATTATTAAAACTATATATTCAAATTATTCTACTTGGCTCACAAACAGCGCCCTCTAGAACGCGGGCGATCTGTCGGCGGCGCGCGCCCGTTGGCTGCCGGCGAGCACGTGACTTCCCTGTGCGCCGCCGGCGAGCACGTGACTTCCCTGTGCGCGCGCATGGCTGTCGGCGACCGCCCGCCAGCGAGCGAAGCTTTTTCTTAATTACAATGCAAGTCCTTAACTATATTTACAGGTTTTCTAATTTATAACTATTTCACATATTTGTTTATATATTACATATATGTTTTCATTTTTTTCTATAACTGATCTAATTCGCCGTTTAAAATAACTGCTCTTGCAATATTTGCTATGTTTTATGTGTTTGAATAAAACATTTAATCGTGTAAACCCGGGCGTTGCCCGTATCATTCGTCTAGTTAAAAATAAAAAAGGCATCTCCTGACCACGAGCACATGTGCCTTTTAGATGGCAGAGCGCCATCTGGTGGAGCAAAAATAAACTAAACGTTTATTTAGCTTTCTCCGTGATATTTGGCCAACCCAATTTCTTGAAAAATCAAGAAAAGCCATCCACGAACGCGTTTCGCGCTGTTGGCGCTTGTCATATATATATATATATATAGGAAAATATTTATTCAACATGAACTCTCTTATGTGTATCGTATATATTTCGATATATTCATATATCTAAAATATTTTCAACATTAGATATATATTTAAATCAAAGCAATAACGTGCCATATATATATGATAAATGAAAACATTAAGACGTGAATGTTTCTTTTCATTAAAAAAAATCAAACTTCCATTGTCCTTACTGTCCTTATTGTTTGTGGAAAAACATTTCTCGATGAAAATATTTAAATATATTTCTACTGTCTTAAAAGCTTATGTCTATAGTTTTCTTCAATACCATTTATAAGATTCCAACCTTCTGTGTAGCATATAAAAGCAGAATGATTCAATACAGAATTAGAGCTCTAAAGAAGCGGTCTGGTAGATTGAATGGGCGAAACCGCTGGGAAGGTCCACTACTGATGAGCCAAGCCCTCCCAATATTTTTTTTCACCGCAGTAAGGATAGTAGAAGTTTTATTTATTTAGGAAAATAAATATTCGCGTCTTAATGTCTTCATTTATTATATAAGATATATAAATTGAATGTTTCATTTATTTTTAAAATGCTCATATAATGTGTATTTAAATAACATGTGTATTTTCCAGGTTTGATGGCTGGGCTGGTGGATGGATTATTGAATGAAAGATGGAATAATCCATATCCAGAATTCACTTGTGTATCAAGAGAAATGATTTCTGATCCAGAAATATTTTTAGAACTACGATGTTCCAAGAATAACAATAGTTCTCTGGGATTTACTTATGAAAAATTGAAACAACCCTCTCCAGTATTGAAACTAGTATGTTGGGGTTCAAATCCCTACCGCAAGAACATGTATCAGTATTATGACCTTTCACAATTTGAAACATTTCTATTTGCATATTGTGATATTCCAACAATTCCATTTGTACAAATTTTATCCAACCTTACAGTACGTAATTTTGTTTTCCGATATACCTCAATAACTTCTATTGATCCAAAACTTTTTGATGGATTTCTAAATCTTACTCATCTTGATTTAGCATTCAATCGTTTAAAAACATTACCTTCTTCCTTTTATAACTCCCTATCCACTGTATCATCTATAATATTGAGAAAAAATAAAATTCGCTATCTTCCTAGTGATATATTCTTAAATTTAAAATTACGATATATAGATCTTGGATTTAATCGTTTGAAAACTCTTTCTAATAAAACTTTTAAAGGACAATTTGAGCTGAAGACCCTTGATATTTCTGATAACAGATTAACTAATCTGACAGAGGAATTATTTAGTGATTTAATTAATCTTAAATATCTTGAACTAAGTGGTAATAGACTAAAGATTATTGCTTCTGGAGCATTTAATAGCTTAAATGGTGTTAGTATGATTAATTTAAGAGATAATAGGTTGATTTCCATTCACGGTGAATGGTTTAAAAATACAAAATCTTTAAGGATTTTAGATTTGGCTATTAATCCCTCTTCAAATACAAGTATTCTTCCTGAAAACATATTTTATGAAGTCAAGGAATTAACGGATCTATTTATTACAAATTGTGGTTTAGAAATTATACCACAATATGTTTTGATACATGTTAATAATTTGATTAATCTTGATCTTTCATCAAATAATATTGATAAACTATCGAATTATACATTCAAATATAATAAAAAACTTAAAACATTAAATTTGTCATATAACAAAATTCAAACAATAGCATATGGTACATTTGAACAGCAAAATCAAATGAATATTCTATCTTTAGCAAGCAATCAACTAAACAATATCACTGAAGAAATGTTTAAAGGTTTATATGAATTAACTGAATTATACTTATCTAATAATAATATAGAATATATTGAGGAAAATTCATTTGCATATTTATTCCCATTAGAAAAACTAGATCTTAGTAATAATAATCTCAATTATTTACCAAAAGATATATTCAAAAGACGCTCTATACAATATTTATATCTTTCAGGAAATAAATTCACCTCTTTCCAACACATAAATCAGCATGGTTCATTTGAACTAATTGATTTAAGTAACAATAAATTTAAATATTTGAAATTACCTATTACTGATATTCTAACAAAAAATATAATTTTAAATAACAATGAGATTGAATATGTTAATATTACGACTATATTAATGATAGATTTTACAACGAAATATGATATTCAAAACAATCCTTTAAAATGTGATTGTCATTTATTAAAATTTTTTGAATATTATAAATTAAATAAGAATAAGTTTGAAGAAACTGAAGAACGGAATTTGAGATGTGCTTCGCCAATTAATCTTAAAGATCAAAATTTTAATTCTATTCAAGCAAACAGTTTTATCTGTGATATAAAAGAGAATTGTCCAGAACAATGTAAGTGTCATTTTAGAGCTGTAGACAGGACAACTTTCATGGATTGTTCCAATTCCAATCTTGACAGAATTCCTACAAATGTTGTCACCAATATCAGTATTCTTCATATGAGTAACAATAGAATTACTTCTCTTATTGATTTAGCTTTGCCTCAATGGAGAAATCTGAGAGAAATTTATTTTAAAAACAATCAAATAATTTCAGAGAACTGGGAATTTCCACTGCTTTTAGAAATGATAGATTTGCGAAACAATAGTTTAAGTTGGATATCTTCAAATATTTTTGATATTTTAAATTCGGAAAAAAGTTTCAAAATTAAACTCGGGAATAATCCTTGGCAATGTAATTGTAATACTTCCAGTACGATATATTGGTTGAAATCTTTGAAAGAAAATGTGCAAGACTTAGGAAAATATCACATGTGCTGATC
Source organism: Cordylochernes scorpioides (assembly GCA_030710605.1). Taxonomy (NCBI): domain Eukaryota; kingdom Metazoa; phylum Arthropoda; class Arachnida; order Pseudoscorpiones; family Chernetidae; genus Cordylochernes; species Cordylochernes scorpioides. Next base: position 30,180,676 of record CP092867.1, read on the forward strand.
CTATCAAGAATAATGGAGGCTTCATTTATGCACGACTAGATGAGTTTCCAGTAGATTTAGACTGTTTCAATGATCCAAATATTGACACATCAATCATTGTCTCTGGAATTTCTATTCCATCTGTTATTATTCTGATAATTATGATCATGATCACCTTTTATTACAAGAATAAACAGACAGTTTTAGCATACTTATACATCCACGTTTATCGCCTATTCTTGTGCTGCTACAATGAAGAAGAGATGGATGAAGACAAGAAGTACGACGCCTTCATCTGTTATAGCCACGAGGATCGAGATGTCGCGGTAGAACTAAGCGCTGAACTCGAGTCCAAGAGTCCATTCTACACTCTCTGTATCCACGAGCGGGATTGGACGCCTGGAAATACCATTTCTTCTAATGTCTTCCAGTCTGTAAGAGAGAGCAGGAGAACTGTGCTGATCCTTAGCGAGGTGTTCTTGAGAAGTCCCTGGTTTCCTATCGAATTCAAGACTGTGTACCACCAAATGATGGAAGACAGGATGGATAGAATAATCTTGGTAATTGAAGGAGAACTTCCTGATATTTCGACACTGGATCCAGATCTACAATTCCTGCTTCAAACTAAAACTTATTTGGAATGGAATGAGCGATGGTTTTGGGAGAAAATACGCTATGCACTTCCCCATAAAAATAAATCAAAAAGAAAAAATACTCTGAATTGACTAAACGTATTATTTGAAAATATAAAAATTTAATATAATATTTTTCATTTTAAAATGTGTCCTTATTTAAAAAAAAAAAAAAGGTAATTAATACTCTGCAATATTTTGTTAATTTTTATTGTTCATTTTAAAAAAAGCAATTTCGTATTTATTTAGCTTATGTAGTACTATTTACTCTATCAATAATACAAAATAAGTAAATAATATAATCTTGTTACTCGATACCATTCTCTTTCACTCATATATGTGAAGAAAATTTTAACATTTTAGGTAAGCTCTCAAAAGTATGTTTTCAATTTACTAAATATTTCATATTCCAAAGTAATAAACCACTTCACTTTATATGGCTGAATATATAACTAGTAATATAATTTAAAAAAAAAATAACTGTTCATTAATAATTTAAAATCTTTAAAATTATTACATTATAAATATATCTTTTTGTTATCAATTTTTGATCCGTTGAGGCATATGTATATATTTTATATATTTTTAGATAACCTTGTAAATATACTAAATCAATATAATTAATAACATTTACATTTATAAATATTATAATGTTAAATAGCTATATGTAAATGCATATAAATCAAGTTTTAAATTTTAATTTTGTTAATCGATTTTATACATTTTAATAAATTTCAAAACCTAGTCAAGCTTAAAAATTGATATAGGCAAATATTTTTTACTTAAATAAACAAATCTAAATATATAAACCATTTAAAAAATTTCAAAATGTTTCTAAAAATATAATTGAACACTAATTATATCCTTTAAAATAGTGTTTATAATTAAAAAAAAATATATAATAATCATATATAGTTTTTTTTTCGAATTTGATTTCCATAAATGATTGTAAAATATCTTTTTTTTTTGCTGCGTGATATTATTTTAAATTTTCTTGTGCACGTGGTAATACAATAAATACCCAATACAGTAATTGTTGTGTTTTAACTTTAAAAGCACACAAAAAAATAATAAACTTGAATTTGTTTATTCAAGTATCAAAAAACAAAGCTTTACATATAGAACAAATAATAATTAAGAAGAAGAAAGAAACATTTTAGGAAAAGGCAAAAACAAAACAAAAGTACTGGTCAAAAAGAAACATTTAAAATCACAGATTAATATCTTCAACACTTCCCCTTAATCAGATTTCAAATGTTCCTCATACCCAGTAGATATTTGAAGATTCATTTACTTGCTTCCCAGTCATATATTGTTGGTGCTGCAAGTTTTTGTGAAACTTTATTCAGTGCAAAAGTGATATCGGGTCTTGTTAAGCAGCTCAGATGCATCAGACTACCAATCGCTTCACGAAAGGGAACATTTTCTAGTATCTCTGCTTCCCCAGGAACAGTAGAATTATCAGTTGGTGTTCCCACTTTATTCGCGTGAGACATATTGAATTTCTCAAGAATTCTTTTTATATATGCCTTTTGATTTATAAAGATTGACCCATCCGGTTGCCGCTCTATCTCAATACCCAAAAAGTAATTTAATGGTTCACTTGTGATCTTAAATGAAAACATTAGTTCATCAAGAAATTCTTTGATTTCCTGTTCATTTGTACCAGCAATGATTCCATCATCAACATATATGGCAATAATGAGTAGATGATCATTTGTTTTTCTGAAGAATAAACAGGGGTCAGCTGTACTTTCCTTCAGACATCTTTCTTTCATGAAGTTGACTATTTTCTGATTCCAGCATCTTGGTGACTGTTTAAGTCCATAGAGACTTTTCTTCAATTTCCATACAAGATCTGTTCCATTGTTGAATCCTTCAGGTTGTTTGATATAAATTTGATCTTGTAAGTCTCCATAGAGAAAGGCTGTCTTTATGTCAAACTGAACCAATTTTAAGTCTTCATTAGCAGCAATTGCTAAAAGAGTTCTTATGGTGTCATGTCTTGCTACAGGACTAAATGTTTCTTCATAATCTATACCCTTTTTTGTGCAAACCCTTTTGCCACCAGTGTTGCCTTATATCTTGTAATCTCTCCTTTAGAATTCAATTTGGTCTTTAATACCCATTTACAATCAATTGGTTTTTGGCCAGGTGGTAATGTTGTGCATTCGTATACATCATTTTCCGTTAAAGAATTCATTTCTTCATTCATTGCTTCTTTCCAAAATTGTGCATTTGGAGAATCCATTGCTTCTTTGTATGTCTTGGGTTCAAGACCTTCTGCAATATTTATTTCAGCATCAATATACCTTTGAGGTTTTGATATATTTGATCAATCTCTTAGATTGTATACGTCTGATGTTTGAACATTGCTTTCAATTTTCTCAATATCTTGAGTATCATTTTGTTCATCAATCTGATTACTTGAAAGTTCCTTATTTCTCTTTTCAATATCAAGGCTAAATGTTGGTATAGTTTCCTTGAATATTACATCCCTACTTGTGACAACTTTGTTTGAGTTCGGCATCCAGATTCGATACCCATCCTTGTTACTGCAATAACCAACTAAAATACCTTTTTCGCTTTTGGCATCTAACTTTCTTCTATTTTCATCAGGCACATGAACAAAACATTCAGTTCCAAATATTCGAAGATGATCAACTGCTGGTTTTTTATCAAACCATAGTTCATAAGGTGTCTTTCCCTCAATTTGTGTTGGTCCTGTTCTATTCAAAACATATGTAGCAGTATTAACTGCCTCTGCCCAAAGCTTTAGGCTCATATTTTTGGCATATATCATTGAACGAGCTGCTTCTATTAAAGTCCTGTTTTCTCTTTCCGCTGAACCATTCTGTTGTGGAGTATATGGCATTGTGATCCTATGATTAATACCATACTTGTTTGTAAATTTTGAGGTTTCTTTATTTACAAACTCCTTTCCTCCATCTGTGAGAATTTCTTTCACTATATGTCCAGTAGTCTTTGTTTCCAAGAGAAATTGTTCTAGCTTTTCAATGACTTGTGACTTTTCTTTTAGGAAATACACTGATCGGTATTTTGTAAAATCATCTTTGAAACACACAAAGTATCTCATCCCTCCTTTCGAAACCTCCTGCATAGGGCCACATACATCTACATGAATTAAGTTTCCAGGTTGAGTAGAAGCATATTGTTCTCTTGATCCAAAACTCAGTCTATGTTGTTTGCCATAAATGCATGCCTCGCAAGGTTCATTGTCCATGACTGCATCTATTCCTTGTTCTTTATGCCATTTTTGAACATGCCTTTTATTTTGATGTCCAAATCTTTCATGCCATAGTTGTAGCATATTGACATTTTGGGTTTTGGCTAAATTGACTTCTGCATCATTTTCAGGTTTGATACTTGTTATTAACATACCATACAAGCCTCCTGGTAGTCTTTTCCCTTCTACAATAACTTCTCCAGTTGTTGTCTTAAAAAGTTTACAACCTTTTTTATCCATTTTCATTTCAAACCCTTTATCCAATGTGGACTGTAATGACATCACATTACGACTGAAATTGGGAACATACCATACATCAGTTAGGTAATGAGTTTGCCATTTACCTTTTACACAAGTTTCAATTGTTATAGTACCACTTCCATAAGCTATCAATTTTTCATTACTTCCAACTTTAACAGTCTGTTGGGTAGGAAAATCCTTATAAGAAGTATAAAAACTTGCATTTCTTGTAATGTGGTTAGTAGCTCCTGAGTCACCAATCCAAATGTCTTCATCTTGTTTATTGAATCTTTCACTGATTAAACTTTCACTTAATTTTGAATTAAGTTTTAATTTAGTTTCATCCTTTTCTTTTTCCTTTAGTTTCTTCTGTTTTGCATACCTACAATCTTTGGCCAAGTGTCCTTTTCTATGACAAAAGTAACATTCTCTTGTTTCTCTTGTTTTCTGAAAATTTTCATTACTTTTGGTAACTTTTCCTTTCATATTTTGCTTATTTTCATATGCATTTGCCATTAGTGCTGTCGAACTTGATGTGCTGCATTCATCTCGCTGTTGAATTCTTATTTCGAGTAACCGAAGCCTTTGTGTGAGATTGTCTACAGAACGTTCTTCTTTAGACACTGATTCCCAAACACTTTTAAAATCAAAATATTCATCAGGCAAGGTGTTTATGATTCTGCACATCAGCATGGATTCAGGCAATTTCAAATTTTCTTGTTTAGTAAGTTCATTTTGCATATCATTCCATAAACTTTCTAGTTTTGAAATGTGCTTTGAAATATCATCTGTAGGATCCTTCTTAAAATTAAAGAATTGATTATAGAGCATGTCTAATCTTTGACCAGAGCTTTGCTCATAGACACTTAACAATTTGTCCCACATATCTTTAGCACTTGAGCAGGGAATGATTAGTTGACTTACATCAGGCATCACACTTGTTGTAAATAACAATTGGGATATTGCATCTTCACTTTCCCATTTTACATATGCCTCTTTTTCTTCATTTGTTTCTTGTTTTATTGGCTTTCTATATGTTCCATCAACAACGCCTATTACTTTGTTTATTGTTAAAAGCAATTTTATATTTTTCTTATATTCTGGCCAGTTTATTAATCCTTCCAATTTGGGAATATTCATACCCATTTTAATATTATCCATTCCAGCCATTACTAATATAAATTTTAACGTAATAAACAAAATAGAAATCTTTTTAGGCTTACCGTTGCTTTGTTATATTTCGCAGTGAATGCGTGGTTGGTGTAACGGCAGCTGGCATGCCTATATAGTAAGTTATCAGTGAACACATATTTATCACGGATGATACTCTGTGCAGTTGCCTTTTGACGGATTGTAATATTTACGACATGTAAACATATGTCTAAGAATTAATATGCTATATCTGTTGTTAGCCTAAAAGAAATAAAGTATTTCTTTTTAAAACTTCCAAGTACTTCTTGCTTATCAACGTCAACAAATACAAGGACGTTACATGGTGGCAGCGGCAGCGGCGCTTGTAAACAACACCACGTGGTAAGAACAATTTATTAATTTCCAATTTCTTAAAGTATTTCAGAACATCTCTAATTGCATGTTCAAATAAAATTCAAATTGCATAAAAATATATACAAAATAATTTAATTTACAAGCAAGAAGAAATAAGTGTATTTTTAGAAGAAAAAAAAATACAATAACAACAACATGGCGGAAAATGCTATTCGACCTCCAAAACAAATAGGCCTAAACGAACTAAACAAAGAGGGCTGGGAATCTTGGCTTGAAAGCTTTGAATGGTATGAAATTGCTACCCAATTAAGTAGCAAAGCACCAGAGGTACAAGTTGCTATCTTTATGGCTGCAATGGGACGAGAGGCTCAAAATATTTTTAAATCTTTCAACTTAAATAATGCAGATAAAAATAATCTGAGCATTGTAAAAGACAAGTTCAACAACTATTTTTCTCCAAAGCTGAACACTACAATTGAAAGATTCAAATTCAATCAGATGAAACAGAAAGAAGATGAATCATTTAATGATTTTCTGACTAGGATCAAATTACAAATAGCAAACTGCAAATATGCTGTCATGTCTGAAGAACTACTTAAAGATCGAATAGTTGTAGGAATTATCAACAATGAAATAAGAGAAAGACTTCTTAGTGAGGCTGACCTTAATCTGGAAAAAGCTACACAAATTTGCATAGCATGTGAAAATGCCACAAACCAAATGAAACATGTACTATCCAACTCAGACAAACAAGTTGCTGTGACAAAGATGAACAGTAAGAAGTGGGAAGATAGTAAAGAGCCGAGGAAAGAAAATATCACTAACCAAAGTCACAAAATAATAGAAAACTGCAGAAATTGTGGTAGATCCCACAAAATCAACCAATGTCCGGCATATCAAAAGAGATGCAACAAATGCAAGAAACTCAACCATTTTGCTAATCTTTGCAGATCCCAGAACACAAATTCATACAAAGTAAGACAAATTGTTGGGTCACCAGAACCTGAAATGAATCAAGAATTTGTAATCCAGTCAGTTGAAAACACCAACCTGACCGAAGATTGGTATGAAGAAGTAAAAATCAAAGGCAAAAAGGTAAACATGAAACTAGACACAGGTGCACAGTGTAACGTGTTGCCACTCAGCCTGGCAGGGAGATTAAATCTGGAAATCCAAAGGTCTCCAGTAAAAAGTTTAATTTCCTTTTCAGGACATCGAATTCCTGTCGAAGGACAAAGTCTAGCAATGTGCATGGTGAAAAACATGACTGCCTACATACGTTTTATCATATCCAGAGATAACACATGTCCCATCCTAGGCAGACAAACCTGTTCCAATTTAGGTCTTGTCAAGCGAGTAAACACCTGTCAAGCAATTACACAGGTATACCAAGAATTATTCGAAGGGATAGGATGTTTGAAAGGATATGAATACGAGGCAAAGTTTCAGACTTCTGACATGAACATGCAAGTAAGACCACCCAGACCTATTCCTCTATCTATTAAAGAAAGAGTAAAGAAAGAACTTGAGGAAATGGAAGACAATGGGATTATAAAGAAAGTAAATTACCCTACCCCCATCTCCAGTCAGATGGTTATAGCAAAACAGAAAGGAAAAATACGTATATGCATTGACCCATCGGATATCAATAAAGTAATTCTAAGAAGCCATTTCCCATTACGGACTTTTGATCAGATTGCAGTAAACCTGCATGGTTCAAAATACTTCACAAAGTTGGATCTGAAGAAAGGATACTGGCAGATCAAAGTAGCCCCCAACTCACAACGCTACTTTACCTTCAGCACTCCGTGGGGAAGATATATGTTCTTGAGAGTTCCCTTTGGAATTAAAACTGCTCCAGAAATATTCCAGAAAATCATGGCAGACTTACTCCAAGACCTTGAGGGTACAGAAAATTCAATGGACGATATCCTGATCCATGCTCCGGATCCACAGACCCTGGAAATAAGAACAAGAGCTGTACTACAGAGGCTTAAAGAAAATGGAATCAAACTGAATAGAGATAAATGCAAATTTCAACTTCAAGAAGTCCAATTTTTAGGTCATATTGTCACGACAGAAGGCATTAAAATTGACCCTGAGAAAGTGCGTGCAATAGGAGAAATTAAGTCGCCAAGCAACAAGCAAGAACTACAACGTCTCTTAGGAATGGTACAATACCTGAGCAGGTTCATCCCTAACCTTGCAGAGAAAACCAAAAACATGAGGTTGCTTTTGAAAAAAGATACACCTTGGCTATGGGACGAATCTCTCGATTGTGATCTCTTAGAGATCAAGACTTTGCTCAGAACTGCACCAACTCTGAAATTCTTCAATCCCAACGGAAATCTGACACTTTCAGTAGACGCCAGTTCATATGCCCTTGGAGCGGTTCTATTACAAAACGGAAAGCCCATAGCCTACGCTTCATCAGCTCTCAACTCCACTCAGCAGAACTACGCTCAGATAGAAAAGGAAGCTCTTGCCATCAAATTTGGATGCGACAAATTCCATCAACTCATTTATGGCAAAACTGTTGACGTCGAGACGGACCACCGTCCTTTAGAAACCATATTCAAGAAGCCATTAAGCAAAGCACCCCCGAGGCTCCAGAGAATTTTTCTACAGATACAACAATATGATCTCAGGATTAAATACAAGAAAGGAAAAGAACTGCTAACAGCTGATCTACTAAGTAGAGACTGCTCATATGAAGACACCTACTTGGAAGAGAACTTTGAAGTACTGATGACCACCCCGACAAATAAGTCAAGCTATGAGGAACTGCAAGCTCTTACAAAAGAGGACCAAGAACTACAAGAACTAAAAAACCTAATCTTATATGGCTGGCCAAACTACAAATCAGCAGTCCCTGAAAGCTGCAAGAAATACTGGCCATATAGAGATGAACTCTCGACAAACGAAGACCTAATCTTCAAAGGTAGCAGAGTCTTCATTCCCCTAAGGTGGAAAGCAAAGATACTCAAGTTAATCCACGAAGGACACCAAGGAACAAACAGCTGCTTGAGAAGGGCCCGAGACTCAATATACTGGCATGGCATGTCCCAAGACATCATCAACACAGTAGAAAATTGTAGGACTTGCCAAGCGAATCAGAGGAACAAGACAAAAGAACCAATGATCATAAAAGAGATACCGAGTCTTCCTTGGGAGATAGTCGCAGCTGACATTTTCTCAATAAAAGGAAAAAATTACCTGTTAATAACAGATAACTACTCGGGATTCATTGATTTCAAAGAAATGAAGACAATGAACTCTGCAGAAACTATTGAATCTCTTAAAAAATGGTTTAGCGTACATGGAATTCCCAGACTCCTGGAAACTGATAATGGACCAAACTTTACGTCCAGGGACTTTAAAGACTTTCAAAAGAAGTGGTTGTTCGACCACCAGACATCAAGTCCTCTATATCCTAAATCAAACGGATTAGCAGAGAGAGCGGTACAGACAGCCAAGAACCTCATCAGGAAGTGTTTGGATTCAGGACAAGAAGTGGAACTAGCACTTTTGAACTTTTACAACACTCCTAGAGATGGTCTTCCTTCACCGGCTCAGTGTCTGTTCAGTCGCAGGACCAGAACCCTCCTTCCCACTAGCACTCATCAGTTGGAACCAGAAATCCAAAAGGGACATACACAAAACCTAAGAAATAAGCGGGAGAGGCAGAAAACACACCACGATAAGACAGCAAAGACAACCCGAAGCTTCAAGGAAGGTGAAAATATAATGCTGAAACAGCATCACCGTGAATGGATCCCTGCCAGAGTTACCCAAGAAGTAGCTCCAAGATCATATAAAGTGCAAACACCTACTGGTGAGTACCGCCGCAACAGCTCCTTCATGCGACATACGAATCTGGAGAGTCCAAAGCAACAGCGAAGGAGAATCCCGGAGATCCCCAAGTCAACTCTACCGGAAGGACCTGGCCCAAGCGGTGATAAGGAACAGGCTCAAGTTCCTGAAGAACTCAATACTTCTCCAAGAGCATTCACAGGCCAGGAACCCAGGAGTGATCACCAGAACGCGGAGCACAAGAACGGCACCCTGCCCATTACAACAAGGTCCGGGCGGATCATCAAGCCACCCAAACGATTTGAAGAATGAATTTCTTCAAAGGGGGAGATGTAACGGCAGCTGGCATGCCTATATAGTAAGTTATCAGTGAACACATATTTATCACGGATGATACTCTGTGCAGTTGCCTTTTGACGGATTGTAATATTTACGACATGTAAACATATGTCTAAGAATTAATATGCTATATCTGTTGTTAGCCTAAAAGAAATAAAGTATTTCTTTTTAAAACTTCCAAGTACTTCTTGCTTATCAACGTCAACAAATACAAGGACGTTACAGTTGGGTCCATAACCTGTTGTGTTTAAGAAGAAGAAAGAAACATTTTAGGAAAAGGCAAAAACAAAACAAAAGTACTGGTCAAAACGAAACATTTAAAATCACAGATTAATATCTTCAACAGTAATTAATTTTAATTATTAACTATTTAAAACACAAAAAGTTCGATTTTCTATATAGAAGAAAAAGGCGTATTAAATTTTAATCAACTTATAGTAACTCATTAAATAACTTTTATATTATAAAAATAATTTTATAATTAATTTAATATTTTGAAATTTTACCGTATAAATGATCATAAATATTATTTCTCTCTTCTATAGGTTTTTAACTTTTAATTAGACAATTTAAATTTATATTTAGATATTTTTCATTTTAATTTAGACACTTTCAATTTTAATTTAAACACTTTTAATTTAGACATTTTTCATTTTAATTTAGACATTTTTCAATTTAATTTAGACACATCGACTTTGTATAATGTCTAAATATATATTAAAATTGTATAATTAAAAGTTTAAAACCTATAAATAAGAAGAGTAATAAAGAATAAAAAATATATAATACCTCTTTTCTCTCTCTCTTAAAGTGGGCGCCACCAATGACGACTTGTATATATATTTATATATATATGTATATTTATTAATTGTTATATATATTTATATCTATTTATTCATATATTTATCATTATATAATCATATTTATTCATATTTATATTTATATCTGTATTTAACCTTATATAATCTTATATGGACATTGTAATAAATCAGTTTCAATTTCAATCTCTCTCTTTAAAATATATTATTTTTTCGGCTTTATTTAAGAATAAATATATGGACATCATTTTTTTTTTAAATAATCAACTTTTAAAATATATTCTTGTTTTCTCGAGAATACAATATGCTTTCTTAATCATTAATAAATAATATGTTTAAGAATTTAAAAAAATGTATTCTTTTTGCAGCGTTGGATGATAGATACTATAGCATTTCTGTTATTCGCGGCATGATTAAGACTTTTCGGCCTGTCTGGCTCTGTATTTATCTATCCTGCGAAAGCTTTAGAATTTAGAACTTGATGTCCCTGGTTCGCTTTTCTCGCTATCTTTTTATTTTCTCTAATTATTTTTGTGATCTCTTCCTCATTTTGTAAATATTGACTGAGTTATCAATAAATTTGTTTTGACAATTGTGACCCTGGACATCTAGCCACTGCTCAAGAAGCCTGCATATCCTGTGTCTTCAACAATCTGTTCCACCAATACTGTTCATGCTGCTATGTCAAACATTTCACCTGGGAGAACTTTCATCCAGCAATTTCTAGAACTGCCTGACCTTTTGAGAAAAGACTGAATGAGAACTTCTTCGCCATCTTCACGTTACCCAATGCAAACATTTACATGTTTTCATGAACTTTAAGGTAAGATAGGTTCATGAAAAATCCATGCTTGCTTGAAGAGTACTCTTAATCGTTAGGAGAGCTTTCTCGAATATACATAATTGCACATTGTCTCTTCATTTATAATTATTCCCTTTTACCATATTTCTTAGATTAATGTGTTTATATATCCTTAATAATTCATACTATTCCTAAAATAAATCATGAAGAAGCCTTTTTAGAATAATATTTCCAAATTGGGTTTGTATAAAGAGAACAGTCCAATATAATTAGACCAACAACCCCATAATATAACAAGATTTTCAGGCTGTATAATAAACCCTTCTGTAAATAATTATACGCATGATTGACATGAGTTATTACATCATCATATGTAATGTACTTTGTACAAACTGAGGATAAATAAATAAAACTCTGTAATAGATTAAGAGTTGAGCTAAAGCAGAGATCGAGATGTATAAGTCCCACAACGAGGCCTAGAAGATAGGGCGTTGCCAGTATACAATGACACTTCTTCCGATCCACGCCCTTGTTGCATCCGCTGAAACTCAATACTTCCTCTCGGCAAAGATATATAAAACCTCCGCCCTAGCCGAAAATATAGTCACTTCATCATCAGCAGAAGCCCTCGTCGGTTGTGTCCAAGGTCCACCTCATCGACCATGTAGACCAGTAAGAACTCTCCTATCTCCATCTTTCGCTGCTAGCTCGACTTTTATCTGTTCACGGAACTTTCCTAGTACAACTGTGTCTCTTCGTTTTTTGGTGTGGACATTCCCAAGCTTTGCACTCTGCCTCGACCACGACTGCCTGTACTCTGTGAGAACTGTTAAAGGTCTTCCAAGGTGCAGAGAGGTACTGGAAAACTCTCCACATCCTGACTGTTCCTCTCAGTTAACGCAGTAAGGCGAGAGTCGACAGGATCTCACACCATAGATTAAGTCGACAGGATTCCACAACGACAGATTTTCTATATATATATATATATATGTTATGAATATAATTTTTTGTTGAAAAAATAGAGAATTGAAGGTACAGTCGTGAAAATTGGAAAGATAGTTATTTACTTATCAAGTAGTTTTTATTTTCAATTACTTGAAGCAAATTGTACATTGAATATTTATCACAATTATATAGAATTTATAAAACGAATCCTATATTAGTGATTTAAGAAAATAGGTATATTAACTATACATATTTACAACCATATTCAAAGTGGTATATTCTAAATCTATGGTCAAAAAATAAAGAAGGGTCAATGAATGGAAATAAAATACATATTTAAAAAAAATGAAATATTTACATTTTTAGATTATATATAATTTATATATGTTATATAAAATATTATTTTATTTAAAATTATATATATTTCATAGATTCAAATATTTTGTTTATATCTACCGCCAGATGTCGGGACTTTCCCTATAAAAAACCGATTGTTGTTGTTTCTCGATGACCGGCTCAAACCTTTTGTACATTATGTAAATAAGTTTTCATTTTTTTATTCTTACGCCTTAAGCCAGGCGATACTTTAATCAAATTATGTTTTCTATATTCCATAAGCTCAATTAAAGGTATTTTTGATAACTACTTTCATTAATATTATTCTGTTACCACGACTGCAATATCACATACTCATGGATTCCAAGATCAAACAAATGGCCAATAATTCCTCTACAAGCAATTAATCTATCAACTGCAGAAAATCGTTTCCCCCCTAATATATATGTTATATACAATTATTATTTTATTCAAAATTATATATCATAGATTCAAATATTCTGTTAAATCGACCGCCAGAGGTCACGCTTTACATATAAAAACTCGTTGTTGTTTTTTTCCCGATGGCCGGCTCAAAACTTTTGTACATTATGTAAATATATTTTTTCTTTGTTCTACTCGCCTTAAGCCAGGCAGTACTTTAATAAAATTGTATTTTTCATATATATTCCTTAGCTCAAATAAAGAAATCTCTGATCAAGACTTTATATTTTCAAGATTATTATTTAACCACGACTGCACTACCATAGCTTAATCCTCAAGATAACCTAAATCAAGATAATCTCAACAATTCCAAAAAAAAAAATCAAGCAGTAAATCTCAATTTTTTATTTATATAATATATATAAATATATAATCCTTGTAATGGATTAATACTGGTGTACCAGACTATCCTAATATTTCTCTAATTGAGGTAGAGATAGTAAGAAATTGTTATTAATTGATAAAAGCGTCAAATTACTTGAATCCATACTTACAATGGGTTATATTTGAAACATATAATTCTTAAATAAGAAGGTAACAATATAAGAACGATAAATACGACGAGCTTGTGAAGATATAAAATGATTTGCACAAGGATGCGCCACTGAGGTATTTCCAAGAAAGAAACAGGATGCTGATTAAGCTGAGGAAGTGAAGAAAAAAAATTATCTGAAAGGTCTATTTAGAAAAAGGTATAGGATTTTTAAAATATTAGAATGACTGTGGATATATAGATATATGACGATAATAAAAACCTTATAAATATTTAATAAAAATGCAAATATATCATAATTATTCGATCGTGACAGATAAAGACATCAACCTTGTCTACGTTTTCAAGGTTAGTTGCTGTTGATGGCCTCCCAATACGTGGTTTGCCATCCAAAGAAGTCTCACCGCTTCGGAATCTTTTCATCCATCTTCTAACATTACTTACATCAATTGTGGCTTATTTGTATACATGTTTCAGTCTCTGGTGAATCTATGAAGATGAACATCCCTCCAATCCCAAAATTCAATAACGGCTTCAGTCTTGAGTCCACTATATTTATAGTTCATATATATAGTTAAACTATATACAAGTTGTACTTGTAGTTGTACAACTTTTAGATCAATATATATATTTTTATATCCTAATAAATCATTAATAATTCAAATATTTGTTAATCAAAATTTTAATATGAGTTTTTCAATATTTAACACACACACCAATTGATTTGAAACATTTAGTACAGTAAAACTCTAATTAAATATGACCGAGACGGATATTTTTAAACAGAAGACGGAAGTATTGTTGGTATTAAAGAAAAAAACAACACGCGTTTTCCTTGTTCCGTTTTGAATTAATAGCCTTTTATTTTTATATAAACGAAAATCCAATTTCTTCGATTTCAAAGAGGTATGTGTTTGTTTTTCACCATTCAAAAAATGTTTTTAATTATATAAAAAAATAAAATTTTTGATGCTTCAATTTATTTTATAAAACGAGGAGCTTTCGGGAGATTTCCCTTTTCTGTTCGATTATATATATACACAAAAAAATACGTATTTTTATAAATTATTCATAATTACTAGAGGCGTCCCAAAAGTGATATCTGTTAGCCCATAACTCGAATAAAATATGACCTATTTTATTCGAATTTTAATATGTTGTTAAGTTAAACCTTCTTTAATTATTAACTATTTTGTTTTTAGATACCTCAAGTCAAAGTATGGAATCAAGACAGAAACAAAGAGCGGTTAATAAATTTTGGGATTGGAGGGATGTTCAACTTCAGAGATTCACCAGGTACTGAAACATGTATACAAAGAAGCCAAAATTGATGTAAGCAATGTGAGAAGATGGATGAAAAGATTCCGAAGTGATGAGACTTCTTTGGATGACAAACCACGTAGTGGGAGGCCATCAACAGCAACCAACCCTGGAAACGAAGACAAGGTTGATGACCTTATCTTGCATGATCGAAGAATAACTATCAGAGGGTTGTGTAATATACTAAATGTTAGATCTAATGCAATAGAAACAATGATTGGACATCTAGGTTATATAAAATATGTTCAAAATGGGTTCCAAGGTAACTAACCCCTGATCAGCGTGATCAAAGGGTTTAACTATGCCAAGAGCTGCTGGATTTCTAGGAAGGCCACAAGGACTGTTCTTTTCAAATATTGTGACTGGAGATGAAACCTGGGCATACCTTCATGAACCAGAAACTAAGTCACAGCCATTAGAATGACATCATCCGATTCACTTAAGAAAAAATTAAAAATACAGAGGTTATGCAAAAAGGTGATGGCAACTGTCTTTTTGAACATGTGCGAGGTGTAATACTGATTTATTTTCTAGAAGAAGGCAGCAGTGTGAACAGGTATCGATATGTTATAAATTTACGAAAGATTAGGGAAGCTAGTCGAAAAAAATGACCAGAGATCCCATTTAAATCCGTTAAGTTACACATGACAATGCACATCGGCACACCTCCTTCCAGACTTCAGAGGCTATTGGACAAATAGGCTGGCCACTGGTTTCACAACTCCCATACAGCTCAGATTTGTCACCTCTTGCGACTTATATTTATTCTCTCCAATAAAAAAAGTCTAAAGGGACAAAGATTTGAAGACCTACAGGAAGTAAAACGGGCCATAAAGATATGATTGAGAAAACAACCTCCAGAATATTTTCAAAGCTTTAATCTATAAGTAACTGTTACGCAAACTTTGACTTTCATCATCATCGATGCTGACGTCACTTCCAACTTCTACCTTCAACCTTTATGTTATGTTTTATCGCTAGCTTGTTTTAACAATATTTGTATTGGAACAAGTCGTTCCTTAAATAAATATATATTTGTTTTTATCTAAAGGGATGTCCTCGTAACTACAGCATACGTGAGTACAAAAACAACTAGAAATCCTTAAAAGGAAAACATCGTATTTTTGCTAAGCCTATATCAATTTGGTAGCAGAGCGTGGTTTGGGCGCGCGAATTGGACTAACCGCCAATTGATCCATTTAAATAAAAAAGAAATTAAATAATTGGACTAACCGCCAATTTAGAAAGAAAAAGTTGAATGAAATTGATACATATAACTTAGCAAAAATTGAACAGTTAACAGAAAACAACTATACAACGTGGTCCATGAAAATGGGAGCAATTCTAGATTCAAAAGATCTCTTCGAGGACGTAATTGTTAATGACGAGCCAGATTTTACAAATAATAAACTAGAATATGATATTTGGAAGAAAAATATTCGGGAAGCATACAGCCTAATAATATTGTCACTTTCGGATGACTTAACAATCATCTTTCGAGGCGATAAAAGGGCCAAAAGAATTTGGTACGACATAAAGAAAAGGTTTGAAGGATCTCTAGAAAATAAAAGGATAGACCTAATGTTGGATCTAGCCAGACTAAAATTGACCCAAATGAAAATGTTAACATGTATATTGTACGAGCACAGAGACTGGCACAAGAGATCACCCAGCTAGGAAAGACTGTAACAGAAAGAGAACTTGTACGATACATTGTTGAAGGACTCACACCTAACTTTGACACGATCACAGCAGCACTGTCAATAAACAGAGAAATCTCCTTACCAGACTTGAGACAAACTTTACTGGATTTCGAGAAGAAAAGACAGGACAGAAGCAAAAATCATGAAAATGCTTTCAGATCACCAGGCAACCAATTCAAAGAAAAGTCATGCTTCATTTGCAAAAGAAAAGGACATTTCAAGAAAGATTGTTGGTTCAACCCTAACAACAAAGGAAATCAAAATAATACAACAAACAAAAATAACATGGCCAGTACAAGGAACTACCATAAAGGACCAAAACAAAACAAAGACACGGCCAGATCAGCAATCCAAGAACGAACGGAGGAACCATCCCAACGAAGAGACTCCACTTCAGAATACGCACTACATGCAAGCACAAGGGAGGAACGCCCGACAACTCAGGACGTGTGGATAATTGATTCTGCGTGCACAAGCCGCATGACTTCCCATGGTGAATGGATCGAGCACAAGACGGAGGAGAGAAGAAGCATACAAGTGGCGGAAGAAGGGAGACACATCGAATCTGCCTCATCAGGATCAATACAAGCTACTGTACAAGGTAAGGACAAACTTAACAACGCTGTAACCCTGCATAATGTCCTCCATGTACCACACCTGAAAGGAAATCTAATGTCCATTCCAAGCGTGGTAAGAAGAGGGAACTCTGTTCTATTGAATTCCGAAGGAGCATATATATACTCTTCTGATGACAAGCTAATAGGAACAGGCAACTTTGATGGTAACATGTACACATTGAACCTATCACGTTTACCTGAGGCAACTCATGTTCCAAATGAACATTGCTTGATTTCAAAGGACAATTCTAGGACTGCATGGCACAGAAGGTTAGGACATCCTAGTGACAACAAATTAGACCTGATTTTGAAGAACAATCTTCTAAAAGGCTTGGACTCTATAAATGGTACCCTTGATCAATGTGATGCTTGCTCCTTGGGAAAAATGACCAAAGTACCCTATGTTCACACAGATAGCAATCAGGAAAGCTACCCCTTTGAAGCCATTTATGTCGATCTCTGTGGTCCAATGAGAATAAACTCCTTGGGCGGAAGTAAATATTTCTTGACCATCGTAGATGGATTTTCTAGGAGAATATTTGTATAATTTCTCAAAGATAAACTCTCAGCAGCAGAAGTTTTGAAGAAGTTTATTGTAAAGAGAGAAAACGAGCTAAACTCAAAACTAAAACGACTTAGAACAGATAACGGAACAGAATTTATCAATAAAAACCTTGAAACCTTCATAGAATCCAAAGGAATTAAACATGAACTAACTACACCGTACACCCCAAGAAGCAATGGGAGAGTTGAAAGAGCTAACAGAACACTATTAGACAAAGGCCGAACACTTCTGGCAGACTCCCAATTACCCCTACACTTCTGGGCAGAAGCTGTGAATACAGCTGCATATCTGTACAATCTAACTCCCACAACCAATGACCCAGAAACTACCCCTATGGAAAAATGGAAAGGTAAAAAGCCATCCGTCTCTCACATCATGAGATTTGGTTGTGAAGTCATCTATAAACTCGAGAATCATCAAAGACACAAACTAGAAGCTAAATCTAAGAGAGGAATATTTGTAGGCTATTCAAGATGCAGAAGAGCTTATCGAGTATTTGATATCACAGCGAGAGTCATTCTTGAAACCGCAGACATTCACTTCAGAGAGAACAATAATGTCATCTCGGAAGAAAAACAAAGTGATAATAATACAGACACTGACACATATTTCTTCATTCAGGAGGATGAACAACTGGACAATCATGTTCTATCAGATGTTGATATTGAAGAGCCAGCACCAGATACCATGATCAACAGACAGACAGAGTTAAGTGAATCAGACAGACCACAAAGAACTCGAACAATACCTAAAAGATTCGATGACTACGTTCTGGCTACTACGAATGAAACCATTCCGAAAGACTATGAAGAAGCCATCGCATGCGAAGATAAGAAACATTGGGAGAACGCAATGCTTGAAGAAATACAGAACATGTACTCGCATCAAGTATGGGAACTGGTACCTAGACCTGTAAACGCTAAAGTTGTCAAAAGTAAATGGGTGTTCAAAATATCTAAAGACCAAGAAAACAAAAACAAAACTTACAAAGCTAGACTTGTTGCAATGGGATACAACCAAATCCCAGGAAGAGATTACAACGAAAGTTTCAGCCCTGTAATTAAAATTGCCACCCTCAGAACTATTTTGTCAATGGCAGCAACAAAAGATTCAGTCATTAAACTATTTGATGTGAAAGCAGCCTATCTAAATGGAAACATTGAAAATACAATATATTCATGGAACAACCTGCTGGATTTGTCCAAGACAGAAACAAAATTTTCAAACTCAACAAAAGTATTTACGGTCTACCTCAATCCGGAAGATCGTGGTATGATAAATTCAGTCAAGTACTTCATGACTGTGGACTGGAAAAACTTAAATCTGAACCTTGCCTATTTAAATGGAAGAATGAAGATAAATACTTCTATGTAGGGATATATGTTGATGACTTTATCACTGTCTCAGATTCTGAAGATACCTCAAACAGATTCATCAATAAATTGAGACATCACCTGGAAATAAAGGATGTAACATGTAAAGGCATGTTTTTGGGAATCAAGATCATACAAGACAAGGAGGGAATTTCGCTACAGCAAAGCCACTATGTACAACAAATATTGCAGAAATATGGAATGGAAACTTGTAAGGAAGTTCCAACACCAAGTTCCAAAGAAATCAATTTGGACAATCATATTGAAGATGACAATTGCGATCAGCACACTTACCAAGAAGCCCTTGGAATGCTAATGTTTCTAGCTGTTAACACCAGACCCGACATCGCTTACATCACTAGCAAACTTTCACAGTACTCCAGACAACCAAAACAAATGCACTGGACAGCAATCAAAAGAGTGATGAGATACCTACAAGGAACAATTGACCTAGGAGTGAAATTTGAAAGAGGAAAGACTGGAATCCTGAAGTCCTACACCGATGCCAGCTGGTCGACCACTCATGATGGAAAATCCTATGGCGGATATGTATTGAAGCTCGGCGAAGCAACTATAGACTGGAAAAGTAGTAAACAACCACTCGTTGCCCTCTCCACAATGGAAGCGGAAATGATAGATGCTTGTGAAAGCTGCTGTCAAATCAAGTGGATAATAAACCTGCTACGAGAGCTGGAAGAATGGAATTTCATGGAAAAACCAACTGCGATCTATACAGACAGTCATTGATCAACTGGATCTCCAGCCCTAAACAAAGCAGTCGCTGTAGACATATCAACAGAAAGTACCACTTCTTGAGAGACTGTTATGAATCCAGCTACATCTGCCTTCTGTACAAGCCATCTCAGGACCTGGAGGCGGATATCTTCACAAAGGACCTATTCCGAGACCAGATGAAGAAACACCTGGAGAACCTCAGCATCGTGGGAATAAAGACAAAGTAAGGAGGGAATTGTTACGCAAACTTTGACTTTCATCATCATCGATGCTGACGTCACTTCCAACTTCTACCTTCAACCTTTATGTTATGTTTTATCGCTAGCTTGTTTTAACAATATTTGTATTGGAACAAGTCGTTCCTTAAATAAATATATATTTGTTATTATATAAAGGGATGTCCTCGTAACTACAACATACGAGAGTACAAAAACAACTAGAAATCCTTAAAAGGAAAACATCGTATTTTTGCTAAGCCTATATCAGTAACATTTTATGTTATTAAATCTTTCACGATTGTTATTCAAATATACATCGTTTTCGTTCTATTTTAATCACGTACTATTTTGATACATTTATAAAATATTGACACCCTTTAATTTTAATTATTAAGCATACACATAAAATGAATTTCTTTTATTTCATAATAATATCAGAATAAAACGTAAGATACACATTTAAGAAGAAAGAATATATTGCAAATTTCGCCTATCCATCTATGATAAGAATAATCCTAAATAAATTAGGTAACAAATATAAAATGGAAATGCAAACAAATATGCTTATACAATATAATATAATGCGGCTTATGAACGGAAAAATAAAAGTGTCCAGGGTTTGGAGTTCCCATCCCTGGACACTTATTTTTCCGTTCATCATTACTCTTCACAATTCATCCTTTCATACCTTATCCCTAAGGTTAGAAATAATCATTATTTCTCCTTAAAATAAATTTGGATATTTCGTTAAAAAGAAACACATGCGGTATAATTTTAAAATGTCGTTTTATAAATATGTTTATGTCCTTGAAAAAAAAAAATTCTTTGAGAAAAAAAAACTTTCTTCTTATTAAAAAAATACTGTGTGTCTATGAATAAATAGTATATTGAATGTGTTTGGCTTGGTAAGGATTCTATAAGAATTTATTTTGATGAAATATTACAATTATGCAGTAGAGATAAACTATTCGAAATAAGAGGATCAACACATATTATGTCATACAATATAATGCGGCTTATGATTGTAAAACGAAATTTGCGATTATGCCGCAAATGTTTCTTTTGAACGAAAAATCGAAATTTAAGGAGAAATAGCGATTATTTCTAACCTTAGGGATGAAGTATGATAGGATGAATTGTGAAGAGTAATGATAAACGGAAAAATAAAGTATTCAGTTCCCATCGCTGGATACTTTATTTTTCCGTTTATCATTACTCTTCACAATTCATCCTATCATACTTCATCCCTAAGGTTAGAAATAATCGATATTTCTCCTTAAAATAAATTTCGATTTATCGTTCAAAAGAAACATTTGTAGCATAATTGCAATTTTCGCGTTACATATTGTAGTAAACCTGTATGATAATTAACTTCTTATTTAAAAAACTTTTGTAAATATGTAAATCAAGTTTTAGATATAACTAAGAGTATGTAGAACAATAAAGTTTTGTGTTTCTGTTCTATATGGCAGGTTGTGCCTTATAATTTCGATATAGCCTCTTTAATTCGGCTGATCTTAATTAAACATTTTAAAAATATATTACAACATGGCGCAGCCGACAGGATACAACCTTAGGAGTAAAGGAAAGAAGAGCTCCCAAGATACTGGTATAGTGGAACAAAAGAAGTCTGACGACGATGAACAAGTCAAGCTTGATCTTAGAGAAGAATTGTTAGGTAAAGTAGAGAAACCTACTCCCCAGGAGAAATTCCAGCGGATCCCAGCGGAGCTACTCTTCTTAATATTCTGAATAATCAACAACGGATGATTAATAAGCTCTTAGAATTACAACTAGGCATGGGGCAGGAGAGGATTCCTGTGGCCCGAATGGACATTGAGAAGTTCAATGGAAGGAATATGGAGCCCTCCATTTGGATTACAAATTTCGAAGTTCTCTGTGAAAATAATAATTGGAAGTCGTGCCGTACCAGAATTAATGGAATGCGTGCTCACCTGGAGGATACGGCACTGGCGTGGTACGACAGTCACGATAGAAGTGCATCCGATGAAGATTGGGAGGAGTGGAGGAAGGACTTTGTGGAAGCATTTCAGGAAGACCCCATTTCGAAGTATAATAAGGCTATTAAGTGGCAATATCGCAACGGTTCCTATGTTGATTATTTCTATAAGAAGTTGAGGTTGCTACAGCTGGGACTACCTGGAGCTCCTGAAAAGGTCTTGATAACTGGCATCTTGCATGGCCTGCCTGTAGAGATGCAACAAAGGTTGGCGGTAACCCAATTCGCAACCCTGATGGAACTAAGAAAAGTCCTTGAGAGGCATAGGCCATGCGTTGGTCCATTGAATCAAACAAACAAACAAACAAAACAGCCCTATTAGGGCATCCTGCCCTGTACGGATTCTCCGTGGAGTTACAGACAATATTAACCTTAAGAGAACAGGTGAAAATATAGTATTTACAGTCAAGGTATGTCAAACAGGGTGACTTTTTATTGTGCCCCTGTTCTTCTCTCTTCCATGAGTGCAATTTTATTCCCAACCGCTTTTTGAAAGTTGAACAGTTCAATTGCCCAACTTTTCTTATCTGAAACAGTTTTTATTAGCTTTATTGAGTTCAAATGCGGTCTAGGAAGACTTTTCAGGATCTTTTTTCTCTCTCCTTCCAGATCCCCGCATTCAGCAATAAAATGGTATATTTCATCAGTTATCTGACTTCCACATAACCCACAGTACAAATCTTCTTTCTTAATTGCGTAAATATGATTTTCTTTGATCATTGTTGACATTAATCTGATCTGTGCAATAAAACTCACTAAAGCTGAAGACAGATTGCATGAAAAGTAATTTTCTGGAATAAATGAATCATAAAGTAGCCTATAGTTTGAGTATGTTTTCGTAAGAGATAATTTTGCCAGATCTTGCTGCAATAGCTGTTCAATTTTTATTTTTAGTATATTCGGAAGTTCGATCTGTATGTCATCATAATTTAACCTATAGTTTAGCCATGTGAGTCCACAATGATTGATGATATCCATAATATTCTTACAGAATCCTATAGGCTTTTTTGTCATTAAGGAAATTTCCTTCAATCTATTCCAGCATAGCTTAGGAAGTCTATTGTCTTCCATTTTTTGTAATCTAATGAAATATTTCAAAATTAATTTGATCGTTGTAAAAGTCAAAGATATTCTGCCTGTTTCCAGCCTTACAATGTACCCTGGTATATATCTTGGTAGATTCAGAAAATTTTTGATAAACGTATTCTGTAATTGGTCTATAATATCCGTATTGTCCCAAGCCCACACAGGGGCCGCATAGAGCAGTATTGATTTAATAACTGAGTCAAATAGATTCAGAGCAACTTTTAATGAGTTAATTTTTTCTTTTTTTATCAGTCTAATAGTTGCATTTATTGCCGTATTTGCTTTGGCTTTATAAAAGAGGGCTACCTTTTTACTATTAATAGTGGAAGTGAATGGATATCCCAGATATGTAATATTGGACGCAACAGTCAGTGGGGTGTCACCCCAGTACCAGTTTTCGTGTCTTGCCGGTCTTCCTCCATTTCTGAATACTATTATTTTGGACTTATTTTTATTTAAAACTAATTTGTTCTTATCCAGGTAAGACTTTAGTAAATTGATTTTAATTTGAAGATTAATTTTCGATTCTCCAATTATGGCTATGTCATCCGCATACATAAGTAGGTGTAAAACGCCAAAATCAGGGAGATGAAATCCTGAAAGTGCTGAGTTATTATAAAGTTCTATTAGGTCGGCCATATATAGTATAAATAAAAGTGGGGAAAGTGAGGTCCATTGAATCAAAAGAACACCTTTTCAAAAAACTAGCAAGCCAGGGTTGGCCTATCCCGCTGTCAAAAATGGCATTGTATCTTTCTGTTTCCTCACCCGATTCCATGTTATTATTTAATGTTAATGGTGTGACAATAAAAGCATTTCTAGATCCGGGATCCTCTATTGATTTAATACGAAAAAGCGTTCTAGATAAATATCAATGGAAAAGTGTTCCATCAAAAACAAAATTGACTACCATAAATCAGAACGATGTTTTTTCGTCAGTGTATTGACCTCGAGTTAGAAATTGATAATCATAAGATCAAGGTCACTGCCATAGTCCTTGAAGATATGCCTTTTGAGATCTTGATTGGGAAGCCAACGATGAAAAAATTCAGAATTAAATGGGACTTTGGTACAGACGATATCAAGTGCTTTTCTTTGAGATCAAGAGAAGTTGTTGCTACCATCGATGACTTGAGGACTAAATTCCCTGAACTTTGCCATACTTCTAAAAATAAATTCCCTAAATCTGAGGTAGACTTTCTGCTAAAGCCCAATAACAACATAGTGGCGTGCAAACCCTATCCTATGTCGGATCATAAGAGAAGGTGGACTGCTAGAAAAATTGAGGAGTTGTTGGCTAGGGGTATAATTACTCGTTCTAATTCGGAATTTGCATCACCTTGTATTTTGGTTCCTAAGAAGGATTCTTCTTATCGACTCTGTATCGATTATCGACGATTAAATCAGGAGACCTTCTTGGACCCTTTTCCATTCCCCAGAATCGACACAATTATCAATCAATTTGGAGGATGTCAATACTTTACCAAAATTGATTTGAAAGACAGTTTTTGGCAAGTTGGCCTAACTGAAGCCACTAGAAGGTTCTCTGCTTTTGCTACTCCAGATGGGCTTTATGAATTTACTAGGTTACCATTTGGGTGGAAGAACTCGCCTCCTAAATTTCAACGAGTAATAAGCGAGATACTAGATGATTTGCTGGAACGCAGAGTGGTCGTCTACCTTGATGATATCTGTTGTGGTGCCCCCACACTTGATGAGTGTGCTTCCCTCACCTACGACATACTTCATAGGCTGAATAAGTTTAATATGACGGTAAACTTGGACAAATGCCATATTTGTGTCGCTGAGGTGGAACCTTTGGGTAGAGTCATCAACGGCAATTCAAAACAAATGAAGGAAGAAGTGATAGAAAAGGCTAAACTTATGAAACGCCCTTACGATCTAAAGTCGCTTCAATGCTTCACCGGGTTCACTGGACATTTTAGAGCCTACATACCCAATTATTCCAAGATAGTCCGACCGTTGGATAATTTAAAGAAAAAATATTCAGTGTTCATGTGGTCTACTGAGTGTGAAGAGGCTTATTTAAAGCTGATAGACATCATAACCTCCAAACCAATCTTGGCAATTCCGGATGAGTCCTTGCCTTACGAACTATCTACCGACGCGTCTTATTATGGAACAGGGGCAGTTCTATACCAAAGAGATGTAAATAAGAAGAAGCCACATCAGCTCAGAGTAATTAGTTATTATTCTTATACATTCTCTAGAGATGAACAAAATTATTCCATCACGGAGAAAGAATGTCTGGCTGTTCTGAAGGCTGTCAAACATCTCAGATTCTACTTGGAAGGCAAGCCCTTCGTGGTCCACACAGATCATCGCGCCTCAACTCAGTTACTTTCCTGTGGTCATCTAAGGGATCGACTTGCGAGGTGGCAGCTCTTCCTTAGTTCTTTTGAAATAAAGGTCGATCACCGTTCTGGAAGAGAGCTTAGTGATGCTGACGCTTTGTCAAGATTGGCTATAGAAATACCTAATGACAATAGCCAAGCCGTGTTGTTCTTCAAACATCAAAGCATTCCATTAAAATTAGAAAACTATAACAAATATTTTGTCCCTGACGAACATCGGACTTCACTTTTATCCCTGTATCATGATGACCCCTTATCAGGAGGACACTCTGGATTTTGGCGAACCTATTATAAGATGAAACAACGCTTCTCTTGGCGGGGCATGAAGAACGATATAAGAAAATATGTGGCATCCTGCCCTACATGTCAAAACATCAAGTTCAAATATAGGTGCCGGCCTTCTAGAATGAGTTTGCCTTCTCAGTCCCGTGTACCTTATCATACGGTGCACATAGATTTTGCAGAGGCTCCTTCTGGCGTTAAGGATAAAAAATCTACATTTTTATTGGTTATTGATGAGGCCACCAGGTTGGTTCAAGCTAAAGCCATGAGACAACATGGTCGTGCACTGATAAAATATTTTGAAGGACACGATGATTTAAAGGCAGTACAGACTATTATATCGGATCAAGGAAGATCATTTGTATACGGCGAGTTTCCTAGATGGGCAGCCTCTAAGGGCATACGATTGATAACATCTTCGCCTTATCACCCCGCAGGAAATGGTTTAGCCGAAAGGGCAATACGAGATATAAAAACTTTTCTCTCTTGTTATCCCCATTTTAAAGGCGGATGGAAAAATGCTTTAGAAGCAGCAGTGAGATATCACAATAGGTCATACAATTCTTACCTGGGTTGCTCTCCTTTGTTTAAGTTTACCGGAACTTCTCCCGTCTTGCCTGCCGATAAAGAACTCGATCTCCAGTGTGACCTTCATGAAACCGAAAAACCCCAACCGAGCAGAACCTATACCGACAAAGAACGAAGCTCTATTTCAATCGTCGTAATAAAACCACGCCACCCGAGCTAAAAATTGGCGATTTTATTCTAGTCAGACATCAAAGAGTTGGAAAAGAATGGCACCAGACAGGCCCTCATCGAGTAACGGAGGTAACATTCATGGATGGATACCCTAAATATGTTAAATACCAAACTAATGATAAGATTCCCAGAACGGCACACATCTCGAATATAAGACCTTTCACCATTAGACCAACCGTTGGAACGGGATCATCTCGGGAGCGATGATCGATTATCGGTGGCGGGTGTTGTAGTAAACCTGTATGATAATTAACTTCTTATTTAAAAAACTTTTGTAAATATGTAAATCAAGTTTTAGATATAACTAAGAGTATGTAGAACAATAAAGTTTTGTGTTTCTGTTCAATATGGCAGGTTGTGCCTTATAATTTCGATATAGCCTCTTTAATTCGGCTGATCTTAATTAAACATTTTAAAAATATATTACACATATACTATAGGATAATGCGTTAGGAGAAAATAATTTTTAATAATCGACTACACGAGCTTTCGGGCAGTCACGCCCTTCAACTGGTAATGATACATGATGGCAATAGGCCTTAAATAGGATTCCGTTTTTTAAGATATATTTACATATGAGAAAAATAATATAGGACGGCTAAAAAACAATTTAGTTAAAAAATATTTGCAAATCTAAGCTATTCTATAATATATTTATGTAACTATGCTAATCCTGTAATGCCGGTTGACAAATAAATGGTAGGTTTGTAATTGGCTAAAACATGTGACTATAAAATGAAGAGAGATTAGTATTAGGATATCGACTGTAAAAAATATATTACACATATTATGTCATTTATCAAAAGAAAAAAAAAGAGCAGGAATGTAAAATTTTAGTCTAGATAAGGTTTCGACTAAATTTGAACTAATATAAAAATAAATAGCAATTTTAGTTTATCAAGAGGGCGAAATTAAAAGAACGACTATTCTATAAAGTAATATTACAAAGAAAATAAAGTCTCCAGGGCTAAGTTTCTTGTTCAAAATTATTTTTATTCCCAAGCTTTCGGACTTGGCAATCCTTCCACAGGAGTATCACAGTAACAATTTGATGGTATATATATTACATAATAATTTTTTTTGCATACTTATAAAGTTTTAATAAAGATAATAATAATGGATAGATATTTACATATTAGATTACGTAATAGACTGTTTATTTATTTAACTATATTTTACATATTTTAAATCTAAGGCTTAGCTTTTGTCAATATTGTTTCATATATTTCTGATATTTCTATGCATCTGTTTATGCTGTTTTGTTGTTTGGTTTTATCATAGATTCTATTAAAAGTATTTGGTATTTACTGTGCATATTGTCGTAATGTACTATGGGTTGTGATAAGTTATATATTAAGTATACATAGTATACATAAGTAACATAAAGTAATATGTTTCTCTTTAGTAGATTTAATGCAATTAATATTTCTGCCAAATGATCTTCAACAGGTCTTGAAATAATCTCCAACAAATTTAGATATTAATATGCAATCTGAAAATTCAATTTGGATTAAACATATTTGTAGAATAGTAAAAGAAAATTGTATATGATGATTGAAGATTATATATTTTATGAGAAAATTATTTAATGAATATTTTAATCATAAAGGATATTGTAATCAATATCCTGAATTAATAGAAAACTTGTATTATTATTATTATTAAAGGGAGTTTTTCTAAGAATACATAAATCGTCTAAATATAAACAGGTGTAACCAAAATTGCCACCAGGTGGCGTTCTGTCAGTTCTCACTATCCAATCAGATGTCAGCCCTGATGTCCTTGGTGTCAGTTTGGCAGCAGATGGAGTTGACATGGCTGGATTACACTTCTTCCTAGTAATCGGTGAGTAACTAATATATATTGTCACTGAATAATTATTGTAAACACTCTGTTGTTAGTTTATCAACTAAATATTTAGCTACATCACTTCCCCTTACCATTCTTTTAGATGACTTGAAAAAGACTCTTAAAGATCACTTTAAAAAGATTACCACGTTTTTACATTCAAACTATACTTTGTTAATAAATTATTTTCAACTTAAACTTTTTTTCCCATGACAATATAACAATGCGATATGTTTATTCAAGTTTTAATTTGGTAGGTGAATAGTTCTATGAATATATATATGATCTTTTATATTATAAAATTCATATATCGGACTAATATTCCTTGATTTTAAATTTTCATAGATGGAAGAGAATTATTGACTTTGTTACTTTTTACTCTACAAGTTGATATAACGTTAGTTTTATGAAGTAATCTTCACTTTAGGACTTCCTATTTTTTCTTTTTCATAGATAATGTGAAATTTCTTTATACTTGATATGTAGAAATAACATCAGTTTTCCTTTTCTGAGAAAGAATCTTTACTGTGTTTCACCTATAATGATTATTTGAAGGAAACTTGGATTATTATTTCAAATCATTACATCCCTGTTGTTCGATCAATTAACAGAAATCAATTAATATATTTATATTCATTTATTGCATTATACCTTGGAAAAGATTTAAAAAAGAAAAGATTATATAGACAACTCTACATTCTTATCCTTCTGTGTTAATCGGGTCTGGTGAAATAGAAAAGATTGAATATACGTATTAACTTTAAAAAGCAGGCAAACTATTGTATCTCAATAACCATGAGCCTCTATTTGTTGTTGCTTATTCCTCAAATCGTTTAAACGATCTCCATTAGATCCCATTGTCTCGGCTTTTCTATTATAGTCCTAGAGTTTCCCAGAGGTCTTTTTTTGCAGGATTTGATACAATTCAATAGATATTCAGGACTGGCTGGTTGGGAATTGCATTTAAGGCATTTCGGGAATGTTTTCATTTTTGACAATTATATGCCATGATCCCTGCATGTCATTTAAAAAACTTTAAAATATTTATCGGTTATACTAAGAATCTTACGCCTTTAAAATAGTTTCCAATTTTGATAACAGATGGCGCGCTAGTGCATCATACTAATTTGTGTAAAGTTAAAAATTAATATTTTTTATTTCAAATAAAATCCGAAATGCTGTTCTATTCTTTCCTTTGGACTGTTTGAAAAGCATACATAATTCTTAAATACAATATTGAAAATTCATGACACAAATGGAAATTATATATAGTAGATCTTGGATAATTAAAACATCTTTAATTAAAATATTTATCTTGGTAATTTTTATTCAGAACGTTTTTAATTCGAATTTTTGGATAATTTGATTTTTTTTTTGGTCCCTTGGGCTTCAAATTATCTAAGTTCAACTCTATAAAGAACCTTGTAACCCAACCATGAAAATAAAATTAGAAACAAAAACCCTCTCAAAGTATTCTAATATTTATTTTTTATTTAAACAGATCATGTTATCTCCTTCTCTATCCCTTATGGAAAACCGCCATAACAGTGAAATATCGATTTAACGAATCCAATGAACTAAACTTTTGGTTCACTATAGCCATACTTCACTAGAGGTTGATATGTTGGACTTAAAATTAAGTTCATATACGGATTATTTAAAGTTTGGTATAACCCTAGTAGTTTTTCAAAGAAATTGAATTGGAGATTATTTTTGGTTAATTTTAAGAGAAGTTTTACTATATACTTCTCTTCCCGGTTTATTTTGTCAATATTTAACTATACCTTTCCAATTGAATAGAATTCGAGTGTGTTTTTTTATGACACCAACATATTTGAATATAGATTAATAGATAAGAAAAGGCTAAAGTGTTCATGTTTTCATGCCGCACCATATCGAAGAATACAAGAGCTGCAGCAGAGTCCTTTTGAAAAAGTAGATGGCAGGTGAAAAATGGTGGAAACTTGTTGCACTGGACGAGGCATGGGTTTACCTCAATGATAGCAACCAAATCTATACTATTTACTACGCTAACACTAAAATGAACACCTTTCAAAACTGGTTTAAGCAATGCAAGAAAATATTCTCAAAGGGCTTCATGATCGTTGCAAGTTTCTGCTACCATGAGAAGTTTCCCAAATAACGGAAATATTACAAGTATTACTTATAGTACAAGTATTACAAATATTACTTGTATATAAATCTACCTAATATTTACAAAGTAAAAAAAAAACTTTTTGAATTTATTTTATAAATTTTTAAAAATATTTTTAAAATTTTCGAAAAATGTTATTTTCAGAAATAAAAAATGAAAATATTCTAAAAATCTATTTTGACTTGTGAAATATATAATGATCTATTTACATATACTAATCCACGCTAAACCGTCATCTAAAAAAATGTTTCCAAAAGATAATACCAATATCTTTTACTAAATATCCCCAATGGCTATCTTATCATTCCATATTGAACATAAGCTAGTCTAATTTTGACCTAATATATGAATTGTAGAACGACATTTGAAAATTATCCCGCATGTGTTTCTTTTGAACGAAAAATTGAAATTTATTTTAAGGAGAAATAACGATTATTTCTAACCTTAAGGATGAAGTATGAAAGGATGAATTTGTGAAGGGTAATGATAAACGAAAAAATGAGTGTCAAGGGATGGGAATTATTCCGTTTATCATTACTCTTCACAAATTCATCCTTTCATACCCCATCCTGAAGGTTAGAAATAATCGTTATTTCTCCTTAAAATAAATTTCGATTTTTCGTTCAAAAGAAACACATGCGGGATAATTTTAAAATGTCGTTCTACAATCATAAGCCGCATTATATTGTATTACTAATATATGAATGATGTGTTCCAGTAACCTGGGTTAATAAAGATATTATTATTATTATTATATAATTGTGGCAATAGTTTTATTAAAATGAAGGTTTTTTTCAGGTATAATGGAATTTCT
The DNA here is from genome assembly GCA_030710605.1 of Cordylochernes scorpioides. Taxonomy (NCBI): domain Eukaryota; kingdom Metazoa; phylum Arthropoda; class Arachnida; order Pseudoscorpiones; family Chernetidae; genus Cordylochernes; species Cordylochernes scorpioides. Next base: position 30,212,179 of record CP092867.1, read on the forward strand.
ATCAAAAAGCTACGCATATCAGCAGCCTTCAGGATACAGATGTACCAATATACTCTTAAGACACCTGTATGAAACATTTTCAAGACAAAATTGTGTCAAGATCAACGAAACTTCTATCAGTTTAATGTATGATCGTTTGCAAGTCCCTCTTCCAATTTTTAGAATAATTTGCGAAGGAACAAATCCATACCGTGAAAACATGTTTGAGTATTATGATATGGCTCAATATGAAATATTGATATTCGAGTCATGCGGGATTCCTCCAATCCCTTTCTCAAAAATGTTGACTAATATTAAAGTACGAAATCTGGCCTTCCGAAAAAATTCAATATCTTCAATTAAATCAGAAATATTCAAAGATCTTCCTTATCTTACACATTTGGATATTAGTAATAACAGTTTAGAAATAGTGCCTTCTAATTTTTTTGAACAACTTTCAAATCTATCTTCTATAAAAATGCAAGGAAACAATATACATTTTATTCCTGAAGACATATTCCACAAAATAAAATTAATTTATATTGATATGGGTTATAATAATTTGGAAACTCTGCCAAAATACATTTTTAAAAATCAATTTCAGCTAAAGACTCTTATTATAAAAAGCAATAAATTAAAATGTTTACACGAAAATATATTTTCAGATTTGTATTCTCTTCAAAGTCTTGAAATCGGTGAAAATAGATTACAAACCATTGCTCCAAAAGCATTTTCTTCTTTAAAAAATCTTCTAATATTAAATGTATATAATAATAAATTAAGCGCAATGAAGCAAGAATGGTTCAATAACAAAAGTAGCTTAATAATATTAGATTTTTCGGATAACCCTATGTTAAACTTCAATATCATTCCAGAAAATCTTTTTAGTGGTGTAAGAAATTTAAGAGAATTATATATTAAAAGGGGAAATTTGACGGAAATTCCTGAAAAACTTCTTGCAATCCTTCCTAATCTTGTAGTATTTGATTTTATTTCAAATCAAATTAATAATATTTCCATTAACACTTTTAAAATGAATCAAAAGCTCACAAGAATAAGTTTAGCCCAAAATAATATTAAATTTATTCCGAAAGAAATGTTTGTAAGCCAAAATAATTTGATATTTTTGATATTAGCTGATAATAAATTAACTCACATTACTAAAGGTATGTTCAAATATTTATATCGTTTATCATTTTTAACTTTAACAAAAAATCAAATAGAATTTATTGAAGAAAATTCTTTTGATGATTTATTTTTTCTAGATGGACTTTTATTAAAGAATAATAAACTTGAATATTTGCCTAAAGATATCTTCAAAAGAAATAGAATAAAGAGTTTATTACTAACTGGAAATAGACTAACAACTTTTGATAATTTATATCAAGAATTTCCATATGTAAATATTAACTTGGATAATAATAAATTCACATATTTTGAATTACCTCTAGAGAAAATTTCTGCAGAAATTATTGAAATAAATGATAATCATATTGATTTCATAAACATTACAAAAACCATATTTGAAAATACCCCAACTAAAATTTCACTTAAAAATAATCCTTTCAAATGCGATTGCAAATTTTTGAAATTTTATCAATATTTTAAATCCCATAAATATATATTTAAAGAAAATAAAAATGAGAATTTGCTTTGTAATTCTCCCTCAAATCTAAAAGGTAAAATATTTACTTCACTTGAAGAGAATAATTTTATTTGCGACATTGAGGAGAATTGTCCAGAGCAATGTAAATGTTACATAAGAGAGATGGATAGAACCACATTCATGGATTGCTCTGATTCAAAACTTGTCACGCTTCCTACCGAGGTTGTTCACAATGTCAGTATTCTTAATATGAGAAACAACAGAATTTCTTCACTCGCCAATTTATCTTTGCCAGAATGGAGAAATCTAAGAGAAATAAATTTCGAAAATAATCAATTACTTTCAGAAAATTGGGAATTACCACAATTCTTGGAAAATGTAAATTTACAAAATAACAATCTAAGTTGGCTATCATCCGATATTTTCAAATTGTCTGAATTCAACAGATTTAAAATCAAACTCGGAAATAATCCATGGAATTGTATTTGTAATATATCGAGTATGATATATTGGTTAAAATCTATAAGGGAAAAAGTGGAAGACCTTGAAGATGTAACCTGCGAAAATTCAATTTACGAAAAAGAAAACTATATTCATCCTAAACTTCATGAAATAGAAACCAAATTAATCTGTTATGAGAATGCTTATGTAAAACCAATACAAAATACTTATATCCTAGCTATCTCAATAATAACTATTTTATCAACAATGATCCTGATCACCATTTATTACAAGAATAAACAGACAGTTTTAGCCTACTTATACATCCACGGTTATCGCCTATTCTTGTGTTTCTACAATGAAGAAGAGATGGATGAAGACAAGAAGTACGACGCCTTCATCTGTTACAGCCACGAGGATCGAGATGTCGCGGTAGAACTAAGCGCTGAACTCGAGTCCAAGAGTCCATTCTACGCTCTCTGTATCCACGAGCGGGATTGGACTCCAGGAAATACCATTTCTTCTAATGTCTTTCAGTCTGTAAGAGAGAGCAGGAGAACTGTGCTGGTCCTTAGCGAGGTGTTCTTGAGAAGTTCCTGGTTTCCTATCGAATTCAAGACTGTCTACCACCAAATGATGGAAGACAGGATGGATAGAATAATCTTGGTAATTAAAGGAGAACTTCCTGATAGTTCGACACTGGATCCAAATCTACAATTATTACTTCAAACTAAGACTTATTTGGAATGGAATGAGCGATGGTTCTGGGAGAAATTACGCTATGCACTTCCCCATAAAATAGATCATTCCAATAAAGGTTTTAATTTATAATATACTCTCAATATCAAATAACTATATTAAAATATTTTTTTTAATGTAAATATTTCTGTAAAAATAAAAGAGCACATGGAAATTAGGCAAATATATGTGTTTGCTAATGACTGCGACTGCATTTTAAACGATTTAAAAAAAAGAGAGATAAACAAAGGCCATAACAAAAATTAATAAAAAAATACGAAAGCGATTATTTCATATAGTAACGCTAATTTTGTAAAGTTTTTTTTTAAATATCATTGGGTGCACTTACCGTAACTTAGTTATAAATATTTCTCGCTCAATACTCAATACTTTTTAAAGAAAGTAACACTCGTATAAAAAGATATTTCATAAAAAGTACGCAAGCAATTTGAAAAAAAAAAGGAAAACGCTCATTGGTTGCTTAATTGGCCTGATGTTGTTACTTCACTTCGTATTTACACCGCGTAAAAAAGTTATTCAAATGAAAAAAAAAAAAAATCGAAAACACTAATCAACATGTAGCCAAAAATTTCCTCAGGTTTATAAAAACGACATGCAAAATTTGGTACTAATTGGTTCATTAGTTTTTGAGTTTATCGCGAAACAGACAACAGACATTGACTTTTATATATAAGAAGATAATGAGGGGTATATGTGAATAGATCTCTATATATATGACCCTTGACAACTAGGAACCAATATAACAATGTTTATTTTCAAGTTTTAAATAGATATGTGGATACATCTATATACAGCCCTTAATAACAGTAAAATAATATAACAATGGTTATTTTCAAGTTTTAATTAGGTATGTGAATACATCTATATACAGCCCTTGATAACAGTAAAACAATATAACAATGTTTATTTTCAAGTTTTAATTAGGTATGTGAATAGATCTATATACAGCCCTTGATAACAGTAAAACAATATAACAATGTTTATTGTCAAGTTTTAATTAGGTATGTGAATAGATCTATATACAGCCCTTGATAACACACACAGTAAAATAATATAACAATGTTTATTTTCATGTTTTAATTAGGTATGTGAATACATCTATATACAGCCCTTGATAACACACACAGTAAAATAATATAACAATGTTTATTTTCATGTTTTAATTAGGTATGTGAATACATCTATATACAGCCCTTGATAACAGTAAAACAATATAACAATGTTTATTTTCAAGTTTTAATTAGGTATGTGAATAGATCTATATACTACAGCACTTGATAACAGTAAAACAATATAACAATGGTTATTTTCAAGTTTTGATTAGGTATGTGAATACATCTATATACAGCCCTTGATAACAGTAAAATATTATAACAATGTTTATTTTCATGTTTTAATTAGGTATGTGAATAGATCTATATACAGCCCTTGATAACAGTAAAATAATATAGCAATGTTTATTTTCAAGTTTTAATTAGGTATGTGAATAGATCTATATACAGCCCTTGATAACAGTAAAACAATATAACAATATTATATAAAATGATTCAATGAGATAGGTGAATATTGCTAAATATGTCTCCCTGACAACACACACACACACACACACACACACACACACACACACACACACACACACACACACTATGAAATAATATAACAATGTCTATTTTCAAGTTTGAATGAGGTATGTGAAGAATTCTATATATGGTTCTTCAAAACTGTGAAATAAAATAACAGTTTATTTTAAAGTTTTATTGACATATTTGATTATATTTATATTTTTGACAATTTTTATATTGTAACATAATATGCTTTTGTTTATCAACATATTTTTAAATCCAATATTTTATGTTAACTAAATTTCTCTTCTTGAATTTCAGTTCTTTTATGTATAAATGTTGAATTGTTTTGTTAAAAATAAATTACATTTTTATCCTAAGTTTGTCTTCCCTAATATTCCCCCTTTTTCACATCCAAAGAGATAATTTTGAAATTATTAAAGAATTTGTTGCTTTATACTCTACAAACAGACAAAATATTTTATTACTGAAGGAAACTTCACTGTGTTTCATATAAGATTGATTGATATTTGAAATATTCCAAAAGTTTCTCATATTCTGGTTTTTAGAAATTCAGAGGCAATCAAATATTCTATTATTTATATTAGGTATTTATTATTAAATATATGTTATATTAAAATATTATTTTATACCCTGTTAAATCGACCGCCAAAGGTCACGCTTCCCCTATAAAAACTCATTGTTGTTCTCTCCCGATTGCCGGCTCAAACCTTTTGTACATTTTGTAAAAATGTTTTTCATTTTTTGATTCTTACGTCTTAAGCCAGGCAGTACTTTTATCAAATTATGCTTTTCATGTATTCCTTTAGCTCAATAAAAGCAATTACCGATCAAAACTATTATCATTATTATACTTTCAAGATTTTAACCACGACTGCATTAACATAGCATAATACTCAAGGTAACCAAAATCAAGCAGAAAATCTCTCTTTTTTAAAATAATATATATATATATATTTCATTGTTTCATAGTCTAGTGAAAGAGTTGTGATAAAAATCTATATTAACTAATATTGATCTGGCTATAACTATCTTAAGTAATTAGCATGTGATTTGTTTTCAATCACGTGTGTGATATATGCATCTCTGAAAAATATTATATCTGAAACAATTCAATAAATTAATCCTCTGTGTGAATATTAGAGTGAAAACATAAGACTTCCATATTAAATTTTTTCTTATTCAAAAATGTTTCTCTTTTTATTTATTAATTAAAATAAAATATATATAATGAAATAAGAGTAAAAAATAAAGGTAATATTTCAAACATTAAAAATAAAATATATAAATTAATAAAAATAAACTTATTCCTGGAAGCCTAATGTTTTTAACTTATTATTATCTGAAACAATTAATTATAGCAAAATGTATAGCAGTGTTGATTAGTGGGTGCACTCACTGTTTATTTAATATTTTCCAACGATAATAATAGTTGTAATAAGGATAAAAGCCAGACGATTAAAGCCAGACCTCTTGAGCTCTGGGTCTTGATCTCCGGTCTCGATCCCTGAAATGCTCTCTTAACTATTTTTGATGCCTGCGGCGCCTTAGTTGTGCTTGGTGCTGCCTTGGTTCCCTCAAAACGGCGCGCACTAGCCCTCCTCTCCCCCGGGGTGCACACGGCCTCGCCGTCGCCTCTCCAGCCCTCTCCTTGGCCCTCCCTCGCGGCGGGCGCTTGGAGACACCTAACTATGAGATATGCCTTAAAATGCTTTTCCTAAGCATGTAGAAGGCACAATAATAGTTGTAATAATTCTATTATACCTTATATATCATATAGGTTCATACTATAAGAAGTTATGTTTATAAAAATTAATTAATTTTATTTATTGTTGTTGTTGTCATGTCCATTGAAGAGCCTCAGATGTCACCATGCCTCTATATCACAGCAGTTACAATGTTCTCTATCTTGGGCGTGTGAAGCTGCTGTTCTGTGTCCATGTCAATTTTCTGCAAGGCCGTGGCCCTTTATGGGCATGAGAATATGTGTTAGTTCCACACTAGGAGAATTGTTGCATGTCGTGTAGGATCTTTAGCCATCTGGATGAATTATCACATTTTGTAGTGCTTTATTATGAATCTTGTTATTGCTTTTGTAATTCATTTCTCAGAGATTATTTCGTTATTTGACCTTTCCTTGTCATTTTTTGAAATATCTTGTATTTTACCAAAGTATCACATCAAATACTGAAAATTATACTTTCCTTTGGCTGAACTTAGCTTTCTTAATATTATTTATAAAACTATAATATATATATTTTCTTAATCTTTCTGCTTCCTCTTTGAGAGTTTGAAAGGGATAAAATTTGAATTTAAAAAAGGAAAAATATAACGAAATCAGAAATAAAAACCCATTTAAATCTATTAAAATAAAATTTAAAATTGACAAAGAATGTGTGAACCCCTCTATTTTTGAAATTTGGTTTTTGATCAAACACACCCGGTTATATGCTCTTTCTCTACCTATATACAATGACTATTTGCTATTATCCTAAGAAGAATATTATTTAGAACGCTTAAAATATATGTATATTTATTCAATATATTGTATAAGAGCAAAATATCATTAATCATGATCAAGGGGCAAGGCCGGATCTTCCATCTAGTGGGTATAATTTTTTAAGAGCCTGGCTTATCATGAGTTAACATTACCAATAGGTTTGCCAGTTTAATAAACCCTACCGATATCATATTATATAGTAGAACCTCCATGAGGGGACACTCACGCTAGAGGACACCTCTCTACAAAGGACAGTTTTCATTGTCAAAATTTCTATTTTTACTATTTTGCAACACTCTCTGGTAAGAAGACACCTCTGCCTAAAAGACATTTTGGCTCTGCAATTAGGTGTCCTTTACAAGGAGTTTCAAATGTCATGGGTTATTCTGCTTATATATCCTGGTCTTGAAAACTGATTTTTTTTGTTATTTAATGAAACTCTTGTCATAAGCTCTAAAGAGATAGTAATATTATATCAATTTTCCAATATTCTTACAATGCAATAAATTCAGTAAGAAGTAGTTATTTAGAAAATAAAATAGTACTAAAAATTTCAATTTATTATATCTAGATGGCACGCTAAAGTCTTTTATTTGAATTATTTGTAAACCTAAGTAGTTAAGCCTCAACTGTAGGAAAGTTGAAGGTTGAACATTCGAGATATTACACATTATAAGGCAACAAGATTTCTTGTGTCGTCAAAGACGGAATTGAATACTGATAACAAGGATGTACAAAATGTTTCCTTTTTTATTATAGAAAACCATATTCTCTCTTAAACCTTCCGATATTGTAAGAAATGTATCTGAGTAGACAGGTGTCAACAACCTTTTTAGTCAGAAGATTCAAAAATTAAAATTTATAAAATATCAAAATTTTGTAGACCACACATTTTTTTCTTTCAAACCAAAAAATTGTACTCGAATGAATAAAGTTTTTATTAAAGCGAGTACTACACATAGCTTCTCATCCAATGAGACGCATGTGGCTTGCGAGCCGCAGGTTGCTGACCCTATTAATTGAAATATTCACAAATTAAGAATATCTTAATTTATAAATAAAAATTACTTTATTAATTCAAAAATAAAATTTTGATATATCTCTATATATAAGTCAACACACGTATATGCTTGTTCATTTATGTATTAATGATTGTTTTTATTGGGACGATAAATAAAAAGTATATTATAAGACATATTTAAAAAGGATTATTGAAATTTATAGTTTTATTTTATAAAATATTATATTATTTTCCTTATATATAAACACACTCTTATGGATACTATATGTAATGAACACACTTTCACATCTGATATAAATATCTCAAATATGTTATTGAAATAAATGTTTTTTTTCAGGTTTAATGGAGTTGATACCAAAGGGCTTCACCCAATACCAGCCTTCAGGTTTCAATTGTATAAATGTCCGATCAGGTTACGAGTATGAAAGCTTTATAAGACAAAAATGTATCAAAATCAATGAAACTTCTATCAGTTTTATCTTTGATCGTTTACAAGTTCCTCTTCCGATTTTTGAATTAATTTGCGAAAGAACAAATCCATACCGTGAAAACATGTTTGAGTATTATGATATGGCTCAATATGAAATATTGATATTCGAGTCTTGCGGGATTCCTCCAATCCCTTTCTCAAAAATGCTGACTAATATTAAAGTACGAAATCTGGCCTTACGAAATAACTCGTTATCATCAATTAATTCAGAAATCTTTGAAGATCTTCCATATCTTACACATTTAGATATTAATTATAACGATATAAAGACTTTGCCTTCTAATTTCTTCGAACCAATTTCAAATGTATCTACTATAAAAATGGAAGGAAATAAGATAAAGATTCTTCCTGAAGACATATTCCATAAATTATCGTTAATTTATATCAATATTGGAAATAATGAATTGGAAACTCTCCCAGAAAACATTTTTAAAAATCAATTTCAACTAAGGACTATCCATATGTTTAATAACAAAATATATTCTTTATATGAAAATATATTTTCTGATTTGCATTCTCTACAATGTCTTGATATTGGTGGTAATAAATTACAGACCATTGCCCCAAAAACGTTTATATCTTTACAAAATATTCTTATTTTAAGCATGTATAATAATAAATTAATCACAATGAATCAACAATGGTTCAAAAACAAAAGCCTCTTGAAAATCTTAGATTTTTCTGATAACCCTATTACATACTTTAGTATGAATCCAGAAATTCTGTTCATTGGTGTAAGAAATATAAGGGATATAAATATTAGAAATGGAAATTTGACAGAAATTCCTGAAAGTCTCCTCTCAACACTACCTAACCTAGTTACTTTTAATATGATTTCAAATCAAATTAATAATATTTATATCAACACTTTCAAAATGAATAAAATGCTTGGAAGATTAGACTTATCAGACAACAATATTAATTTTATACCAAGCGAAATGTTTAAAAGCCAAAATAATTTGAAATATTTAATATTATCTAAAAATAATTTAACTCGAATTACTAAAGGTATGTTCAAATATTTATATCGTTTATCATTATTAACTTTAAAAAATAATCACATAGAATTTATCGAAGAAAATTCTTTTGATGATGTCTTTTTATTAGATTTAATTTTATTAGAGGATAATAAACTTGAATATTTGCCAAGAGATATTTTCAAAAGAAATCAATTAAAAGGCTTATTTCTATCTGGAAATAGGCTAACATCCTTTGATAATTTATATCAAGATGTACCATATTTACTGGTTGATTTGGATAATAATAAATTTACATATTTAGAACTACCTATAATGAAAATATCAGCCAAACATGTTGAATTAAATAATAATCAGATTGAATTTATAAATATTACAAAAACCATTTTTAAAGATTCATCAACTAAAATTTCAATTAAAAACAATCCTTTAAAATGTGATTGTAAATTATTGAAATTTTATCATTATTTAAAAACCCATAAAGATACATTTAAAAATATAGCAGATGAAAATTTATTTTGTGATTCTCCTTCAAATATGAAAGGTAAAATATTTAGTTCACTTGAAGAGAATATTTTTATTTGCGACATTGAGGAGAATTGTCCAGAGCAATGTGAATGTTACTTAAGAGAGATGGATAGAACCACATTCATGGATAGTTCTGATTCAAAACTTGTCACGCTTCCTACCGAGGTTGTTCACAATGTTAGTATTCTTAATATGAGAAACAACAGAATTTCTTCACTCTCTCTCTCTCGCCAATTTATCTTTGCCAGAATGGAAAAATCTGAAAAAAATAAATTTCGAAAATAATCAATTACTTTCAGAAAATTGGGAATTACCACAATTCTTGGAATATGTAAATTTACAAAATAACAATCTAAGTTGGCTCTCATCCGATATTTTCAAATTGTCAGAATTCAATAGTTTCAAAATTAAACTCGGGATTAATCCATGGAATTGTGTATGTAATATATCGAGTATGATACATTGGTTAAAATCTAATAGGGAAAAAGTGAAAGATCTCGAAGATGTAACCTGCGAAAATTCAGTTTTGAATAAAGAAAAATATATTAATATCAAACTCCATGAGATAGTAACTAAATCAATTTGTTTTGAGAATGTTGAAATCAGACCTTTACTACATATCCATATTCTAGTTATCTCATCAATAGCCATTTTAATAATTATGGTTATAATTGTCCTTTACTACAAATATAAACAAACAGTTTTAGCATACTTATACATCCACGGTTATCGCCTATTCTTGTGCTTCTACAATGAAGAAGAAATGGATGAAGACAAGACGTACGACGCCTTCATCTGCTATAGCCACGAGGATAGAGATGTCGCTGTAGAACTAAGCGCTGTACTCGAGTCCAAGAGTCCATTCTACACTCTATGTATCCACGAGCGGGATTGGACTCCTGGAAATACCATTTCTTCTAATGTCTTCCAGTCTGTAAGAGAAAGCAGGAGAACTGTGCTGGTCCTTAGCGAGGTGTTCTTGAAAAGTCCCTGGTTTCCTATCGAATTCAAGACTGTCTACCACCAAATGATGGAAGACAGGATGGATTGAATAATCTTTGTAATTAAAGGAGAACTTCCTGATAGTTCGACACTGGACCCAGATCTCCAATTATTGCTTCAAACTAAGACTTATTTGGAATGGAATGAGCGATGGTTCTGGGAGAAAATACGCTATGCACTTCCCCATAAAAAGAAATCATTCCAATAAAATCTTCAATTTATAATGTACTCTCAATTTCAAACTACCCTATAAAAAGCATCAAATATACATGTCTATTTTAAAAATAAAATATTGAGATAAAATGTGTTCATATTCAAATTTTTCATGAATAATTTTCTCCTATTTTTCTAGAAATTAATTTCTACTAATTACATTAGTAGATGTAAATTTTTACGCTGTTAGGAATTATGGAAATATTTGTAACTATATTGCCACGTTTTTATTTTTAAAACGCTAATTTTAGTTATGTAAAACTTTATTTTTAAAGTTTATTATTTTAAAAGTGAAATGTTTGTTAATGAAATAGACATTTTGCCTAAACTCATTTATTGCTGCTTTCTTTTTTACAAGCCATTTGTTTATGTGTATTTTTACATATCGTTTTTATTGAGTTTTTACTAATTTAGTATGTACATCATTGACTTTTGATGAATAAAAAAATAAAATGAAAATAAACACATGAAAAATTAAAGTAACATTTTAAAGGAAATTATGTACAATTGAAAATTGTTTTTGTAACGTCTCAATATAAAAGGCGCGTGATTGAAATAAATTTAGTCAGACGGTTGATTGTTCTCTCTTTCTTTACGCAAAACAATATCATCTGCATATTGGCGTGTTACTGAAGTCGACAGGATCCGACCAGCGATGGGAAGAAAGAGAGCAAACACCTCATCGAAGGAAGACTCATTAGAAGAAAGAAGAAATCTGAATCTCTCTTTTGAATTGATCCCGAGATATGATCCTGATGATTGACTTAGCTACGCTAACTGGTCAATTTTATTTAACCATCAGGCACAACAGCAAGGTCTCTCATCAAAAGAATCCCTGTCCATGATGCCAATGTTATTTAAAGGTAAAGCTCTGGAAATGTATGCTTTAATTTGCAAGGATATATCCTCATTAGAAGAACTTCATTCTAGAATGAAATGTTTTTTTCACGAGCATGAACATGGGTTACATCGAAAATTCTGGCAATTAAGAAAAGGACGAGAACAATCTTTAAAGGAATACTACTTTGCAAAGATGAGGATCGCTACCAAATTGGGACACCCAGGCATCAGTGCTATGATCAGAGCACTTTCCGTTCAGTACTATTTTAAGGGGATGATAGGGAAGATAAAGATTTATGTTAAGAACTGCAAGGAGTGTCAAACAATAAAGAGTAGCACCCAACCCTCCTATGGACTGATGGGATTATTGCCTAGGGCGACAAAACCCTTCGATGTCGTGGCTTTAGATACGTTTTTGGGCCTAGGAGGTTATAATAGTGCTAAAAATTGTATCCATACCGTTATCGACCATCATTCACGATATATCTGGGGTTATGCTTCCAAAGGCACATCCATCGCGACCTACATAAATATCATCAACCAATTATTAAATATAGAAAAACCTAGAATCTTAGTCACGGATAGACATCCCTCGTTTGTCTCGAAGAGATTTAATACATTTCTTCAGGGGAAGGGTATAAAGCACGTAATGACCTCTCCGTCCCATCCAGAGTGTAATGAACTATTAGAACGGGCTAATGCAACGTTGATTGGAAGGTTAAAAATACAATATCAAGGTAACCCTAGGGCCCCTTGGCCTAAATTGTCACAAAAGACGGGAGAATATCGAAACACACCCCACTCTACGACTACATTCCCTCCGATATACTTGCTGTACGGAACCCTCCCTTCCTACATCTCAGATCTTACGAATCCGTATCCGCCAGTAGAAAAAGCCCGAACCATTGCCAATGAAAAAACAGAGGAATTACATAAAAGGTTAGTTAAAAGATACAATAGTTCTCATAGATTCCCGAATTTAAAAATTGGAGATAAAGTTTTGTATCGAATCCCTCATCAGGTAGGCCATGATAAACTGTCACCAGTTTATTATCCAGATCCATACACCGTTCTTTCTACCCCATCACCTAACATAGTCGAAATAAATAAACCATGCCAGCATGAAAATAAACACAATAGTTAATGTATCTAAATTAAAACTATGGGACCCTATATCAACCTCAAATGAAGGCATGGGGAATTATCCATTTCCCTTCCAAGATGTGGAGGATTTGAATGGATGTCTTTAATCCGACCATAACCAAACGTTAGAAAGGAGTTTCCACTCTCTAAGGGGGCTGCTTAATATCGCAAAATGTTTTTTTCTTTACGTCCATGTGGTTTTCTACTTCAATGGTAAAGCTTGAATTCTCTCTACAAACATTGAAGGACTCTGCTAATGATGGACAGTACAGCCCTGTTGCATATGTTCTAAGTGACACATCTGGAAAAAAACTAACAGACCGGTCACCCCAAGGACCTCTAGTAAAATGCTCACTATGCGATACAGTGGATTAGGTACGCGCCTGGATACCCCAACTATCAGGTCCGACTGCCCTACTGCCATAGTGAGAATACTTTTATTATTTTATTTTTTAATTTTTTGCTTTTTGCAGAATGTTTTTTTTCCCTAACCTTCCAACCCCTCCCAACCTCCATTTGTGTAAATAAATCTGAAGTTTATTTTTTATTTTTGGTAGGGGGGTTTGTCACATTTTGCTTATAAATTATTAGTAGATGTAAATTTTAACGCTGTCAGGATTTATGTAAATATTTGTAACTATATAAAATGCGCGTGATTGAAATAAATTTAGTCAGACGATTGATTGTTCTCTCTTTCTTTACGCAAAATAATATCATCTGCATATTGGCGTGTTACATATATATATATTTACCATGGTAATTATTCAAAAAGGTTTCGATTTTTTCATTTATTTATTACTCTTATTTTGCTATTTAAAAATTAATAATTTAAGATTCCAAAGAAAGATAAATCGGCTAAGTTATTGTCTATTTATAAACAGGAGGAAATAAAAATTGTCACCAGATGGCGGGCAGTCAGTTCTCACTATCCAATCAGATGTCAGCCCTGATGTCCTTGGTGTCAGTTTGACAGCAGATGGAGTTGACATGGCTGGATTACACTTCTTCCTAGTAATATGTGAGTATCTAACTACAGTGATTTAATAATGTTTTTTTTTTTAAATTTTAAATGACATATATGAATAGTTCTATATATGACTTTTGACAACCCTGAAATAATATAATAATGCACGCATATTCTCAAGTTTTAATTAGGTGTGTGAATAGTTCTAAATATGATCCTTGATAACTGAAAATTAATATGACAATAATTGTTTTTTCAAGTTATATATTTATTAATATATATATAATGAGGGGTATATGTGAATTGATATCTATATATGATCGTTGACAATTATAACTAATATAACAATGTTTATTTTCAAGTTTTATAAAAAGAGGTATGTGAGAATAAATCTATATATGACATTTAAGTTTTCTGATATAATATAACAACGTTTATTTTCAAGTTTTATAAAAAGAGGTATGTGAGAATAAATCTATATACAACCTTTTACAACTGTGAAAAATAAAACAATGGTTTTGTTCAAGATATAATGAGGTATGTGAATATTTCTATATATGGCCCTTTACAACACACTGTGAGATAATATAACAATTTTCATGTTCAAAAGATTTGTTGACGTTTATGAATAGTTCTATATACAGCCTTTATTATCACTGAAATAATATAAAAATGGATATTTTTCAAGTTCTCTAATGAGGTATGTGGAAAGATCTATATATAACCTTTGAAAACTTTGAAATAATATAGCAATGTATATTTTAAAGTTTTATATAATGAGCTATGTGTGAATATATATATATATATATATATATATATATATATTGTTACATCATGATTAATGGCGTATTTCTTATATTAGTTTTAATATATTTGAAATTTAAATTATATATTTATTTATTTTTATATAAAATATTCTATGATATTTATTTAAAACAGATTATTAATTTATCATCATTTGTATTTAGGTACACTGTGACTTCACTGCTCTCTTTGATGTGAGAAAATAAATAAAGGATTCTGGTGGCTACTTAAAGAAGACTTATCTCGTTATTCCCTTTTATAAATTTCTAGGATGGTTGAAACACGCTCTGGTAAGATGCAGGACCCAGCACAGGAGAGAATCCAGGCTGAAGAGTCTGCCAAACCGCAACCTGGTGCAACAATTGGTAGAGATGCTAGTTCCGACCCAGTTGTCCTGAATCCCAACATCGACATCCCCAAGTATGATGGAACGGAAGACCCTCGCCCATGGATTGAATCTCTTGAAGAAATTGGCTTCTTGTACCATTGGGCAGACTACATTATCTCTCGTTATGCCGCCATGAACATGACGGGAAGCGCTAAAACCTGGTTGAATTTACACAAAGCTAGTTTCACGAGCTGGGAAAATATTAAAATCCGCCTCATTCAGGATTTTTCTTTGGACGCGAATAAAGAAGAACTTAGAATGAAGCTCAACAGAATGCAACACTGGAATGAACCAGCAATCAGGTTCGCGGAAGACATTCTAGTGTTGTGCAACAAGGTTGACCCCGCAATGGAAGAAGAAACAAAAATTGAACATGTTATTGGAGGACTGAAAAAAGAGTACTCATTCGCGCTCTACCTGAACCCTCCTAAAACGACCGATGACCTTCTTGTCGTGTGCAAGAAAATGGATTATTTTGAAAAGAAGTATCGGGAACGTGTGGAGAAATCCAGAAACCTATATAACGGTCCACGCTATTCTAGACCCCAACAACAATCGAGGTACGTGCCGCCGACTGCCGCACGAAACTACCAGACCACTTCCAGGCCCCAAGCCCCTGTTTCCAATAATTACAAGAACGACTCCTCTCCTACCCCCAGACAGTATCGAAACAACTTTCCCCAGCCCTCTACCCCTAGACGTCCTTATAATCCTAACTTTGTGCCGAAACCAAACCTTCAGAGAAACACTTACAATAAAAGCCAAGAAGTGAGCAAAAATAGGACGGAAGATGGAAGACCAATCTGCTTTAAATGTAACAAGCCAGGGCACGTGGCCCGTTATTGTAGGGTCAAGTTTATAAGAATCCTAGAAGAGGATCCAGCAGAATCACAAGAGAAGGTCGAAGAAAAATGCCAAATGAATGAAACATCAGAGAAATCAGGACCTCGGCTTTATGCTGATGTATGTCATAGCACACAGACAAATATTCCTACCCGGAATAGATATTCCGTGTTGGAAGATTTAAACTAAGCGTCGCGCCTGAATCTGTCAATCAAAGCAAGTCGACCATAAACGGAATCAAGAAGTTGGACCCTAAATACAAATTAAAAATTAATGTGGACAAGATAGGGACTTTTGAAGCTTTGGTTGATACAGGTGCTGACCTCTCAGTGGTCGACCTCAGAACGGCCCTCGATACAGGCCATGGTATAAGTAAACTCGCAAAAATTTGTGCAGGACCCGATGGAAAAAAATTGGACATGGTAGGAAGTATATTTTTAAATATAAAAATTGATGACGAAACATTATCACACAACTTTGTGATATTGAAAACGCATTTACGGACATTAATTCTTGGGAGAGATTTCCTTAAGAAAATGAACGCAAAAATAGATTGTAAGCAAGAAACTATAAAATATGATTTGACGAATAATCATGACGAAATCAATTTTGAAATGTTGAAAATAAAGAGTGCCAAGGATTCCATTGTACCGGAATGTTCCATGAAATTGATCAAGGCATTGGTAGAAACAGAGGATGGAGAATATATTATCGAGGAGAGCAGCAAAATGTTTCAAACAAATGGACTTCGTCTAGCAAGAAGCTTGATCAATGTTATATATAGGGAAACACACATCTGGATAACTAATCCGTATCCTCGACCGTTAAAAATAATGAAAAACCAAACATTGGCTTTTGGAAGTAGTCCAGCGAAAATAAATGTGAGTCGAGAAAGAGAGGTAGAAAAGAACGAAGAACCTAGATTCCAAATAAACGAAAATCTTTCACCAAAGGAACAGAAGGAGTTAAAACAAGTTTTAGAAAGGTATGGAGATCTTTTTTCATCGAGATTAGGGAGAACCAATTTGGCAAAACATCGGATAGACACAGAAGACGCGAAGCCAATTAAACACAAGCCTTACCGGGTAAGTGCTAAAGAACGAGATATTATAAAAGAGCAAATTGACGAGATGCTTACAGAAGGCATAATTAGGCCATCTTCTAGCCCCTGGTCTTTTCCAGTAATATTGGTCAAGAAGCGAGATGGTAAATACAGATTTTGTGTGGACTACAGAAAACTGAATAATGTGACGGTAAAAGATGTCTATCCGATCCCTAGAATAGACGAAGTTATGGATACTCTCCAAGGATCTACACACTTCTCAGCAATAGACCTCAGATCTGGATATTGGCAAGTTGAAGTCGAAGAAAGAGACAAAGAGAAAACAGCTTTCACTACAGCGCATGGATTATATGAATTCAACGTGATGCCTTTTGGACTTTGTAACGCGCCTGCTACCTTTGAGAGAAATATGGAGAATATGCTTGGAAATCTGAGATGGCAAATTTGTTTGTGTTATCTGGATGATGTTATCATATATAGCCCGGATTTTCCAACGCACCTCAAAAGACTTGAAGCTGTTTTTAGATGTTTTCGTGAATCTAATTTAAGGTTAAACGACAAAAAATGCCGATTTGCTTTTGAAGAATTGGAGATTCTCGGCTATATAACGAGCAAACATGGTATAAAACCCGCGGAACATAACATTAAAGCTGTCAGAAATTTTCCTCGGCCCAAAAAGGTCAAAGAAGTACAATCCTTTTTGGGAATGTGTTCATATTATAGAAAATTTATCAAAGACTTTTCAAAAATTGCTGACCCTTTGACCAACCTTATAAAAAAAAGTGTATCATTTACCTGGACAGAAAGACAAGAGGAAGCGTTTCAAACCCTAAAAACAGCACTATTAAGTCCACCAATTTTAGATCACTTCAATCCAAATGCACCTACTTATGTTCATACTGATGCGTCCAACATCGGCATAGGTGCAACACTTGTCCAATACATCGGTGGTGAAGAGAAGGTGATCTCATATTTGAGTCGTACCCTAAGTAAAGCGGAGCAAAATTATTCAACCACTGAAAAAGAATGTCTGGCCGTTGTCTGGTCAATGTCAAAATTACGACCCTACCTTTATGGAAGACACTTTAAAATAGTAACAGACCATCACGCCTTATGCTGGCTCAAAAACTTGAAGGATCCAACAGGTCGATTGGCAAGATGGGCATTGAAAATTCAAGAATATGACTTCGATATAATACATAAATCGGGAAAGAAGCATCTGGACGCCGATGGCTTATCTAGGGGGCCCTTACCAGAAACTGATTGGGATGAGGATTTTGAAAGGCTATTTTTAAATCAAATAACAGACGAAGAGGATAAATTTATCGAAAGTGTTAAGAAAAACCTTAATGGAAGCAGGCGATCAATTGCGCAAAACTTTAAAGAAGAAGATGGATGCCTCTTTAAGAAAAACCCGAACCCTGAAGGCAGGGCGTGGTTGCTTGTGGTTCCAGAGAATAAAAAGAGAGAAATTATGAAAGAATATCACAATCATATGTCGAATGGCCATCTGGGCGTCGCCAGAACCATGTACCGAATAAAGAGTAAATACTTTTGGCCATCCATGCTAAAGGATGTCTCAGAATTCGTTAAGACGTGTCACCTTTGCCAAAGTAGGAAAGGCTCAAACCAATTACCTTCTGGACTACTACAGCCCATCCCCCCAGCCAACTTTCCTTTCGAAAGAATTGGAATTGACTTTGTTGGTCCACTACCATCTACGAAAAACAGGAAAAAATGGATAATCGTGCTGTCGGACTACTACACTAGATATGCAGAAACAAGAGCAGTCTCGGAAGCAACAGTGAAAGAAGTTTCTAAATTTCTAGTAGAGGATATTTTTCTTCGGCACGGAGCCCCACAATATCTTATTAGTGACAGAGGCTCTCAATTTACCAGTAATTTAATGAAAGAGGTGATGAAAACGTGCAAGATTAAACATTGCTTCACAACGAGCTATCATCCCCAGACTAATGGATTGACAGAGCGGTTAAATAGAACATTGATCAATATGCTCAGTATGTATGTGAACACTGATCAGAAAAATTGGGACGAAATACTCCCATTCATCACTCACGCTTACAATACTACAATTCAGGAAACCACAGGATATTCTCCCTTTTTCCTGATGTTTGGAAGAGAACCCACGTCTCTTTTGGACGACAGGAATATCTCGGTGGACATTGACAAAGATGATTATGATGAATACATAAAACATCACTTAGACAAAATAAACAGAACAAGAAAATTAGTTATTAACAACACAATAAAGACTCAAGAAAGAATGAAAAAGAACTATGACAAGAAACACATGGAAAGAAGCTACGAACCAGGAGAATTAGTAGCAGTTTGGACACCAATTAGGAAAATAGGAAAGTGTGAGAAACTACTGAGAAAATATTTTGGCCCATATAGAATATTAAAGAAGCTGTCCAACGTAAATTACTTAATTGAACCAAAAGATAATCCTGGCCAAGACCCATTGATTGTCCATGTCTCAAGAATCAAACCCTATTTTGAAAGAATTGATGAGGTCAATCACGAGGACGTGACGACCTCTGGAGAGGGGGAAGTGTTACATCATGATTAATGGCGTATTTCTTATATTAGTTTTAATATATTTGAAATTTAAATTATATATTTATTTATTTTTATATAAAATATTCTATGATATTTATTTAAAACAGATTATTAATTTATCATCATTTGTATTTAGGTACACTGTGACTTCACTGCTCTCTTTGATGTGAGAAAATAAATAAAGGATTCTGGTGGCTACTTAAAGAAGACTTATCTCGTTATTCCCTTTTATAAATTTCTAGGATGGTTGAAACACGCTCTGGTAAGATGCAGGACCCAGCACAGGAGAGAATCCAGGCTGAAGAGTCTGCCAAACCGCAACCTGGTGCAACAATATATAACACACACACACACACACACACACACACACACACCGTGAAATAATATTACAATGTTTATGTTCAATATTCATATAATGAGGTTTGTGTGTGTGTGGATGGATTTATATCTCACCTTTGAAAACTGTGAAATAATATAGCAATGTATATTTTAAAGTTTTATATAATGAGCTTTGTGTAAATAGATCTATATACGACCTTTGATTACAGTTAAATAATATAAAAACATCTTTGTTAAATATTTATATAATGGGATATGTGGATAGATCTATATAGACCTTTGACAACACACACACACTGTGAAAAAATATAACAATGTTTATGTTCAAGATTTATATAATGTGGTATATGGATAGATTTATATATCACCTTTGACAACTATGAAATTATATAACAATTTTTATGTTCAAGATATAATTAGGTATGTGAATACTTCTATATATGACCCTGAAAACAAATATAATGAGGTATGTGGATAGATCTAGATATGACCTTCGATAACTATGAAAAAATATAACAATGTTATTTTCAAGATGTAATGAGGTATGTGAATACTTCAATATATGGCTCTTGACAACTGTGAAAAGTATAACAATTTATATTAATGTTTTAATGATGTATTCGAATATATTTATATGTTTGACACTTTAAATTGTAACATAATACACTCTTAGTTTATCAACATAATTTCAAATCCAATATTTTATACCCTTAATATCTCTTTTTGCCTCTTAGTTCTTTTATGAAAAAAAATTGATTTTTTTTTGTAATTAAAAATAAATTACATTTTCATCTTGAAGTTTGTCTTTGTTAATATTTCCAAGTTTCTTACAATATAATATAATATACATAACACCATACTTATTTTCCCTTGTGACATCTGGATGTATTGTCATTCCTTCGTGAAGTTTCGTTCTGAATCTTTTTATTGTTTTTGTAAATCTTCTCACAGAGTTTTTTTCGCATATTTGACCTTTCTTTGTCTTTTGTTAAATTATTTTGTATTTTGGCTAAAATCAGCATCAAATACTGACATTTGTTCTGTCCTTTGGCTGAACTTCATGGCTTTCTTAATACTATTTATTGAACTATAATATAAATATATACTCTTTATGTTTCCTCTTTGAGGGTTTGAAAGGGATATAATAATTTTATATAATAAAGGGCAAATTTTTATGTATGGTAAAATCAAAACCTATTTAAACCCATTTTTAAAATAAGAAAAAGCTACCTCTTCCGTCAAAATATATGCTCAAACTATTTGTCATGGATTGCTCATCTTTGCCATCTAGAAGATTCAGGTTGGTGACAAAACCACAGCACTAGCTTTGGTGAATTCAGAATACACATCTGGTGACCATGGCCCTCTTCTGTCCAAGCTTTGAGGTTATGAAATTACAAAAGAAATAATTTGCCATAAGTTGCCATAGAGGGTGGATAATTTTTGAATCTATTGTAATGGGAGAGATATTTTAGATCAAATTTTCCCACAAAATTTCCATCCATATTTTGGACATAGAATTAGCCAGCCACTTAAGCACTTTTAAGCCAATTGTGAAGATGAACCCTTTGTGAATCTCACCAAACAAAGCCTGTCCTAAACAGATAAGGACAAATCAATGGTCTCCAGGTGCGTGAAGATTTCATGAACCCATTATGGATCTCACCAAACAAAGCCTGTCCTAAACAGATGAGAACAGGACAATAGGCTCCAGGTGGAAGCTTGTGTTGTGGCACTGACCAGGACAGGCAATGGATGATGACACATTTTTTGTTTCCATTTTGACAGGAGAGATAGCCCTTCTTATTTTTTAGATCACTATACTTCCTGAAAATTTTTCCATTAATAAAAAGTTTTCATCTTCAAGAGATGTCAGTCCTATTTATATTCCAAGTAATGGGTTATTTTTGTAATTGCCTTGATATCCTGTCCAAATCACACCAATGTTGGTTAACATATACAGTAAAACCCCTCTATAGTGAACCCCAATGGGACAGAGCTTTTGGTTTACTATAGCCACGGTTTAGCCATTTTTTTTTACTTTTCTAAATTTTTAGACCGTATAATTAAAAAACAGCCATACACACAGGAAAAGGCAGCCACTTAATAATGGTTACTTTGTTTTAATTCCCTAAATTGACCTATTTTTTACAGTAATGCTGAATATCAAAAGAAGTCATTTGATAATAGGTTCTTCTTATCATTAGCATACATGTTTATATATAAACCTCTATGTATAAATCAAAAATTAAGCCAAATCCCCCTGGCAAAACTTTATTAATTATATACTTAAAAGGTATAAGAGTATTTTAGATAATCTTTCTCAAATAATATAATACTAAATTTATTTGAAAAATTGCCTCTAATACCTTGTTGTTTGAAAGTGAAAATGTAAAATTTGAAAATCAGAATTGTTTTAAAATATTGTTATTTACATCAAAGGAATAAAGCTCTGTGTATTCTGAATCAATTGAAGATGAATCAAAAGTATCTAATTTAGAAAAATCGGACGCGAAACATGTTGATACGCTAGCGCGATCGGTAAAATTGCGAATTAAAAAAACGCCAATTTACAAACACAAAATCGGTAGTGAAACGGCTGGCCAGGGGGAATATCCGTGAACCCTGAATGAGTCATATACCTAACAAAGCTTCTGTTTAAAAATAGAACTGTAGTGGTAGTTTTTGAGAATTTATAAGTCGATTTGTTTGTCGCCCATGAGACACGGGGCACTGTTTTTTTTTTTTCCAATTCCAGTTTCCACATATTTTTCTGAAGTATAGATTAAATTTTGTTTTTAACCTGTTATTCAAACCATTTCTGGCTTTAAAATTATTTGGAATTATTTTTTAGCCTAGGTTAAACTTGATATAGAACGCTTCTAAAAGGGCATGCTGCCACTGTTTTTTTAGAACGCCATTCTTTGTTTCTTTTCTTTATTTTGGAAGCCATTTGTATATTTTTTTCTATTTCAAAATTGTCGAATGCAAATATATTCTATTAAATAAAAGTATAATGTGTAAAAATTACTAAAAGATTGAGCAAAAATAGAATGGAAATGAAAACATACAATGCCGCTAATTTAATGTTTTTAAATCGCGATCCGTGAGCTGAAACATGCTCATAATTTTGTTGTTTTAATTTTTTTTTTTTAATTTCAATTTTAAATTTGTTATAAGCATAGTATTTTAAATAAGTTTTATTATTTTGGGACCGAAAATAGGTTCGTTATAGGGGTAGTTCGTTATTTTAAAAATCGAAAAGTTCGTTATAACAATGGTATTTTCAAAGGAATGGAATCAGGAATCGCCATGGGTTCGTTATATGGGAAGGTTCGCTATATCCGGGGTTCGTATAAGCAGGGTTTTACTCTATATTTAAATCTCATGTTGTCATTTTATTTAGCTACAGTAGAACTTCTGTCAAGGATTCCTAGTTTCTGAGCCAAAGTCTCCTTTATGGAGAGGTATCTTCTTTATGTAGATTTGCTTTTAGTTAAAATGTTAATTTTGGTGATAGAAACTGACCTTTATAGAGAGGTGTTCTCTAGCGAGAGTATCCTTTTATGGAATATTTTCTACTGTTTATTAATTTTGTAAAGACTGCTCATATGTTAACTACGGCCGCTGTGCCCTGTGTGCCAAAGCAGTGTACTTTTAGACATAAATTGTATTTAAATAAGAATTATCTAATGTTGAAATATTATATTTATAATCTGTTGAATTAAGGCTTGTTTTGATAGGCTGGAGCTTGGGACATGATAACTCTGTCGAAATAACCCAAGTGTCCAATTAATGAGGTTATACTATAGGAAAAATGATAATTTTTGTGATAAAAACTGTCCTTTATAGAAAGGTGTCCTCTAGCATGAGTGTTTTTCATTTCTACTGTATTTAAATTTGGAAATTTTTCAAATTGCCATTCCAAACAGAGCAATTAATTTTATTATTTTTTTTTTATATTAAAAAATGGTCTATTTATCAACATCATAAACATAAAATCATAAAGTGACAAGAAAGTATTTCTCTGTGATGTCTCAGTAACAGCATTGTTACCATCTTTAGACATTGGTAATGTTTTACCTAAATATGTGTCGCATATAAGTTATGCTTGTTTTGGATTTGCTGTTCTTGTTCAAGAGGATTGCAGGTATTGGAAAGAACAATAGAGGTAACGCCACCACTTTTTTTTCATTTAAAAGAATTACAAAAGCTTTCTGGCAAGCCATTCTTCATCCTGATGTCCAACATTGTAGTTTATTATTATTATCCCTAGTACACTTGGTACAGGCCATATTTATCACTAGCCGAATGACCCGGGCAATGCCCGTGTTTTACCCGATTGAATGTTTTTATTCAAATACTATTTGTTACAATTATAAATTGGCGCCTTAAATAAATGATATCCTAATACTAATCAATCAGTCATAGGCCGCCTCTGTCACGGATGGCCGGCGCCCTCCTATTGGATGGCTACGATCACGTGTCATCGTTGGCGTGTATGTGACCTTTAGTGACGTAATGCCCCCCCCCCCCCCCCCCCCCTGCCGGCGGCGAGTGCCCGTTGGCTGCCGGCGAGCACGTGACCTCCCTGTGCGCGCGCATCCGTGACAGAGGCGGCTGGCCAATGACTGACTGATCAGGAAAGACTCTCGTGACTATATATATATAATATAACTAGCGGATGTGCACCAGGCTTCGCCCGGGTTTTATCCGAGTGAAAGTTTGCCTAACGAATATTATTGATAATAATATTCGGGAACACACAGAATATTATGATAATAATGATAATATAATTCGTTGCGTCATATATTTATATAATATATGAAATTTATTTTTCGAGCAAACATATCCACTCTCTACTGAAAAGAATTTTAAAAAGATATACATAAATAAAAATATATAGAGATATACTACATGATCTTAGCCAAAAGGCCGAGAAACGATATTTTATATATAGAGATGATCTGGCTTCGTGTGTCTTCTGCTCGAGTGAATGTTTCGCTGGTAGAATTTTGTTCCTGCCTACTATTAATCATTATCTGGCTTCGCCCGTGGTCTGCTTTAGTGAATATTCCCCAAAAGATTTTTTTAATGCAATCAAGCATGATAGGCAATATTGTCATCATCATTTCCGACTAAAAAATATTGTTGCTCAGTACTTGGTTAATTATAATTTTTCTTGGTTAAAGTGCGACAAAAAAACTTCCAGATTTAACTCTCTATCCTGTTCAAATTTCAGCGAGATTAGTTACATATTGAGGGCGTGCATAGCCGACAAACATATATATATGTTCCCGGCTTCGCCCGATTTTTACCCGAGTAAAAGCTTGTTTAACAAACATTTGTTAAAACGATTCTAGCAAACATCCAATCCCTACTGAATCTATACTTGTCTACACTCTCGATAATTTTATCCCGGTCCCTTGAAAAATACTCGATAAGTTGAAAAAAATCTGTATTAATTGGTCTACTCGGTAATTTGAAGTTGAAGGAATAGTATCTTGCCACAAACGAAGATTTGTAAAAAACTGTATTTAGCGAATGTACCCGGCTTCGCACAGTTTTTATCCGAGTAAAAGTTTGCCTAACGAACATTTGTTAAAACGATTCTAGAAAACATCCAATCCACCTATATATTGATTTATAAAGTATATAAATATTGTTATATGCGTTTGCATATATTTTTGAAACACATAATTTTTTTAAAACATTTATTATATTTTAAATAAGATATTATCACTTTTGTGAATTTGATAATTAATTATTACTTTTTTATCAATGAATTATATATATATTAATTTAAAATTTCATTTTTGTTATCATCATTACATACAATGTATTTTTTTTATATAAACAAACGATAATAAACAACAACAATTAGGGGCTCAAAAATCATTTATTATGGTTAGCAGCTCCGTAAATAAAGATATTTTTACAACAACAATTAAAGTTGCATCATCATTTTTATAAAACAACAGCAAATTAAATTAACAATGTAAAAATATATTTTAACATTACATTTTAACATTTAACACAAAAACGTTACAATTGTTTCTTTAAATATATATTAACTAGACGAATGGCCCGGGCAACGCCCGGGGTTTACCCGAGTGCGAATATATTCTAAAAACGTTGACTTGGGTGGTCGCTATTAACAGGGTGGTCTGTATAGACAGGTGGATGTATCACACAGCTGATAACAGGGTTGTCTAGAGTGGTCGCTATAGACAGGGTGGTCTGTATAGACAGGTTTATGAGAGAGGCACAAACTTACAGGTTGTTGACGCCGCAATCCCCAGAGAGAGTGTTTTTTGTTGCATCATGCTGTGACTCACACGACGACCCAAGGTCAACAGGGGTTGAGCAGCAAGCTTAAGCCTATCACCGTCTGGCGGCGCTGCTTGCGAGTTATATCTACAATTCTGCAAATAACTCTAAGGATATTCAAGATATTCAAGAAATTATTTTTCGAAAACCTTTCCGGGGATATACCTAATAATATCCCAGAATTTCATGGCGATTGGATGTATGGTTTTTGAATAACAGGGTTGTCTAGAGGGGGGCAGGGAGGACACGTGTTCCCTAGCAGCCAATGAGCGCGCATTCTATCCTTGAGCTTCAGACAAACAGACAAACAGACAGAATAAGGCAAATATATAAGTAGATATTGAAATGCCAAGTATTTTTTACGTCATTGGAATATTATATTACTAAATTCTCAAATTAAATTTATTATACTTGGAAAACATTTTAAGCATTGTTACAATTTATAAATATAATAATTTCACCAGACGCCGCTAGAGGCGCTGCTTGCGAGTGAAAGTAGAAAATTTGCTAATCAAATTGCAAATAATATTTATTTCAAATCAAATTCAAACCAGAAATCTTCCCAGTAGTATAGTAAATAACTTCCTAAAGTTTCACGGCGATTGGATAATCTTACCTTTTAAAAACATTCATCGTGTGAACAAACTAACATTCATCGTGTAAACAAACCACGTGTTAATTATTAACCAATCAAATTCATTTATCGTCGGACCAGTGCTGCGCCCAAGCGGTAAAAGGCTGTACTAACGCTTTTTGGTTTTTTTATTTTTTAAAAAAAGCTCATTAACTTTTTTAGTTTTTTTGAATAGCCTATATGTTAAACGAAATCTTCAGCTACCTACATGCGAAATTCCATAAAGATTGAGTCAGTAGATTTTGTGTGAAGCGATAACAAACATCGATTTAGCATTTCATTTTTATAGATATAAAGGAAAGGATAAAGGAAAGGAAGGAAAGGAAAGGATATAATATATGTATGAGTACATTTTGTGTAGAAATAGGATTAGTTGACTTTATAAGGTAAACTTATTCATATAGTTTGTATCCCTCGATAGCTCAGTTGGCAGAGCGGAGGACTGTAGATGTTCCAAAGGTGATCCTTAGGTCGCTGGTTCAAATCCGGCTCGAGGGAGTTTTTTTTTAAAATTTTTATTGGCTACCGGCGAGCACGTGACCTCCCTGTGCGCACGCATCCGTGACAGAGGCCGATGAGGAAAGACGGTCGTAACTATATATAGTGATAATCCAAATTGTATCTTATCATGGATGTGGTCTTATTTCCTTGTGTTTATAATCTATAATCTAAATTGTACCTTATCATGGATGTGGTCTTATTACCTTGTGTTTATAATCTATAATCCAAACTGTACCTTATCATGGATGTGGTCTTATTACCTTGTGTTTATAAACTACAACGCCCGGGGTTTTCCCGATTAAATGCTTTTATTCAAATACTATTCTAAAAGAAAATAAGACCTAATCCAAATAATTTATTAGTGTGTGACGTTTCGGCAACAACATTGTCACCATCATTTTGTCTGATGATGGTGACAATGTTGTTGCCGAAACGTCACACACTAATAAATTATTTGAATTAGGTCTTATTTTCTTTTATTATAATCTATTATTCAAAATGTGCTTTATCATCAAATACTATTCGTTACAATTATAAATTGGCGCCGTGGATGTCATTCTTGTATAATATAAAAATGAGTTTTAAAAATTGTAAAAAAAAAAAATGCATCGGCCGGGAATCGAACCCAGGGCCCCCGCGTGGCAGGCGAGCATTCTACCACTGAACCAAAAGCAAACGGTGACAGAATCAAGAACGCATGACGATGATAACTGTATATTATCCGTGACAGAGGCCACGACAGACGGTCGTGACTATATATATATTGGTGGGTACAACTTTTTTGTAATATTTTATTAAATTAATAATTTTTTAAAAATCTGTTATTCCTTAAAAAAAAAAAGAGTTTGGCAACACTGATTTTTCATTTGTTATTGGATTTGGTGTTTTTACCATGAGATTTTTATCTCTATCTCCCCCCAACTTGTACATTATCCTAAACAGAAAAAAGACAAACTTGACAGAAACTGCTCGCATGGTTGCACTACTGTACAACCAAACATTATCAATTCCAAGTATACTGATGATATGGGAATATAAGAAATGAAAGCACCAAAGCACAGATGTTTATTTTGCATGTAGAACAAAATTCTACTGTCCATACTTCAATTAAAAAGCCTGGGAGGGCTTGGGCTCATCAGTGGTAAACCCTCCCAGCAGTTTGGCCAATTTAAACTACCAGACAGCTTCTCTTAGAACTCTAATACTGTATTGGACAATTTTGATTATATATGCTGCACTGGAGGATGGAATCTCAGACATATGGGAATATGCTGAAGATGTTGGCCAGAGAGTTAAGAGACTGAACTCCCTAATCCAACCAACATCACAGATAATGGTGATAAGTTTCTACCTGTTGCTAAAGTTTTTTTTTTCTTCCATAATGCATTCTAAATCAATGCAAGAGAAAAATAGGTCAATAACATCTCTATCCATATTATTTAAAACTAGCTGAATAACCTGGGCAACAACCGGATTTTACCCGAGAGCATATTTTTAAAATAAAGTACAATACTTAAGAGAAAATATATTTCTTACACAATCTAAAATTAGAAAAGTGATAAAGCACAATTTGGGTTATAGGTTATAGCTACAAGAAAATAAGACGTAATCCAAATAAATTGTGTGTTGCACTATTAATTTATTTGGATTACGTCTTATTAATAGTGTAACACACTATTAATTTATTTGGATTAGGTCTTATTTTCTTGTAAAATTAGAAAAAAATGGATTTTTAAAAATGTTAAATCGATTATCTCAAGGATAGCCATTATAAAGAACTAATATTTGAATTAATTACTTAATTTTTTTTAAGTTACGTGCAATATTTGAGAGACCCCAGGTTGTAAAGCATGCAGCAGGTTTCCTGCCAAAACCAAAACCTCCACCGCAGTGGGGCGCTGGTTGTGAGTGAAATTAGCAAATGTGTAAATAACTCCAAGGGGATATTCAAGATAGAGACCTGAAAATTTTTGACTATATATTTACATATATGCATACCTACACTGACTTTTATATATAGCGAGATTAAGGTCATCCATGTATTATAAATGGATGTGGGTGCCATTGTGCTCGATCCTGACATTTGTCAAAGGTGATTGTGTATAAAGTCAACTGAGTACATTTTTGGTGGATGTATATGTCATCCATTGGCTCTTCATCATCTAGGCTGAAATTCTGCTCTTTTCCCCCTGAAATAAACAGTTCATACAGCAAAGTTCCACAGTATATTGTAGAGTTTTGTTGAAATATAATAATAAAATATGCTGTCATGTAGAAAATTAGGAAAGACAAACTTCAAGATGACACAGCAATTTATTTGAGGCACAAACTAAAATTTATAAAATACTAGACGTATGACCCGGCTTCGCCCGATAATTCCCTCGATTGCAATTTCCTTCATACTGAAAGTACATCAATAATAAATATTAGAAGTGCCATAGAATAGCAATACAGAAGTACCACATAAACTACAGGAAAAAAAGTGTAAGTGATGGCAAAAATTGTATTATATTAGTCTTTAGGTATTTGATTTAATTAATATAGTTGATATAATAATATATATTTATATTATCCCTATATATATAAAAGTCAGTGTATGTAGATATTTTCTTTCTATCATAGATGACTACTCTAGAAAGGTTAATGTTTATTTCCTAAAAGAAAAGTCAGAAGTTTTTAACTATTTTAAGCAATACTTGCATGAGTCTGAGAGAGCATTAAATGCCAAATTAAAATGTATTAGGACAGATAATGGATTAGAATTCTGTAACAAAGAATTTGAAAATTTTCTAGTAAATTTGGTTATTAAAATAGAAAGAACATCAACTTATAGTCCTGAACAAAATGGAATTGCTGAAAGGTTTAATCGAACTGCTATTGAAGGTGTTCGAGCAATGCTTTTAGATAGTGGGTTACAACCCAGATTCTGGGCAGAAGCCCTAAATACCTTTGTATATACTGAAAATAGATGTGAACATGCTCTAACAAAAGGAGTAAGTCCAATGGAATTATGGTTAGGACATAAACCATCTGTAAGACATTTTAAAATTTTTGGCTCATTAGCTTATGTACATGTCCCTAAAATAAAAAGAAATAAGTTACAACCTAAGGCCAATTCAGGCTTAATGGTAGGTTATGCAACCAAAACAAAAGGTTATAGAATCTGGTTACCAGCAGATAGAAAAGTAATAAAAACCACATTCACACACACACAACACACACACACATGTATATATTGATGAAGCTAAGAAAGGTGTAGATACTTTATTTGGTACTGCTTCTAGAGTACAATATGTTTTTATCCACAGGATGATAACTACCCTTATGAAAATAATGATAGTGATAACCATAATTTACATACACTTACCCCAATAGACATAACTAAATGGAAAAGACTAGAAGTACCTAGAAAGACAGGACCAAGAGTAGATGTATACTATTATCCACCTTCTAGTGATCAAAAATTAAGATCATTTAATGATGTACAAAAATATTGCGAAACACAAAAGCTTGAATTTAATTCTGAAATGTTTTCATTTAGACCACAAAAACCAGATATAAGCGAGGAAAATGAAGTTAAAGTAGAAACAAACTGTTTAGAAGATGATTTGTACGAAAGTATTTTCCATGAGGAAATCTATAATGTAGAACTTCCATAAAACTTTAATGATGTACAACAATCACAGGAAAAAAGAAATTGAATTAAAGCAATGGAGGATGAACTTAAGGTGATGAAAGATAGAAAAGTATGGAAATTAGTAGATATCCCACCTCAAGGTGTTAAAATATTAGGCAATAAATGGATATATAGCGTAAAAAGGGATGATAAAATAATATAAAAAGATATAAAGCTAGGCTTGTGGCACAAGGTTATAGACAGAAATATGGAATAGATTACACTGACATTTTTTCACCAGTTGTAAATTTTTCAATAATTAGATTCCTGTTTGTAATCTTAGTATCTTTGCTAAGATGGAATCATGTCCAGTTAGATCTTAAATCAGCCTATCTTTA
The DNA here is from genome assembly GCA_030710605.1 of Cordylochernes scorpioides. Classification (NCBI taxonomy): domain Eukaryota; kingdom Metazoa; phylum Arthropoda; class Arachnida; order Pseudoscorpiones; family Chernetidae; genus Cordylochernes; species Cordylochernes scorpioides. The sequence continues at coordinate 30,243,721 of CP092867.1, forward strand.
TGGAAATTTGAAGGAAAAATTTACATGCAACAACCTGATGGATTCAAAATAAAAGGTAGTAAAGATAAAGTTTGTCTTTTAGAAAAGACTATTTATGGGTTACATCAGAGTGGAAGAGAATAGAATAAAGAATTGGATTCAATTTTGAATTCAATAGGATTTGAGACCATTAAATGGTGCAACTGTGTATACAAAATGAATAATAGTGTTATCTTGATAGTATATGTTGATGATATCTTGTTATTCGGAATAGAAACATCTGTAATTGGAAAAACTATTCAAATTATTAAAGAAAAGTTAGATATAGAGGAATTAGGAAAGGTCAAATATCCATTAGGAGTTAACTTTGAAACTACAGACAAGGGCATATACTTACATCAAGAAACATATATAAACATACTTATAACTAGTTTTACAGATCTACCTAAGACATTGGTAAATTGACCTTTTAAAACAGGGTGCTGGTTACCACCAAAAATTAAGGAAGATGAAATTATTGAGACTGAACTCATGAGAAAATACCCATATAGATCAATAATAGGTTGTTTATCTTTCCTTGCAGACAGAAGCCGACCAGATATTTATTTTTCAGTAAACACAATGGCTCAATTCTGTAATGGATACACATATCAGCATTGGAAAATCGTTGTAGATTTAATGAATTATGTCTTTAGGACAAAACATTATAAAATAAACCTATCAAATGTTAATAGAGGCATCTTAAATGCATATTCTGATGCAAACTGGGGAAGTCATTTGACCAATAGACACTCTACAAGTGGATACATACTATATCTAGATGATACTCCATTTACATGGAAATCGAGAAAACAAAAGTGTATTGCATTAAGTTCTATGGAATCCGAATTTATAGCCTTAACTGAAAGTGTAAAAGAAACAATATGGTATTTTAATATATTAAAAGAAATAGACGTACTACCTAATGTGGGAAAACCTATTCAATTTTGTGACAATCAGTCAGCTATATATTTCTGTAAGAATAGTGTAGAAAATATAAAAACCAAGCATATTGATATCAGACTACAATTCATTCGAAAACTTGTTGAGGAGGAAGAATTCACTTTAAAATTTGTTAATAGTAATTTAAACCTAGCTGACTTCCCCTAACTAAACCTTTATCTAAAAAGAAACTAAGTCGTTCCATAGAGAAACTGTTTTGGAGATGAACTATCTACAAATTAATTCAAGACTCATCTTTGGACAAGACTGGACCTGAAGCAGGAGGGAGTTGTGAAGCCCACTACATGTACAAGTCAACAAGGGACTCTGCATCATCTGTAAATTCCTTCACTGTGTTGTCCTGTTTATTTCATTCTATCTCATTGTACTTTTGTGTAATAGAGCTATGATGTTGTAAATCATGAGAAATGATTATCATGGGGCCGATTGTTAGAGGTGATCATCTTTTCATTGAATGTAAAATACTTTAATATTTGTAAATTATATTGTTTAAATAATTTGTATTTTTAAATTTAATTATAAAAAAATTGTAAATTTATATATGTAAATTCTTGTGCAAAATTAATCAATAATAGAGGATTTGCATATGTCTAGTTATTTAAAAAGAAAAGTGTAGTTTTTGTTTGGGTAGAGAAGCTAGATGCTCTCAGGTTTGTTTTTCTCTTATTGTAAATATGTTTATATAATTTCTTAAAAGTCTCTACTTTAACTTTATTGTTAAAATAAATATAATTTCTTCATAGGGGTATATTTGTTTTTTCCTCTCTAAGGGCTTCAAGCATTAAAAGAAAATATTATTAAACAAGGTACCAGCTCTATCCTCCTTGCACCCAACAGCTAGTATATAATATAAATGAGTTTCAAAAATTGTAAAAAAAAAATGCATCATCGGCCGGGAATCGAACCCGGGCCGCCCGCGTGGCAGGCGAGCATTCTACCACTGAACCACCGATGCTTATAAAAAATGGCCATATTTGGGTATTCATTCCATTCCGGATTACTCCGCGTAAAAAAAAAAGTTCTTCAAATGAAAAAAAAGAAATAGCCAAAAATACTAATCAAAATGTAGCCGAAAATTTTCCTCAGGTTTATAAAAAGTGACATGCAAAATTTGGTACCAATTGGTTCAGTAGTTTTTGAGTTTATCGCGAAACAGACAGACATTGACTATTATATGTATAGAGACAAGAGATATACAATAAGGGAAGTATACAGAGTAGCAAGATATAAATATCACCTGTTTATAAAATATAAAAATGTCGCGACAATATATATAAATCTTCAAATAGTTTTTAAAATGCTCTTTGATAAATAAGGTACACTCAAGCAAATATTATCTATTCTTTCTCACACACACAAAATTTCTCTATAAAAAGATTATATGTGTATATATATTTCTTTATAATCAGTTTTTGTGTATGTGTAAAAAAGTATAGATAGTAAAACCCCGCTAATACCAACCCCGGATATAACGAACCTTCCCGTATAACAAACCTAAGGCGATTCCATTCCATTGAAAATACAATTGTTATAACGAACTTTGCGATTTTTAATATAACGAACTACCCCTACAACGAATCTATTTTAGGTCCCAAAATAATAAAATCAATTTAAAATACTATGTTTATAGCGAACTTAAAATTGTATTTTAAAAAAATTTAAAACAAAATTTGAGCATGTTTCAGCTCGCGGATAGGATTTCAAAACAATAAATTTAGCGGCATTGTTTGTTTTCATTTACATTCTATTTTTGCTGTAGGTTGTATACATTTTTACAAATTATTCTTTTTATTAAATAGAATATCTTTGCAACCATCAAATTTGAAACAGAAAAAATGCAAATGGCTTCCAAAATAAGGAAAACAAAGGCATTCTAAAAACAAAAACGTTATTACTTTAAAAAAAAAAGGCCATTTTCAAAACTTTTTCAAAAGTGAAACAACACAGGCAAAATTTCAAAACATGTTAAAATAAGAGAATATAACTTTTATATTATAAGAGATAAAAAATAAGGCTATTAAAAATTGTTACAAAGAGGAATCAACTTCAACTTTTGCCGCGATCGTACGTGTTAGGGCAAAAAAAAAATGTCCAAATAAACGGGCCCGTGATCCACAAAAGTTATTTTTTATGGCATGATTATGCCATGAACTTATGGCGATTTTAAAGCCAGCAATGGTTTGCATGACAGGTTAAAAACAAAAGGAAATCTAGACTTAAGAAGAATATCTGGAAACATGAAGTGGAAGAAAAACACTAACTTTATTTGGAAGGTGCAATGCCTGAAGAGTGCTTTGAAGCAACAAGGTACTAGAGCCATTTTTCAAGTAAACATTGTATTATATAATGTGATAAAGATGTTTTAAAATCATTTTATATCTTTGAATATACAGTAAAACCCCGCTAATACGAACCCTGGATATAACGAACCTTCCCTTATAACGAACCCACGCCGATTCCCAATTCCATTCCATTGAAAATACCATCGTTATAACGAACTTTGCGATTTTTAGAATAACGAACTACCCCTATAACGAACCTATTTTCGGTCCCAAAATAACAAAATCTATTCAAAATACTTTGCTTATAACGAACTTAGAATTGTAATTTAAAAAAAAATTAAAACAACCAAATTTTGAGCATGTTTCAGCTCGCGGAGGGCGATTTCAAAACAAGAAATTTAGCGGCATTGTTTGTTTTGAAATTTGCACTTTATTTTTGCTGTATCTTGTATAAATTTTAACAAATTATACTTTTTATTAAATAGAATATATTTTCATCCATTAAATTTGAAATATAAAATTACAAATGGCTTCCAAAATGAAGAAAACAAAGGCATTTTAAAAACAAAAGCGTTATTTCTTTAAAAAAAAAAGGCCATTTTCAGAACTTTTCAAACTGAAACAACACAGGAAAAAGGTTAAGAACATATTAAAATAAGATAATATAACTTTTCTATTATAAAAGATAAAATATAAAGCTATTAAAAATTGTTACAAAGAGGAATCAACCTCAACTTTTGCCGCGATCGCGATTGTACGTTTAGGGCTAAAAAAAATCCAAATAAATGGTCCCGTGATCAGACAAAAACTATTTTTATGCCATTAACTATTGTGATTTTAAAGTCAGCAATGTTTTGCATGACAGGTTTAAAAAAAACGAAATCTAGACCTAGAAGAATATGTGGGAAAATGAAATGGAAGAAAAACACCAACTTTATTTGAATGGTGCAATGCTTGAAGAATGCTTTGAAGCAACAAAGTGTTAGAGCCATTTTCCAAGTAAACAATTTATTATATAATGTGATAATGATGTTTTAAAATCATTTTATATCTTTGAATATATATTTAATAAAACTTTGCCTAGGATTTGTTTTGATTTTTAAATTAGACATAAAGGTACATGTATGTTAATGATAAGAAGAACCTATCATCTAATGATTTCTATTATTATTCAGTATTAATGTAAGGAAATTGGTCAATTAAGGGAATTGAAACAAAGTGACCACTATTAAGAGGAAGCCTCTTCCAGTGTGTATGGCTGTCCTTTAATTATACGGTCTAAAAATTTTGAAAAGTAAAAAAAAAATGGCCAAACCATGGCTATAGTGAACCGTGGCTATAGTGAACCAAAAGCTCTGTCCCATTGGGGTTCACTATAGAGGGGTTTTACTGTGTATTTAATAAAACTTTGCCTAGGATTTGCCTTGATGATAAGAAGAACCTATCATCTAATGATTTATTTTATTACTCAGTATTATAATAAGGAAATTGGTCAATTATGGGAATTAAAACAAAGTGACCACTATTAAGAGGCAGCCTCTTCCAGTGTGTATGGCTTTCCTTTAATTATATGACCTAAAATTTTTGAAAAGTAACAAAAAATGGCCAAACTGTGGCTATAGTTAAAATTTTACACAAATAAATTTACTGGCAATGTGAACCGCTGAGAGGGTTCACTACTGATGAGCCAAGCCCTCTCATTCAATAACTCATATCATTGCAGTAAGGTCTGTAGAAATAATATTTGATGATTTATAAAAGAAACGCATTGCCAGTAAATTTATTTGTGTAAAATTTTAACGATAGATGGCAATAAAATTTAATTTACTAATATATATGTGGCTATAGTGAACCAAAAGCTCTGCCCCATTGGGGTTCACTATAGAGGGGTTTTACGGTATATATATTTCTAAACAATTCAATATAAAGACACAGTCTCTCAGACTGCATCTCATTGTTTGTATGAGGAAAACACCACTTCTATAATTAAGGGTTAATAGCGCAGCCAAGTTTCCTCCTTAACAATGTACATGTGGTGGGATGTAAGAACAACCTTCTTTGTGGCTTGAAACTGATTATTTCTATATCTTATGTTCCATCCTAGCTCCATTGGGGTTCACTATAGAGGGGTTTTACGGTATATATATTTCTATACAATTCAATATAAAGACACAGTCTCTCAGACTGCATCTCATTGTTTGTATGAGGAAAACACCACTTCCATAATTAAGGGTTAATAGCGCAGCCAAGTTTCCTCTTAACAATGTACATGTGGTGGGATGTAAGAACAACCTTCTTTGTGGCTTGAAACTGATTATTTCTATATCCTATGTTCCATCCTAGCCTTGTATTTGTTCTATTAGACTGTACATGCTACTGGGACTCTGAACCTTTCTTTGAAGACTGGCTGTAATGGATGACGGCCACAAGGCGGCATAGTTCTGTGCTTCATTTTTAAAAGTCTTTACTAAGGGACAAAGGTTTGGAGATAGGGTATAAACCAACTTGTGGTGCCTGTTGGTTAACTGGGTGAGATTGTGAAACTTAGCAGATGCTCCCATTGAAGGGGTGGTACTGTCATCTCTTGTGACATCCCACTCAGGGCAGTAGATATTTATTTTATATGTAATAGACAAAATAATGATTAATTAATTTGTTTTATATTAAAAATTCCACATGTATCAAGTTGTTGGTCTCTTCTTACTTTGACCACAACCCTTTTTCTAGCATGATTGTTTTGGAGTAAGCCAAGGTCACTGCTTCAATTAAATCTTCCTATTTTTGATTTTCTCTCTCTCTGTGGTGAATCCTCTAAGCACCTTGTCCAAAACTAACCCTCACATTCTCCAATCCCAATACCTGGTGTGAGTAGAGATGGCTTGGTTCCCCAACAATGACCAGAAGTCAGGCTGGCTGGAACGGCTGATGTACAATGTCCTACGCATCGGCCCCATTCCCCGCCACGTGGCCATCATCATGGATGGCAACCGCCGCTATGCCTCCAAGATGGCCATAGAGAAGATTGAAGGCCATTCCCTGGGATTTGAGAAGCTGTCTCAGGTAGGGTTGTGCTGCCCAGCCCATCCAGCCTCCATCTCTGCTGTGTGGCCCAGACACTGAGGTGGTGCCGGGAGCTGGACATCAGCGAGGTGACCGTCTATGCCTTCAGCATTGAGAACTTCAAACGGCCCAAGGATGAGGTGGATGGCCTCATGAACCTGGCACGGGACAAGTTTCGCAGACTCCTATCTGAAAAGTAAGCAAGCCATATTTGACCTGAGAGAGGATTGCAGACTTATTCTTACTGTAGAAGAGAACTATGACCTAAAATTGTAACACTATGGCACATGTACAAGAAAGTATACATTCATGTTTTGCTCAAAATCTCCTTAATATTTTATTCTTCATTCTCTGATGTCACTAAATATTCAATTTCCAGAACATTTTCCCAATTGCCTTCCAAAACCTTTTGAATCCATTCTTTTCTGCACCTCTTTTTACAATATTAAAATATTTTAGCAGTAAAATAAAAAAAAAAATTCCTTAACGTTTCTATCTAAGATATAAATGTGCAATTTATTCATTATCTAACGTTTGGAAAATAGAGAACTTTGAAAGCTACCAAAGTCATACCATTTTAATCCTTTTAAAATCAATAATGTAAATTATGTGTGTTTTACCTTAAAACTTCTCACATTATTAAAAAAAAAAAGTACCATTTAAGTAGTTTTCTGCAACATCACTTGTGTCAGCAATATATGATAGAGAATTCTAGCATTCCTACCCATACTGTTCAACGCCAGCTGGATTAAACTTTGGATTTGACCAAAGACACCAGGGTGCATGATTGGAAATTGTTGACAAATGCGTAACAGAGACTGAATCATGTGCAATGCTGGTTGCAGCTTGTTCATTATTTTATTTTCTATAGACTTTCAGCTTTTATATTCTTTATTTTTTTATTGATAATGGTAGAAAATATGTTTTTTTATCTTCTGAAATGTATTCAGTAAAAAAAATTATAATTTCAAGACCCTGATCCTTGAATGGGTGTCTACTACAATTTAGATGGTGACACAAGGTAACAAATCCAAATAAGTAATTTATTAAAGATGCTTCGATAACAACATCGTAGCCATCTTTCGGCTAGAGTACTGGATGCGAAAACTATATCCCACAGCAATAGCTATCAGAGGGATAAAGCAGGTAATAACAAAGGTAGCAAGGCTGTTGTTAGCAATTACTTATTTGCTCTTGTTACTTGTGATACTTATCATCTAACATCCCCAACTTATCTTCAGATTTGTGAAAGATTTTTTACAATCTTATTGTGAAATTGATTCGTTTACACAAATCTCTTTACCCTCTTCATTAAAGTCTGATTAAATATGGGTATCAAAAATATTTTCAGTTCTAGGTACTTTATTGAATGAAATACAACAAAATTTCTATTACAATCTGATGACCATCCACCTCCCTGACTTCTAACATTATTGTGTGTTTTGTTAACATTTTCTGCCTCTATAATATTTCATCATGGAATTATATATGGGAGATGTTGTTCAACTATGGCAATACAATGACATTTCCTGCCCTACACCTAATGAGTGTCCACTTCCCTAACAGCTAACACTACTGTGTGCATTGTTTATATTCTGCCTCTATAATATTTCATCATGGAATTATTTATGGGGTTGTTGTTTAACTATGGCAATACAATGACATTTCCTGCCCTAGATCTAATGACCATCCACCTTCCTGACTTCTAACACTACCGTGTGTATTGTTTATATTCTGCCTCTATAATATTTTATCATGGAATTATATATGGGGGTGTTGTTTAACTATGGCAATACAATAAAATTTCCTGCCCTACATCTAATGAGTGTCCTGTGGAATCAAAACCTTCAATCAGAGGCCACCTTTAGGAAAGACAGGAGTATCTATGTTCTTTGGGTTGTCTTTTATGAGAGGTTATACTTTTTAATTACAGTGGAGAACCTCTCTGTATCCTAGTTGCAGAGCACCAAAATGTCCTTTAGAGAGAGATTTCCTCATATTCTGGAGATCAGCTAATTAGTTAGAATGGTAATTTTAGCCATGAAACTGTCCTTTGTAGAGAGGTAGGTGTTCTCTAACAAGAGTGTCTTATCATGGAGGTTCTAATGTATTTGTAGAAATCCTAGATGTTCACTAAACTGTGTGTCATACAGGAAACACCAGGATGAGTATGGAGTCTGTGTGAGGTTCCTGGGGCAGCTCAGTCTTCTCTCGGAAGACATTCAGCGGCTGGCGGCAGAGATCATGCTGGGCACCAAGGACAACACCAGGTAGCATTTGTCGACTCCCTAATCTAAATACTGCCTTGGTAAAAATAACCAACCATTTTATTTAACATTTCTCTTTCCCCTAAGATACAATTTAAGATTCACAAGACCAGATCCTTGTTATAGTGTGGTGGTTCGTCTGGTTTTGAAGAAATGATTCAATTATTTATTCCAAGGTATTTTAATTTATTAAGGATAAAATATAAAAATAAATAAAATGTTACAAATTAAATATCTAGTAAAAAGAGTTGAAAAAGGTTTGATGCAAATGGATGGATGAGAATGGACGTTGCTCGTGGTGGCCGTCAATAACAATGGTATCCTCCCACGTGCTTGCCACGTCACCACCGCCGCGCATGCGCCGACTTTGCGTCACCGCCGCAGCGCATGCGCGCCGACTTGGCGTCACCGCCGGCAGAGGTGGTGGCGGTTGAAAGGGCCGTTCAAAATTGGCGGTGGGTCAAAACACCGTCACACCCCCCCGGCTCCCAAGGACTCCCTGTCCTTTAAAGATCGAAGTTGAGAAGCATGAGCCCGGTACACTCGTCCTTCGGTGTCTTGGATGTCATAGACTAGACTGCTGATCTTCTTCTTAACGAAGAAAGGGCCTTGTTGTCTTGGGCTGAGTTTAGACATGTATGGATGGTGCTTTGCAACAGTCCTCAAAACTTGATCTCCCTCAGAGAATTCCACATCTGGATGTTTATCATCATGATGATTCTTCCTCTTCATTTGAGCTTTTCTGGTATTCTCCCGAGCCAGACCTCTTGCTTCTTCTAAAGTGATGGGATGGTCAGCAAAATATGGTGATTCATCAATCCCATACAGAAGAAACTTTGGGCTGAATTTGGTTACTTCATGTGGGGTCTGGTTATATGTCTTGACAATAAATGGTACAAGTGTCGAAAATTTTTGTTTCGGTTTCTCCAAAATTGCAGCTCTCAATCTTGTGAGAAGGGTATGGTTAGCCTTTTCTACCATTCCACATGTCTGAGGATGGTATGGAGTAGCAAGGGAATGGGCAATTTTATTTTCCGACAGAAATTTTTGAAGCTTCTACTTGTGAAATTCGAACCATTGTCTGTCAGAATACGTTTGATTGGTACTCCAGAAGATAACAGCTGTCTAAGGATGTTGAGGATGGCAGCTGAATTGTTGGATGCTTTGGGAGATGCCCAAATGTAACGACTATGGTGATCTATGATGACCTGGAGATACTTATGTCTGGTGTTCTTGGCTTCATTTCCCAAAACAATTGTATTGAGTCCAATGAGGTCAAATGGTTGGAGGTCGCTGTCCGGTATTTGGTAATGGCCGATTGTCAGTTGGTTTGACTGTTTGCTGAGCTGACAAATTTTACATGAGGAAACATACTCTTTTATGGTCCTTAGCATTTGTGGCCACCAGTAATATGTGGAAATCAGCTTCAATGTTTTGTTTTTTCTAGGATGTCCAAAGTCATCATGAAAGTGGTGAAGACATTTTGCCCTTAGGGAATCAGGTACAACTGCTTTGGAATGGCCTCGAATTTGTATAGTGACAATGCCACTTTTAATTTGAGGGTTCTTTACAAATCGCAAGTCTGCCTGTTGTTGAGCAATCTTCATCTTATCTTCGGTTATGAATGTGCACACGGGATTCCTGGAAAGTGCGTCAACATGTGTTTGCTGTCCTCCTGCTCTGGGGATAATGGTGAACGATCTAGAAGATAGCTCCATTGACCATCGGAAAAGTCTTCCCCCAGGGTTTTTATGATTCAATAGCCATTTTAAAGCACTATGACAGTGACAATTTAGAATGGCTTGTCTAGGTAGTTGTTGAAATGTCTGACTGCTTCGATGATGGCAAAACATTCCAACTCTGTAGAGGTGTAGCGTGACTGGGTTGGGTTGAGCTGTTTTGAGAAATAGGAAACAACCCGTTCACTACCATCTGGGTGTTTCTGTGCAAGAATTGCACCAAGTCCTTGCTCTGAGGCATCAGTGTAGAGCTTACATGGTAAGGTAGGGTCATACATTGCCAGAACTGGAGGTTGTGTGATTAAATTCTTCAAAGTTTCAAATGCTTTTTGGTGAATTTCAGACCAGTGGAAAATTTTATCTTTCTTCAATAAATCTGTTAGACGTTGTGCTATTGAACTGAAATCTTTTATAAATCTCCGATAATAACTACACAATCCGTGAAATTGCTGTATGTTTTTGACTGTTTTGGGGATTGGGAAACTTTTAACGGCTTCTATTTTCCGAGGTGAAGGTGTATAACGTGATTGTATTTGATGATATATCCAAGATATTTTATTTCTTCTCTGATAAAAGAACATTTTTGAAGCTTGAGCTTGAGGTTTGGGAATATAATTTTTCTAGCACTTCTGATAGAAGGTCAAAATGTTCTTCTAAAGTTTTAGAATATATGATGAAATCATCAAGATAGTTGATGCACCCCTTGTACATTAATGGACCAAGGGTTTGTTGTATGATTCGCTGAAAAGTAGCAGGGGCGTTTTTCAACCCAAAGGGCATTACTAACCACTCATAAAGCCCTTCGTTGGTGATTAATGCTGTCTTCTCTGTGCTGTCTGGAGCCATTTCGACATGCCAATAACCTGAAGCGATGTCCAACGAAGTGAAGTATTTCGCTCCCTGAAGACGTTCGATGACTTCTTGAATGTTAGGCAGAGGCATCTTGTCGTCAATGGTAAGGGCATTGAGGCGGCGGTAATCAACGCAAAGCCTCTTTTGGCCATCAGCCTTTGGTACGAGTGTGACTGGGAAGGCCCATGGGCTTCGACTGTCTCGAACTAGTCCTTTTTTCTTTGAACTTTAACCTGTCGTTTAATCTCATCATACTCTGACGCTGATCTTCGATACGGTCGAAGTTGGATAGGCGGATGAGGAACGGTATGGATGTTGTGTTTTGTTATTTTGATTTTTCCTACATCAAAAGAATTTTCACTAAAAATAGTTGTATATTTTTGTAATATCTTGTCAAGGGTTTGATTTGTTTCTGGTCTCAAATGATTCGCCTGAAATTTACAATTATACAAAGATGGTCCTTTAGTAGTCACAACACCATTCTTGATGTCGACATGAAGATTGAACAGAGTTCCCACGTCAAGACCTAGTAGGAGGGGGTACATGAAGTTTCTGAGGATGTGAAAATCTATCTGATGGGTGATGTGACTGATGGTAAGGTTGACTTTAACGCGACCAAAGCTTCTTGTTCTGGAATTAGCCTGATTGATGTAAATGGATGATGATGGTTCCGAATTGGGAATATGACATTATACTGATGGTTGAACCTGTATCAATGAATGCTTGTATTGGGGTGGAGTTGACTAATGTGTTGGTGTTGATGAACTTGAAGATTGGCCGCTCTATTAGTTTAAATTAACAATTGGTAAATATGTTGAGTTAGAAGATGAAGGGTTTGGAGTTCTTCTGTATGGAGCTAACAGCAGCCTCCAATTTTAAGGTTGTACTTACCCAAGTCTCTATATCTTCGAAATGTTTTGGGGCTAAGCTAATCTTCCATTGTGCTGGTAATCCTTCCGTCATAATTTGGATTTGTTCGACTTTGGATAAGGAAGTTTGTTTTAGAAGCCGGATTTTGGACTGAAAGTAGTCATTGACGGATTCATCGCGGCGTAGATACCTCCATTGTGCATCAATTAATGGTGTTGCTGTTGATGATCCAAATCTTGTAATAAATTTTTGTTTGATGGTTACCCATTGATTAATATTTGTTCCTGCAATTTCATCAGCATACCATTCTAAGGCTCTTCCTTCTAGATAGTAAAAGAACAACTTTCCTTTATCTTCATCTGTAACATGTAATTCAAAAAGTTTTACCCAGCTCTGGGCACGAATATCCTTCTGATCCCCGCTGTATTTTTGCAATTTTAAAATATTTTCTTTGGACATAATGATATTAGATATTATTCAAAAAAAAATTGTTTTTTTCAGTATTCAATTTTTTGCTTAAAAATTATTAAAATCCAAATTATGTTCACAATTGAATGAAATAAATATAATATCAAAATGAATAAAATCTTTTTGATGCTTGAATAATTGAATATACTTGCCGGCTACGCCAAAACTGTGGTGGTTCGTCTGGTTTTGAAGAAATGATTCAATTATTTATTCCAAGGTATTTTAATTTATTAAGGATAAAATATAAAAATAAATAAGATGTTACAAATTAAATATCTAGTAAAAAGAGTTGAAAAAGGTTTGATGCAAATGGATGGATGAGAATGGACGTTGCTCGTGGTGGCCGTCAATAACAATGGTATCCTCCCAAGTGCTTGCCACGTCACCGCCGCTGCGCATGCGCCGACTTTGCGTCACCGCCGCCGCGTATGCGCGCCGACTTGGCGTCACCGCTGGCAGAGGTGGTGGCGGTTGAAAGGGCCGTTCAAAATTGGCGGTGGGTCAAAACACCGTCACACCAACAATTTAGTTATCATAATACTAAGGTCCCTAGTTTTAAGTTCCCATTGTTTTAACTGTGGTTAGCAACAACATAGTTATAACAACATGATATCTTGGTCCTCATTGGTGTTGTTATATAAAGGTTTGACTTTTTTTAAAATGTGAAATAAAGAATAGTTACTGCATTTGTATCTGGTCTTGTTATCTGGTGGGCCTTTATACTTGGATAATGTATTGATGAAATTCAATGTTCTTATCTTATGCTATAACTAAATTATAGCTTCCCTTGGCAGAGCTGACTGCTACAGGGCGCGTCCCCAGGTGGCGGATAGGGGAACGACCTTCAGATATGAAGGCCAGCTGTAAAACAAGCAGAATAACTCTGACAAATAAGCAGTCGCGGACCAACAGCAGCATTGTTAGAAGAGGAGTAGACCTCTTTAAAAATCCTGACTTCAACTGACCCAGTTGATGGACCTCAGCAAGGGTCCCACTCCAGGGATACGGAGGAGCTGCGTCTGTACTCATGTTAGAGTCGGCAGCATAGGCGTCTGCTTCCATGTTAGGAACGGCCTCAAACTACAGGCAAAGTCAGACTTTCACCAAAGTGTGCCTGGATCATGGTGTCATGATCAACGAAAGCTGCACCCCTACACCCCATTCCATGAGATCAGATGTTGATTTGAATGCTGCATCGCCCGTCGCGCAGAATAAACAGGGGCGCGTTCAGGACTTAGGTAGAGGCTTCTGTCCGATAAGTATAATACAGGCTCCACACTTCCACACTTTGCAGCTTCCAAGCAATTGAGCATTCTGCAGTGCAACATAAATGGATTGTGCTCAACAGCAACAAAATTAATATTAGAAGAAATAATGGAAATAGCTGAAAAACAAATGATACAAATTATAGCCCTACAGGAAACCAAATTAAATGAAAAGTACAATCTCAAATATAAAAACTACAATATCCTCAGAAAAGACAGAAATAAAGAAGGGGGTGGCCTTGCATTTTTAATCAAGAATTTGTACTATGAAGACATAGCCATTAATATTCCAAACAAGTCAGACCTCGAATCTCAAGGTATCAAAGTCTACCTCAATCAAAACAAAACCATCAACATATTCAATATGTATCACCGACCAAACAATAAACTTATTGACGATGGAACAATGGCTCAATTTCTTACAGACAACACTATTATTGTAGGAGACCTTAATGCCAAACATCAACTATGGGGATGTTCCACGCCAAACCCAAGAGGCAAAATACTTTCAAACTTATTTTATGACAATGCCTTCATGTGCTTAAATGATGGGAATCCTACCCACCATTCCTAGTTATAATACCGCACAAGCCCTTGATATAAGTTTCTCCAGTTCTGACATTTTCCACAAATGCAAATGGCAAATATTAAAAAGTATTGGAAGTGATCATTTGCCTATTTTGATAGAAATTAGCACCAAGACCAAAACCACCTCAATTAAAGAAAAATTCTGGACCTTCAAAAAGGCTAATTGGAATATGTAGCCACAATAATTATGATAACATTTTATTTCAATATTCCATTTCTGTGTTATTATAAAAGATTTAAACACAAAATCAATAACACCTGCAGCAACAGTAGATGCCTTTAATACAATAAAAACACTTTGTTATTCAAAACACATTCCAGAGTGATGTGGATGAACTTAAAAAAAATAATTAAATATGAGTGATTGAATATTAATTAATTTATTTTTCTATTGTTTTTTGACCAAGAAAAGGTAAAATTCAATCTATCAAAAGATATGTAAATTTTGTTCGTTCAATTTTAATTTTAGTTTTGCTTGAGTTGCATGTAAATATACTTAGGGAAGAAAAATAAACTTCTTTTTCTTTTATAAGTGCAGACTTCTTCTGTTTGATATAAATTTCTAGAAAATTAATTAAACATCAAAGTTAACAATGGCGACGAGGCTTTCGTTCGAACCTTATGTAATGAAAGAAGAACCTTTCGAAAACTATATTCAACGATTCAAACAGTACATTTTTGTGAATGAAATTGAAGGTAAGAAGATTGTTCCTTTTTTTATTATGTCTATTGGACCAAATACTTATGGAATTCTGAAAGAATTGATCTCACCTAGAGATGTTTGTGCATTAGAATTTGAAGAAATTGTTAGTGTTCTACTTACTCATTTTACACCTAAGCTAAATATTATTTTTGAAAGATATGAGTTCAGCCAATTGATTCAGGAACATGGAGAAAAAATAGAAGAATATGTCCTTAAATTAAAAAAACAAGCTAATAAATGTAATTTTGGCTTAAATATTGAAGAACATCTAAGGGATAAATTCATTGCAGGCGTTTCTAATCAAGTTATTTTGAAAAGATTACTTCAAGAGCCTGAGCTCACTTTTAATATGGCAGTAAATATTGCTACCACAATAGAATCGGTAGATTGTAATGTGTTGAAAATGAAGTCTTATGCTGAAACTAAAGAAATAAACAAATTACATTCTAAATGCAAACATTGTGGAAAGATGAATCATCATTCGGACAGATGTTTTTTTAGAAATTCTTTCTGCTATTCTTGTAAACAATTGGGACATATATCGACTGTTTGTCATTCAAAATCTAAGAATGGATATTTTCAACCAAGAAAGAGCGAAGCATCTGCCCACGGAGAATCATTTTCGGGAAAGAATGGTGAGTCCATCAATAATATAGAATATCTGGCTAATAAATTTGAAAGTATTTTGTATGTCTTCGACATAAAATTCTTAGCAGAAATTGACACGGGTGCAGCTTTAACAACTATGTCAAAAGATCTATTTTTAAAATATTTTGAACATGTTAAATTATTTCCGTCTAAATGTTATTTAACCGATTATCAAGGAAAGGGCATTTCCTCTATTGGAGAATGTAAAGTAAAAGTAAGATATAAAAATAAAATAGGCCATTTAAACTTAATAGTAACAAATATTGAAAATAATAAATTTCTCATAGGAAAAGACTGGATAGTATATTTTGATATGGTACAAATTAATGTCCAACAAAATAATAATTTTGATACTAATTTTATTTTTAATAAATATTGTAAACTTTTCAAAGATATAGTCTTGCCAATAAAGGATATTTCCGTACACATTAATGTAAAAAATAATTTTGCACCAAAATTTTATAGATTTAGACCTGCTCCCTTTGCTATTAGAAATTTAATTGAGGAAGAACTATTATTTTTATTGAATAATGATATTATTGAAAATATAGTGGATAGCCCAATAGCTTCACCGCTAGTATGCGTCCCTAAGAAAAACGGCAAAATTAGAATTTGCGCGGACTTTAAAAGAACCTTAAATCCATTTATCGAGGATGTAAAGTATCCGATACCGAACATCGATAATGTTTTACATTCATTTTTTGGTAAAAGTATATTTAGTAAAATTGATCTTTCAAGCGCATACCATCAGATACTTCTAGACGAGGAATCTCAAAAATTGACAGTTATTTCTACCCATAAAGGCCTTTTTAAATATAAAAGGCTGCCCTTCGGTATCAAGTCCGGAGCAACTATTTTCCAAAGAACTATGGACAATATTTTTTCCGGTCTTAAAAATGTAATAATATATTTAGACGATATTCTTGTAGCATCGTCTGATGTAAATGAGCATATTTCAGATATTGAAACAGTCATGAATAAATTATCGGATTTTAATTTTTCAATTAATAAAGAAAAATCTTTGTTTTTTGTTGATGAAATCGATTATTTAGGACATAAAATAAATAAAAATGGAATCTATCCCCTTGAGGATAAACTGGACAGTATAAAAAAATGTCCTAAACCGAGTAACATTTCAGAATTGAAATCTTTCTTGGGCATGTTGTCATTCTACAGTAAATTCGTTAGAAATTTATCCATACATGCAAATCCTTTATTCTCTCTATTGAAAAGAAGTTATAATTGGAATTGGAAAAATGAACATGACCAGGCTTTCGAAAAATGTAAAAATTTGATTAGTACAAAAACTTGTTTGACGCATTATTCGCAAGATTTACCTCTTTATGTTACTTGTGATGCATCAAATTATGGTATTGGAGGATATATTTCCCATATTGTAGACGGCACTGAGAAACCAATTACTTTTGTTTCAAGAACACTAAATGACACAGAAAAGAAATATTCCCAAATAGAAAAAGAAGGATTAGCAATATTCTTTACCTTAAACAGGCTAAAACAATTCCTTTACGGAAGAAAATTTATTATTAATACAGATCACAAACCATTACTAGCCATTTTTGGCGATAAAAATAATTTACCAGCCTTAGTGGCAAATAGATTACATAGATGGTCACTCTCAATATCAAATTTTAATTTTGAAATTAAGTATACTAAGGGAAGTGAAATACCTCTTGCAGATTTTCTTTCAAGATTTCCAAATCCTGAAAAAGGGGAGAAGGAAGAGGAAATGGGAGAAATATTATTAATAGAAAATTCGATATTAGATTACGTCTTGGTATCGTACAAAACCCAAGAAGATCCAACTCTTAGAAAACTATATAAGTTAGTCAAGTACGATAGGTATGATGTTGACTCAGAGGTAGATATAAAACCTTATAATAGAATTAAAAACGAGATAACAATAGTAAGAAATTGCCTGTTTTTCGGAAATAGAATGATCATCCCCGATTCCTTAAGAGAATATGTTTTGAAAATCATCCATGAAAATCATATTGGAGTAAATAAAATGAAAACTCTGGCCAGAAGTTCTGTCTATTGGCCGGGAATGGATGAGCAAATTGAGAAACTGTCTAAAAGCTGTAGCACTTGTATGGAAAACACATCAAAGCTGCCAAAACAGGAATTTACCGAGTGGACTCCACCAAACAAAGTTTGGAAGAGAATTCATCTTGACTATTTCTATTTTGCGGGAAAAACTTTTTTGATATTGGTGGATGCGCATTCTAATTGGATAGAATGTCAAATGGTTCCAAATACATCGGCGGGATTCTGCATAGACTTTTTGAGAGAATGTTTAGCGAGATATGGTATCCCGGAGGTGGCGGTAATGGATAATGGGCCCCCGTTTAGAAGTTATGAAATAAAGACATTTTTCGAAAGAAATGGCATACATGCGATGTTCAGCCCCGCTTACCATCCGGAGAGCAACGGACTAGCGGAAGTGTCTGTAAGAGAGATAAAAAAAACTATGAAAAGAATTATTTCGGAGGAAAGGGAATTGCCCCTTGAGTTTGCTTTGATTAAGGCTTTATATGCATATAGACTGAGTCCTTTGACTAGAACGGAGAAATCCCCGGCTGGAATATTTTTAAATCGCGAGATTAGAACGAAGATTTCCATGTTGAGCAAGAAATCAGTAAGAGTGGGGAGATTGAAAAATAAAAAACAGAACAATAGATACAAAGTAAATGATAGAGTAAGATACAGATGGATGGAAAGAGGAAAACCGAAATGGATGTTTGGGATTGTAAAGAGAATAGTGGGAAGCAACAGCTGTATGATAGAAACTGATGGAATAGAAAGGAAAGTACACACTAACTATATGAGGAGAAGTATGGAGAGAAAGGATGTTTCGTCATCAGAAGAAGGAATAAGCTACCCAAGGCCTCAGACGTCAAGTCCCCTGACTCCTGCTACAATAGTAGCAGAATCTACACCTGGACCACCGACTGAATCTACACCTTCCCGGAGATATCCACTACGAGAGAGGAGACCACCGGATAGATATGTACCTTAATGAGTATTGCTATCTTAAAAAAGGGGGAGTTGATGTGGATGAACTTAAAAAAAATAATTAAATATGAGTGATTGAATATTAATTAATTTATTTTTCTATTGTTTTTTGACCAAGAAAAGGTAAAATTCAATCTATCAAAAGATATGTAAATTTTGTTCGTTCAATTTTAATTTTAATTTTAGTTTTGCTTGAGTTGCATGTAAATATACTTAGGGAAGAAAAATAAACTTCTTTTTCTTTTATAAGTGCAGACTTCTTCTGTTTGATATAAATTTCTAGAAAATTAATTAAACATCAAAGTTAACACAGAGGAAGAAAGACATGCATGTTTTTTTAAAATAGACCATCTGTTATACATTCTGAATAGGATTTCAGTGCAAAAACAGACATCTATGAAGGAATTTTTAAAAAGATCTTCATGATTATTTTTAAATTTTCTGTCTATTTTCCCTATTTATTTCTTTTCAACTGCTATATTCTTCAATTAGAATAAAATATTATTTGTAATTATTTATTTTTCAAAAATATGTGTTATTGCCATTTTGTCCCTGATACTAAAAGTTAATCATGAAAAAAAAATAAATACAAAAAGTACATACAATGGCTTAAATTAATATCATTAAATTATATTACAAAGCAATTTTTAAAAAAATATTATTTTAGTGAGTTAGATGATTAGCTAATCATCTAACCTTAATTCAACACTTCCTTTAATTCAACCGAAAGCTCTGATCCCTTGGGGTGTTGAATTAAAGAGGTTCGACTGTAATTGGCTATCTCCAAAAACTCTCAAAAACCTCAAAAATTCACCTTCAATGGATACCCTCACATGTTGGCATTGAAGGCAATGAAGCTGCTGATGCGATAGCGAAAAAAGGCACACAAGAGAACCCTTGCCACAGAAAAATAAACTTACTTTTAAAGAAATAGAAACAATAGCCAAAACAGAAATAAACAAGAACTGGAGGACCCCACCTAAGCACAGTTGGTACACCCCTGGAGCAAATAGCCACCCAGACCTTACGGTCCATAAGCACAGTTGGTACAGTGGGGTGAACCCAGGAGGAGCTCTGAACATCAGAAATAGACAGCATCAAACAACGCTAACAAAATTTAGAACAGGCCATCTCAAGCCATTGAAGATAGAAAATAATAACAAAATTTATCCCACTTGCCCAAAATGTAGTTTGGTACCTGCAGCTCCAGAACTCATTTTGGCTTGCATTAGATGCACTAAACAGGACCTTTGGGAGAGGCCGCTGCTCATCATAAAACAGCTCGTGGAGCATGAACTCATGGAATTTGTGTAATCTTTACACAAGGCGATAAGAAACAACAACAACAACAAATTATAGCTTATCACTGTGTGTGTGTGTCAATCAGTAATTCTATTTGTCCTAATATTAGGGAACCCTCCCTCTCCCCCCAAGTTAACTATGGCTCCCCAAATAACACTGATGATTCAAAAAGTCTCTTTTTTTTTGCTTATCCCTAGTACACATGGTACAGGCCATGGTAATCATGGTGGGTAGAAGTAGGAGACTGCTTTTACTGTAAGTGCACCACATGTCTACACACGTGAAAAGCAGTTCGACTTTGCACCTACAAATATGCCAGAGCCCCATTTGGTTACTTGCACTCGCTAGTGGGGTTGGACTTTTGCAAGAATCGGGGGCCATTGGAGCATCCAAAGTCTATGGTAGATCTGGGGAATACTGTAACCAGCTAACGTTTCAAAGTTGATGATTTGTCCTAAGGCTCCTGGTGATGGGGCTTGGAGAAATTTCAGCAGGTTTCACAAATGGCACAATTTGGATGATCGATGAAAATCAAATAGCATCAAGACACAGAATAAGGAAACTTTGGTGACATCTCAGGACTATAAGGGTACTGAGATACTGATCTTCATCAGCTTCTGGTAGCAATGCTGAAGTTGCTTCACATATTTGCTTACTTGGTTTCTTTTTAAAAATGTTTCCACAAAATTTTTTTGGACATACATTTTCTTGCCTCATTCATACCATTGTTACTTTAAATAATTGGAATTCGTGCAACCTTTAGATAAGAAACAACAACACTTTAATTCTGCCAGATTTCTGACTAATTTCATTGGTACATAAAAAGTTTTGATTTCATTACATTGTTACTTCAAATATTTTCTGTTTTAATGTACTTGCTACTAAAAATATTTTCCCCCCCAATTTGCTTTTGTTACTTGAAATGTTTTCTTATTTCATTCTAATTTTAACTTGAAATGTTTTCTGGCTTTAATACCAAACCATTCTTAAATGAACTATTTTCTTACTAGAAACTTTATTGTTACTTTAAATGACTACATTCTGTGATGTGTGTGTGTGGCGCAGGTCTATCCTCAACATCTGTTTAGCCTATACTGCGCGGCAGGAGATGGTTCAGGCAGCGCAGGAACTGGTCACAGGAGTTGAACAAGAAGTGATTAAACCAAGGTGGGATTCTCCTCTACCTGACAATATTTGGGATCATTTTTATCTGCCTATGAATTGTGTGGACCAGGGTGGGAAATGGAAGCCAGAATATTTGAAAGGCTTCAAATTACTTCTCTTAATTTTATTATGCTCTTAACCAATTTGTGTATTTAAAATTTATAAAGATTTTTATTTCAAATGCAACACAATTTTTAGAATTTAGGAAAATAATATACAGTCAAACAAATATAATAACATCACTTGGAACCAAATTTATGTGTCATATTTGAGACTTTAAACTTATGATGTATGGCCACTTTACTATTATAAAACAAGCCATAATAATGAGTTAAAACTACAAACCTTTTCTTGATGATAAAACCACAGTGTAGAATGGAACCTCATTATTTCATCCTGTTTTTGTTGTTGTTTCTTATCCCCTTGTGTAAAGATTACATGAATTCCATGAGTCCGTGCTCCTCGAGCTGTTTTATGATAAGTAGCAGCCTCTCCCAAAGGTTCTGTTTAGTGCATCTAATGCAAGCCAAAATGTGTTTGGAGCTGCAGGTGCCAATCTACATTTCGGGCAAGTGGGGTAGATTTTGTTATTATTTTCTATCTTCAATGGCTTGAGATGGTCTGTTCTAAATCTTGTTGGTGTCGTTTGAGGCTGTCTATTTCTGATGTTCAGAGCTCCTCCTGGGTCCATTCCACTGTAGCAACTGTGCTTAGGTGGGATCCTCCAGTTCTTGTTTATTTTTGTTTTGGCTACTGTTTCTATTTCTTTAAAAGTAAGTTTATTTTTCTGTGGCAAGGGTTCTCTTGTGTGCCTTTTTTCGCTAGTGCATCAGCAGCTTCATTGCCTTCAATGCCAACATGAGAGGGTATCCATTTAAGGTGAATTTTTGAGGTTTTTGAGAGTTTTTGGAGATAAACAATTATGTTGAATAAAATAAACTCTTCGAGTTTAAATAGAAAAATAAAACGGAGATTAAAGAGGAGTATCTTGTGTGAAATTTGCACAAGATACTCCTCTTTAATCTCCGTTTTATTTTTTTAAACAATTATGTTCCTGCTTACTTTGTCTCTAAGTTCCCCTGTGTGACTCAAGTGTTGTATGGCACTTCTACTATCAGTAAGAATCCAGATATCTTGATAATTAGTATTTCTGATGGATTTTAAGGCTTCATAGATGGCTATATGTTCTGATCTGAAGACTGAGCAAAAATCTGGGTTTCTTCTCTTCATTTTCTCAATTCCATTTGTGGTTTTAATGAGACAGCCACTGCCAATGTGTCCCAACTTGTCTCTGCTACCATCGGTATAGATAGTTATTGCATTTTTAGGAATGTTATTAATTATTTCTAATGATAATTGTTTTAAGTATTCTGGATTTTGGTATTGTTTGTTGGTGGGTTCATTTAAAGTGGCATTAAAAATAACATTTTGTAGTGGTTCACATGGAGAAATTTTTTTCTGCTAAATAAATTTTTTCCACTTTATATTTTAAAAATCCATTTCTTTTGACCAGGTGGAGAGAGCCTTCTTTTTTGAGTCTTATATTGGATTCCCAATTAATTATGTAATTGGAAGTTCTGTGTTTGTTTCCATAACTCTTGATTTTGTTTATATATTTTGGCAGATTGTAGCTTCTTCTATCCTTTAAGGGCATAATGTCTGCCTCGTAAAGTACAATAGAAAGCTAAAGAGGTTTGTAAATTAAAATTTTTAAAAAGAAACTTATCACCGGAAGCCTGATGTTTTCAACTTATATAGAACTCTCTATACCCACTGCCATTTTAAAACATCCCTTCTTGTTTTCTAATTTCATGGGCTTTGAAATTCAGTTTTTATATTTTATAATTTTCATTAAATTTAATAATTTATTCTAAAAGAAAAAAAAAAACTTCTTCCAATTAGTGTTGCTGCTCCATAGAATAATGCAATCAGCAAAAAGTCCAATATTGGTGTTATGTGAAATGTTTTCTTCTATACCTGCAATAAGTTTTCAGTTTTCCAGTCTTGAGGCAATTTTCCAGTTTTCCAGGAGATTTTGAAAATATCAAGAAGTCTTTCTTTGCCATTTTTGCACAAGTTTGATATCATTTGGCCATGGATTCCATCTGGCCCAGGAGTCTTGTTTAGGTCAGTGTTTTTTAATGCCTAATCTAGCTCTTTCATATTGATTTTTTCATGTAAAATATTATGAGTGCTGGTGACATTTTTACAGTCATGTATAATCTTTCGGGCCTTTTTTTCAACTTTCTTATCTTTTATTTCAAATTTGATTTTACTACTTATTTGATATGAATTACCTAAAAGATTAGCAGAATTTTTGTCATTAGTTGCTGGGATACCATCTGTATTCCTAATCATATTTGTGTTTTCAGTTTGTGGCTAGGCTCTGTCAATTTGTTTTGCCAAATGCCAAAGTTTTGTATTTGGGTTTCTGGGGTTCTGGTTTTCACAAGTTTGTTTCCATTTTTCCCTTTTCATATTTACGTATAATCTTTTTATTTTTGCATTCACAATGTTCAGTTTAGTTATTCAATTTGTTTGGTTTTGGGTGCACTTTTTTTGTAGTTCATTTCTTTTAGCTATAAGTGTTCGAATATCTTTTTCCTGGTGTGTATAATTTGGAATCCACATTTATTAATATTACCTCTTGGTATTGAAACTTTGGCTGCTTTAATAATGGTGTTTTTGAAAGATATCCAATTTTGTTCCATATCTTTTATTTTAGTGGGTGCTTTTCTAAAGTATTCATTGGTGTTTTGCTGGTAAAGATTCCAAATAACCTTTTTGAAGTTCCAGAATTTTTTTTTAATTGAGTTGGTTTTGGTCTTGGTGCTAATTTCTATCAAAATAGGCAAATGATCACTCCCAATACTTTTTAATATTTGCCATTTGCATTTGTGGAAAATGTCAGGACTGGAGAAACCTATATCAAGTGATTGTGCAGTATTATAACTGTAGGAATGGTGGGTAGGATTCCCATCATTTAAGCACATGAGAGAAGGCATTGTCGTCAAATATGTTTGATAGTATTTTGCCTCTTGGGTTTGGTATGGAACATCCCCAAAGTTGATGTTTGGCATTAAGGTCACCTACAATAATAGTGTTGTCTCTAAGAAATTGAGCCATTGTTCCATTGTCAATAAGTTTATTGTTTGAAGGGTGATGCATATTGTATATGTTGATGGCTTTGTTTTGATTGAGGTAGACTTTGATACCTTGGGCTTCGAGGTCTGATGTGTTTGGAATATTAATGGCTATGTCCTCATGGTACAAATTCTTGATTAAAAATGCTAGGCCACCCCTTTTTATTTCTATATTTTCTGAGGATATTGTAATTTTTATATTTGAGTTTGTACTTTTCATTTAATTTGGTTTCTTGTAGGGCTATAATTTGTATTTTTTGTTTTTCAGCTATTTCCATTATTTCTTCTAATTTTATTTTTGTTGCTGTTGAGCACAATCCATTTATATTGCACTGCAAAATGCTCAATTGCTTGGAAGCTGCAAATTTTGAAGTTTGTGGAGACTGTATTATACTTATCGGACAGAACCCTCTACCTAAGTCCTGAACGCGCCCCTGTTTATTCTGCGCGACGGGCGATGCAGCATGCAAATCAACATCTGATCTCATGGAATGGGGTGTAGGGGTGCAGCGTTCGTTGATCATGGTACCATGATCCAAGCACACTTTGGTGAAAGTCTGACTTTGCCTGTAGTTTGAGGCCGTCCCGAACATGGAAGCAGATGCCTTTGCTGCCGACTCTAACATGAGTACAGACGCAGCTCCTCCGTATCCCTGGAGTGGGACCCTTGCTGAGGTCTATCAACCAGGTCAGTTGAAGTCAGGATTTTTAAAGAGGTCTACTCCTCTTTTAACAATACTGCTGTTGGTCCACGACTGCTTATTCGTCAGAGTTATTCTGCTTGTTTTGCAGCTGGCCTTCATATCTGAAGGTCTTTCCCCTATCCGCCACCTGGGGACGCGCCCTATAGCAGTCAGTTCTGCCAAGGGTTATTTCATCCTTCTTTATAGCAGTAACCTCAACATTAATTCTAAACTCCCTAGTTTTAAGTTCCATTATTTTAACCATGGTTATAACAATAGTTCCAAGTGATGTTGTTGTTTATTATCCCCTTGTGTAAAGATTGCACAAATTCTATGAGTCCATGCTCTTCAAGCAGTTTGATGATGAGCCTCTCCGGCTCTCCTTGAAGTTTGACTATTTTATTATTTTTTCTTTACCTTACAGAATTTCATGTACTAAAAAAAAACACAAAAACTATATTTTTTCTTCTTTGGTTTGTGAATGTTGTCTAATATGCCATAACACCAGTTTTATCAAATTCATAAAGAGTATGCCATGGTTTCAGGCTAAGGCCCTCATCAGTACAGGGCCGCAAAATTTTGTTACTTTCTATGAGAGTGAAAGTGGTAGAGCTGAGAGTTTAGGCCAAAAGGCATTTTAATGTCGTAGATTCTGTTGATAATTTCTCCCGTAGGATGTTTACAAAATCATAGCTGCTTCTATGCTAATGTGTAGCTCAAAATCATTACACGAAGGTAGTGATTTTCCATATTTAGAACACCTGGTGTTGTGACCCAATCTTCTTGTTCTGCTTAGAGATGATTGAGAAAGTGAATTGCATTTGTATATGCATTAAAAAAACTGTCTTAAGAGTCAATTTTTAGACTGTTAAACTGTTCAAAATCTTAAATATACTTAAGAGAGATGAAATACTATTTGTTACTTTCTTTCAATATAGGTTTCCCCTGAGAGGACGCCTAATATTCAAAGGACAGTTTTGAGCGTCAAAATTACCATTTTTACTAATTAGCAACTCTCTAGTAAGGTGATACCTTTCTAAAGGACACTTTGGCTCTGTAACTAGGTGTTCTGTCCTTTAGAGAGGTTCTACTATTTCAATTGAAATTGTACACCATCTGTATATGAAAATTGAAACTATTTAATGAGAATTTTCATTTTACACATAAAATAACTTCCTACTGTCCTTTTCGAGATGGAAAAATATTGGGAGGGCCTGGCTAATCAGTTATGAACCCTCCCAGCAGTTTTGCCAATTTAATCTTCCAGACCGCTGTAATATTGTATTGGACATATATTCAGTACTTCAGAGAAATTCTTTGTGGATATACTTGAGTATGGACATAAGCTTTATGAGGACAGTAGGGAGTTGTTTATGTAAAAAGAAAAATTCACACCAAATAGTTTCAATTTGTAAGTACCCCTGTAGAGTTCACATAAAACACCACAGCAAGGAGGAGTACTGAAGATTCAAGAAGAGGTTTCTCATAATTCAGGAATATTACTGTAATTATAAAGTTATAGCCTCTAATGCACCCGCACTAATGCTGTGTTGTGTGACAGTGAGGTGACAGAGACCATGTTCACCGGAGCCATGTACAGTCACCTTTCCCCGCCTGTGGACCTCATTGTCAGGACCTCAGGAGAAGTCCGCCTCTCTGACTTCCAGCTCTGGCAAGGTGGCTTTGCTGTGATGGCGTTCCTGCCAATCCTCTGGCCAGAGTTTGGCTTCCGGCACTTTGTCATGGCCATCCTCTACTACCAGCGCCACCGCCCCCACATCCAGGTTGGTCTCGTCTTTTACTGAATATTCTTCTCACAGGAAATGTGTCCACACATCGAAATTCCTTTGTTCCTCTCTCAGAAAAAAAAGGCCAGATTGACTATCGTCTTTGCTATTAGTGGTCGTCACTTAATTTTCTCAAATGAAATGTTGGTCTGCAGATACAGGAATAACAAAGATGCTGTGCAGAAGCTCTATGACAAGATACGTCCAGAAGCCTCCACCACACCAGCCTCCCCCGAAGAAACCAAGTTCCTTCAGTGGATCAAAGAGAAACGGATGCAAGATCTCCACCACATCCTCTGCTCCTCCTGATGCACCACATTACTTGTTTGTTTTACTCATCATTGAAGTATATTTTTGGAACAAGTGGAGCATCTTTCTTCTATCTACATCTCTTTCTCCATGAACTTGTGTCTCTGGGGGACTCTCAGCATTGACGATTGCTCTGTCAAAACTCAATACATTTCTTAGTTTGGTGAAAGGACTGTGGGAGCATTTTTATGTAATTTCCAAATTTAGAGGATTCACGTTAAAATCTACAACAGTTGTATATATAAACCTCTCTAAGGCCATTACGCTTTTTGTAAAACAAATGTGATTGACCCTTAAATGAGGTTAGTCACTTTAAAGGAATACAATATAAGAGACTTGCCACCAACCTCCGCTGTCAGAAGTACCTTGGCCTTGTGGTTGTCACAGTTGTGAAATGTCCCGCTCCACGCACACAATCCATTTCTGGACTGGATGACACCGACATGTAGGCTGATCTCCTGCTGACCGACACACTTGTTCTAATGTCCATTTCAACCGAGCAATTTGCTCCATACCGTTCACCCTGGCTGGGCCAACTTCATAGCACCTCTGCAGTCAGGCCAACTGCTGCTATCTACCAAGCTGTGTCCAGCGCCCTTTTGTCAAGACTCCTTGCTGTCAAATTCCTCTTACCAGACTGTCATATTCCTCCTCCATGTGCACCCCCTGAACTGCGGCTATTCCTGGTACGCACATTTACACTACCAAAATTTATCCTGGGTTGCAATGCAATGAGAAGGTTTAGGGATGCAGCTGAGACTTCTTGTTGAGTGATCTGTAGTGTACAGTTCAGTCCAAGGTTGAAAACTAACTGACTACTATGATAATTAATTGGAAATAAAACCTTTCACATTTCAAACTAAATCGGATTTAAAACAGGAAATTTTTGGTTTCGTATCTATACCTAAAATTTAGAATATACTTGTTTGTATTATCAATAGTTTATTTTGAATAGCTCAACTAGATTACCGCACTCAAGGTCTAGTTAACTGGAAATTCCTACTTATTCATAAACCCCTTGACCCAGAATTCCAATACATCCCTGGAGCAGTAATGGTTACCCAGACCTCGAAGGTCCACAAGCCAGTCTAGAATTCCAATACATCCTAGGAGCAGTGGCCACCCAGACCTTAAGGTCCATGAACCGGAGCATGCGATAGCATACCCATTGCTGTATCTAGGTCACCAAACCAAAAAGGAATGATGCATTCTCCATGCACTGAGCGGCCATTGTTTGGCCCCTCGCGCCCGCCATTATGGTCTGGCTCAATGGGGTCGACCAATCAAACCCACAGGCGTCTCCGAGAGTTCATGGCAAGGTTGCTGACCGAGCCCTACCGTTCGGACTTAGTTAAACCCGTCCTACGCACCAATAGGACTTCCCCCCCCCCCCTTTGGCCCTCGAACCCTTTGGTCACAGTACTCCCTGAATCTGCCGACGAATCAAGGACCTCTGAGGTTCTGAGGTTTACGCAGGGTACCAACGCGAAGGCGGGAGGGTGTTACTACTGTGTGCACCCCTTGGTTTTTCATGGTGCGCACGGCAAGGACGCTCCCAATGGCGCACACACAGAGCGAAGACCCAAGAGTTTCAGGACACGTGCGCCTCGCGTCAGCCAACCAAGGGCAAGATGGCCAGCTTACAGCTTCACTGTCCATCAGCCAGTGGCACCCCGATGGAGGACGATCACGTAGAGTCGCCTCTCCACTCCCCAATCCTCAAGGATGAGTGTGAGGGTGAGCATTCTTTCCCCACAGAATTCCAATACAGACTTGGAGCAATAATGGTTTCCCAGACCTCAAAGGTCCATTAACCGGCGCACGAATGCACACCCATTGCTGACATCCAGGTCACCCAGCCAAAAAGGGAATGATGCATTCTCCATGCACCGAGCGGCCATTGTTTGGCCCCTCGCGCCCGCCATTATGGTCTGGCTCCATGGGGTCAACCAATCAAACCCACAGGCGTCTCCGAGAGTTCATGGCAAGGTTGCTGACCGAGCCCTCTCGTTCGGACTTAGTTAAACCCGTCCTACGCTCCAATAGGACTCCACCCCCTTTGGCCTTCGAACCCTTTCGTCACAGTACTCCCTGAATCTGCCGACGAATCAAGGACCTCTGAGGTTCTGAGGTTTACGCAGGGAACCAACGCGAAGGCGGGAGGGTGGTACTACTGTGTGCACCCCTTGGTTTTTCAGCAGACAGGGACACCCCTGGAGCAATTTTCGCGCACGGCAAGGACGTTCCCAATGGCGCACACACGGAGCGAAGACCCAAGAGTTTCAAGACTCGTGCGCTTCACGCCAGCTAACCAAGGGCAGATGGCCAGCTTACAGCTTCACTGGCAATCAGCCAGTGGCACTCCGACGCAAGGCAAACACGCAGAGTCACCTCTCCACTCCCCTATCCTCAAGGGTGAATGGTGAGGGTGGGAATACTTCTTTCCCCACAGAATTCCAATACAGTAGAACCTCCATGTGAGGGGCTCTGAACCTAAAAAACAAAAATAGACAGCACCAAACAACACTAACAAGAATTAGAACAGGCCATCTCAAGCTATTGAAGATAGAAAATAACAACAAAATCTACCCCACTTGCCCAAAATGTAGCTTGGCACCTGCAGCTCCAGAACACATTTGGCTTTTATTAGATGCACTAAACAGGACCTCTGGGAGAGGCCGCTGCTTATCATAAAATAGCTCAAGGAGCATTAACTCATGGAATTTGTGTAATCTTTACACAAGGGGATAAGAAACAACAACAACAACAGAGCTTCCATGAGAGGACACTTGCACTAGAGGACACCTCTCTACAAAGGACAGTTTTCATTTGCAAAATTACCATTTTTACTCATTAGCATTTATTCGGTAAGTCTAAATGACACTTTGGCTCTGCAATTAGATGTATTTTACAGGAAGGTTCTACTGTATTCTGATATATCCTAGTGTGTGGCATGTAGAGTTGGCATAGAGCAAATGGTAGGTGCACACAGGGGAAATAAATTAGCTTTTCCTAGTGTGCCTGAGTACATTAGAGTCTCCGATGAAAGATCACTCAAAAATTGGTTTCTACTGGTAATGGTCTCTCATTGAAGGTTAAACTATGTTTGACCTAGACATTTATTTTATAAAGGTGGTGGCTCAGCTGGCTTGCTGATGGGAAGTTCACCATACAAATATACTCCCGTCAAAATAAGGGGGCCATTACTCTAACCTTAGGTATAATTTGTCAATATGACTTAGAGCATCATGTCAAACTCAAATCCTAAAACGGGCCAAATAAAAAAGTAAAAAGATTATGTGGGCCGCAAAAAAGAAAACAAGTAATTAAATTTTTATAGTAACATTTATGTAGGTTTATTTTTAAAAAAATACTAATAAGAAAAAAGAAAGTAAAGTTAATATTTTCTCCCTGATATTTGGCATCTTTTTTCTGCTACCAACAACAACAACAAAAGCCTTTATTTAGGGCATTCCGCCCCATACAGGATTCGCCGTATTTACAGGTCAACAAGAGGAGAGGGAAGAGGAAACATTTACAACAAAATAAAGTTTGTCTCGCATTCAGTTACCTATTTACAGATTGTTCATCCTCCAGTATCCTTTGCCCTGCATTCTTTCCCATGCGCCCAGCTTCTGTGCAGAACTTAAAGTATCTAACAATTAGTAATTCATCATTCAGAGCTGAAGAGAGAAGTTGACACATGCGATGGTATCTAAATTGACCAGAGTTAGGGCTTGGGAAAATTTCAGTACGTTTTTCTGTTTTAAGATAGGGCATTGGAAGAAATAGTGAACCAAATTATCATCCATGAGATCCTTACAAAATAAACAGTTCCGGCCATTTTCTTTCCAGAAGTCTTTTCTTTCTTCCCTGAAAAATTGCCATAAAGTAGCCTTTTCTAATGTTGTGCAACTAGTCTTTTGTTGAGAAGCGAGATATTTAATCGTAGGTACTCCTCTGTCATGAATGATTCACTCAAAAATTTGTAGTGAGCAAAGTGTGTTGAAACAGTGATTTTCATCTAATCGTTTTGAATTAGTTGGTCTGTGGTGGTTCTAATTATGCCTGGCAATTCTTTCTGTATGGCTAAGTAGTCTTCGTAGCCCTTAAGAAAGGAATATCCCTTAGAGTCTAGAATTTTTATTAAATTTTGAGTAAAACTATTTTCTATTTCCTTTTTCGCAGTGACTTTCCAGAGATAGTTTAAGCAAGCATGTGGTAATCTGCTCGTCTCCATTTTTAAAATCCTGACCCAAAACTTTAATGTGAGTTTTACAGCATTAAGTTCAGTTGATATTCTTCCACATTCTCTTCTGAGGATATATCCTGGTGTGAAGTTTGGTAAGTCTAAGAGACGACGAAGAAATGCATCTTGGGTATTATTGACTGTCTTCAGCTGGTTAATTGCCCACATTGGTGCCGCATATAGTAACGTAGGAAGAACAATAGTGTCAAGAAGTTTCATCACTGAGGTAAAGGACTTTATTCGCGCCTTTGTAAGGATTCTCCAAAGTGCATTAATTGCATTCAGTGCTTTGTTTCTAAAGTATTGGGAAGCATACTGGGTCGAGATTTTTGTAGTCAGAGGGTAACCCAGATATGTATACTTAGCTACTATTGTCAGGGGTTGCTAACCCCAAAACCATGTCTCGGAACGAGCTGTTCTTCCACCGTTTCTAAACACCATTATTTTAGATTTATTTTGGTTTAACGTTAGGCAGTTCTCTTCTAAGTACTTTTTAAGTAAGTTAATCTTCAATTGCAAATTTATTTTCGATTCTCCTAAGATCACTATGTCGTCTGCATACAGTAAAAGGTGTATAGTTCCATAATTCTCAAGATTTATGCCTGGCAATTCTGATTCATCGAACAGGGGTACCAGATCGTTTAGGAAGAGAATGAATAAATAAGGTGACAACGGCTCCCCCTGCAATACTCCCGCTTGTATTTTGATAGCCTCCGTGAAGGAACCCCGCCATCTGACTGTTGCCGTCATTTGGGTATAATAGTTCTTAATTAGTTTAATAAATCGACAGCTCAGATCATTTACATTTACACATCATTTACACAAGAAAAATCAACAATCTCTGCTTTACAAGAAATAACTAAATTAAGTCTTCTGAAAAGAGAAACAGAAAATACGGCAATAGTAACAGTGGACATCAGCGGAGCTTTCGACAACGCATGGCATCCGGCAATTCTCCAACAATTGGACAAGGCAAATTTTCCAGCGGTACTTATAAAAAAATAATTAATTCTTACTTCGAAGACCGGAGTGTAGAGTTTAAATATACTAATGTAAAGTATATAAAAAAGATAAATAAGGGATGTCCCCAGGGTGGTATTTATTCTCCTATTCTTTGGAATATATTACTTAATGATTTCAACTTATCTTTTAACGAAAGTTTTGCTAGAGTAATTGCTTTCGCGGACGATGTGACATTTGTGGTATGGAGCTCAAACATCTATGATCTTCAGTATAATATTACCAAATGTTTAATAAAAATCAAAGCCTGGTGTGAAAAGGTAAAACTTTCACTAAGTCCAAACAAAACAGGTATACTCTATCTACTTAACTATGAAAAATTGGCCATTAATTTTGATGGAAAAATAATTCAACCATCAGAAACTGTTAAAATTTTGGGAGTTATTTTTAAAAATCATAGACAAAGGAATAAGATTAATTTTGGAACACATGTTGACAATATGATTATGAAAGCTACGAAACTTAAGAATATATTATTCTCATTATGTGCACATACTTGGGGAATTGATACTCGACGTAGATTGATCTTATATAAAGCTATGATACGCTCTACAATAAGCTATGCATCAAATATTTGGTTTCCTTTTATCACTGCAGCAAAAATATCCAAGTTGAATTCTATACAATATCAAATTCTTATTAGATGCATTCATGCTTATAGGACTTCATCTTCTTACATCACACATATACTAGCGAAAACCCCTTTACTGTCCGATTATCTTGAATTATTACAAACAAAGTATAATATGACAAATTCTCTCACAGATCAAACACTCAAAAAACCCCTTCAAAAAGAATTAAACAAACTATATCTGGATCAAAAATTTAAGTTTTATCTTTCTCAATCTAATGAACTGTTCAAGAAATTCTTTCCAATTGCTGTCCCAAATTTCATTTCTTCTGATAAATTCACTACTTTATTCTTAACGGGCAAAGGACCCTTCTTAAGTTTCCTGTTCAAACTGAATGCTATCAATGATCCAACGTGTGAATGCCGCTTAGATGTTGAATCACCAGAGCATCTTCTTTTATCTTGCCCTCTGACTAATCAAATTGTATGTAGATACTTTGAAACATTACCAAATTCTCTTTGTGTATATACTCTATCTTATGAGAACTTTGTTAAGTTTAGAACTATTTGTACAATAATTTACAAAACAATACTAATCCATCGTGTAAATAATTAATCATATATATGTAATAATACTAGCACAGCACAATAGTCCTTTGGACTTCGTGCTTTTGTAACAATAAATAAATAATGCTAATTTTTTCCAAAGTAGATGGTGCGGCACAGTATCAAAGGCCTTCCTTAGGTCAATGAAGAAGGCATATAACTTTCCCCTTCTACGGCTAAGGGTCATTTGAATTAATGATACGAGCGTGAAAATGTGGTCCTGACAAGAGTAGCCTTTTCTAAAACCAGCCTGATTTTCTGCCAAAAATGACTTTCTCTCCATCCAATCATTCAATCTTGTCTTCAAGATAGATGTAAATAATTTCGATAGGTTAGAAATCAGGGATATTCCTCTGTAATTTGACGGGTTGTCCGGATCTCCATTTTTAAATATTGGGTGGATTATGGTTTTTGTCCATTGTTGTGGAACTTGGGATGTCCCTAAGATTTTATTAAATAAGTTCCTGAGATAAATATTGTATGTTCTTCTAATAAATATTTAATCACTTCGTTAGGAATTTCATCAAGTCCTATAGCCTTATTTTACCCAATTTGGAAATTTCCGTGGTGACCTCAGTTAGAGATATTTCACAATCTAATTCGGGGTCAATGTCCAATATCTCAAGTGGTAACTGTACAACTTTTGTTAAATTTGAACCAAGTAACTCCCGATAGAAGACCTGCCAGGCTGAAATAGAAATTTCACCTTGTAGGTTATTCCTATATTTAAGTGAATTAATAGTCTTCCAAAATTGGGAAGGATCTTTTACATCACTGAGGATAACTTGAATTTTGTCAGTATATTCCCCTTTTTTGAGCTTTAGGATAGCTGAATATTTCTTCTTACCTGACAAGTATGCAATTTTATCGGCCGAGATATTATGTTTTGCGTATAATTTATGATTTTGTTTCATTCCCTTTTTAGCCAAATAACAGTCTTTTTCGAACCATGGCTTAGATTTTATATTTTTTGTTTTTGCCTCTATCCGCGTCCCCGAGCGTAACATTGCTGTTTGAATTAAACCAGTAAAATCCTCAGCCTGAGTATCAATTGTGGAGTCAGCTGGATGTTCGAGAGTTAGTTCTTTTAAAGTTTCTATATATGTTGGGATTTTATCTACTGACCAGGAAAATTTAATCTTGGCACTAGGCTCCATGTGACAATTTTCAATTTTATTATCTTTTCTGCTACCATCTTTCCTACTTCGGGGGAAATCTTGTTCGCAGTGATTAATTTTAAAACTGACCCAAGGTGAACGTCAGTAATTCTCGATCTGATTGGAGTCTTATTTCCTTTCATAAGTGAAAATAACTGCTCGCACCGATAAGTACTTCCAAACATGGACATAATTTCATATGTTAATTTTCGAGTGTTTTCAAATCTGGCTGGCAAATATTTGTAAAATTCAGAAACGCCAACTTCATTGAATTTTGCTTTTAAATCTGAATCGCACTGGATATCTATTACCTCCATTTGCATATGATTAGGTACTGATTCTATATTTATCGATAAAATCTAAGAAAACAAAGTAAACTTGCCTTCCAAAGATTTGAAATCAGAAAACCTTGTTTCAAATTCATTTCTAAGACTTAAAATTTTTTCCGCATATTTTTGATACGATGCAGTTTCACCTAAACTTGATTTGTACATGTTGCCTGTCGGAAAGTGCATTAAATCTTCGTTTTTCAACTGCTTTTCCCAAAGAACTAGCTTACATTTGAATGCATTAACTTGGTCACACATGTTGGTAATGATCTGATCCTTTCCTTGCAGTTTCAAATCCCACAAGTGTTTTGTTATGTCAACCATGAAGGAAAAATCTTGCAACCATACTTGATCAGAAAACAAAGTGATGTCTTGATTCTTGGTTATTAAAAACTGACATATTTCTTCTTTCAAGTCCCAAAATTGTTTGAGAACCTTGGAGCATGATAGCCAACGTACCTCGGTATAGTATGATAAACCTGAATATTCGCTTTCTAATTCAGTTAAGAACAGAGAGAACTGTCGCTGATTTAAACCTCAAGATCTTATGAAATTGATGAATTTTTTGATAGGTGTCAACACATTTTCCATTTTTAATTACCTTCGTACATAATACTTCCTGATGTATAATGCAATGCGTATGATGAATATTGGAACCATCAGAAATTTCACTTAGTTTTTTTCGCAGTAATGCTACGAAACCGTTGGTTTTTCCAGTCATTGAAGGAGCTCCATCTGTTGCTACAGAAGTCAATTTTGATTGAGGTAAATTGTATTTTAGCAGAAGATCATAAATGCAATTAAATATATATTCTCCTGTAGTAGTGCCATGCATCGGTACTAGTTCCAATAATTCCTCAAAAATGTTGAAATCCGTGTCGCAAGCTCGAAAAAAAACAGCTAACTGAGCTACGCTCCCCAATGTCCGTACTCTCATCACAGGCAATGGAAAATGCCTCGAAACAAGAAGATTTTTCTTTTATCTGATCATTTAAATTTCTGGCCATATTAGTAACTCTTTCCACAACGGTATTTCGAGACAAAGATTTTGCTTGAAACGTCTTCACACTTCCAGGACAAACAATTTCTGCAGCTTTAATTAAACATTCCTTGATGAAATCACCTTCAGTAAAAGGTTTTGAGTATTTAGCTATCATCTCCGATAAAACGTAGCTTGCATGCACCGCCGCTTCACTCTCTTGTGATACTTTAGTAAACATAAACTGTTTTTTTTTTCATTCCCAACTTGAACTCTTTTAACTTTTCTTGTCTCATTAAACCTTCGTAGGTATCATATTTTGATTTATGTTGTTCATAATGACGTTTAATGTTATATAATTTTGGTACACTAATAGCATTATTACATATCAAGCAGATGATCTTATCTTTTACTTCAGAGCAAAAATACTCTAATTCCCACTTTTCTTGAAAATTCCTATGTTCGTCAGCAATTTTTCGTTTAGTTTTACTGCCACTTGGTTTTGATGAAGACATATTGAATACAAAGGTCTGAAAAAAAAATTGTAATCGCTAACACAAAATAATAAACACATTTTAATTAATATTTTAATTTTTTTTTTGAAATTAATATTTTTTAACTTAACAGACACAGAATAACTGCACAAATTATTGATCGTAACTAAAAAATAAAAATATTTTCTAGTACTCTGAAAGAATATTTTCTTTAAACTTTAAGGCACACAATACTTATGGCGATGTACATACGTTATGTATGTAGGTATAATATTATCAAAACTTACGACTTATGTATGGCGACCAGTGGTTCATTATTAATAAATAAATTATGTATAATTACAATTTTTAAAAATTAGGCTACAAATTTTTATTAATTTTTTTTTTTTTTTTATTAAAAAATTTTTATTGAAATATATTGTCTGGTGGGCCGCAAATTTATTCGTTGTGGGCCGCATGAGGCCCGCGGGCCGCGAGTTTGACATGCTTGACTTAGAGTCACAATTTTGAATTGTCACAATTTATCAAAGAGCTCTGGTGTTGTAGCATATTTATGGGCCTGAACCTGTGCACTTTTCTCCGAGGTGATCAATCAAATGTACTGGTTTAATGCATTTTTAAAAACTTGTAATCGATTTTTAATATACTTACAGAGCACTTATAAGTCTGAAATTTGGAACGCTTGTTCAAACCTAATGACAAAGCAAGTTGACAAAATTTCAGACTTCTGGCCGGTCAGAAATTTACTAAATCTAAATTTCTTTTTTGATTTTTGCATCAATTTTTAATATACTAACAGACAACCTAGAAGTTAGAAATTTGGTACACTTGTTCATGTTTAATGACATTGCAAGTTGACAAAATTTCAGACTTCTAGGTGGTCGACAATGGGCCAATATCAATATTTAATAATAAATTTTATGATAAACTTTAATATACTTCCAGACCACACAGAAGTCAGATAATTTGTAGACTTGCTCAAAACAGCTAACAATGCAAGTTGACAAAATTTCGGACTTTGGGCGGTCGGTAATGGCTTATTTTATCTATAAATATCTATATCTATAAATTACTTTCAAATTTTGTGATTAATTTTTAATATACTTCCTGACTAAGGAGAAGAGTCTGGTGTTTTCTAAACTAGTTCAATCCTACTAACATTGCAAGTGTACAATATTTCAGACTTCTAGGTGGCCGTGATGGTGGGGGATAATAGACTAAAGAAGAGAATTTCCTTTCAAACTAACAAAAATAGGCACTGCTGCTTCTCTGGCATAATGAGCGGTTAGAGTTCTATAAAATTGTGGTCGGAGTTGTCGGGATGAACTAATTTCGATATTTATTTTCAAATTTTGTGATCAATTTTAATTTAAGTTTGCATTATGTATTAAAGAAACATTTGTGCTTTTAAATCCTTTCATTTTATATGTATAGATGGCGCGTTATTGCTATGTGTTAATTTTAATATACTTCAAACCACGTAGAAATCTAAAATTTGTACATTCTCTCAATCAAGCTAACTAGGCAAGTGTATAAAATTTCAGACTTCTAGATGGCAATGATATTCTCAAATATACTTTATATAGAACTCATATAGATGTATTTATCAAATAATTTTTGGCATAATGAATGGCTGGAATTCTATAAAAATTAATTGGTAGTATGAACTAGAGCTATAAATAATTGTGAGGATGTTGTCAGAATTACACTCATGGACAAAACTTAAGGAACACAAGGTAATAAGACCAAATAAATAAATAGTGTGACGTTTTGGTAACAGTGTTGTTACCATCTTCAGACAAAAGTGCTGAAATTGTGCAAATTGTGCCTTATCAAAACTTAAGGACGTTATACATTTTAGCATGTATATCAGGATTCAGACAATAACTCTGATATTTAATACACAGTGAATTTTATTGAAGATGCATGAGTTGACCAAGTATGAACAAAATTGCCTCTGTCTCCTTAAAAAAAATAGACGACTAGTGACATCAAAGACTTTCCACTTCCTTAAGTTTTCTCCATGAGTGTATATTATAATTTAGAATAAATAGAATAAAAAAAATTAACCAAATAAAAAATAAAATTATAAATTTGTACCTTTAGAATTCAGTACTAAAAATTAAATAAATAATTAATAAAAATAGTTTAAAAAAGCTTTTATTAAAATGCACCAAAAAGGAAAAAAATAACTATTTCAGCTACCGCCAATGAATAATTAGATTTATTTAAGACAAAATAAATACTTGGTAGAGGATGATTATCAAGAATTTCAAACTTCATGTAATTTAGTATAAAAAGCAACTGATTAGCAAGTTTTTATATTTTATTAAATAATTTATCTCTTCTCTCAATATATGATGTTATCCCCTGCTGCTTTTTTTACTTGTATAAATCTGAATGACATACCTTACTTCCTCAATGTTTGGGAATAAGAGCATACAACTTCACATAAGTCTACAAACCAAGATGTCTATTCAACATGGTGGACATTTGATAAATGTTTCTTTCTAAGATTGAGAAGACGAATCAGTCGAAAGAGGGAAGATATTGAAAAGGATTGGAGGGAGAATGGCCACTTCTGGTATCTTGGTTTAGTCCCTTTGAAGCGAGCTTGTAGGTGCAGTCTGAGAGAGAAGATGTCAATCAAAAGATTAGAGTGAGCATGAGCAGGATATGGGTGTGTCAGACAGTTGAACGTTGGTTTAAGAAACTTATCTTTAATTCAATGATCTCTCCTGAGACATCATCACACTGGATATGAGCGTAGAAATAGAATTTCAGCCAGAGGATGAATAGATTGAGTTCAAGGATCTCCAAAATAAGGGAAGAAGCGGGTTTCAAGACACTTAGTGGTCAGATCAGGCCCTTTGGTTCAAGAAGGTCGGTGGATGAGGTATGACCAAGTCGCCAAAGAGAGATTTTCTCTGTTTCTCCAAGCAAATGCAACCAAATATTATATGTATGATTTCATCTTGTATTCTGCTATTAAATAGATCTCAAGTTAAAGGACAGTCAGTCTTCCAGTGCTTTGAATAATTTTCTGGAAAGAACACCCATTGGAGTCTCATTTGCGCAAAAATTCTTTTAATTACCAAAGGAGTATTTGTGAGTAGATATAGTTCTGCTGTTATTGAATTTTTTAAGAGTTTGAAGTGACTGTAATGAGAGGTATTTAAGATTTGCACTTTGTCATTTTGAACTCTTTGTTCAGTCGCTATTCGAATAATACCAGGTATTTCATAAAGATGCCAAAGCATTTCTCCCTGATACCAATCACAAAGTAACGGAATAGTCCTTGGCTCCAACTTCTTATAACATTTTAAACTTTGAAAAAAATGATATATTTCTAGATTTCATAATTTTAAACATTTCCAAAATATTACGAACCCTTGTTTACACTTAATACACTCTTTAACAAAAAAAAATCGATTCTATAAAGATAAAGGTTACCTCTCTCGTCAAAGCCAGTACGCCAGTACCCATGGCTTCAAGGTCTTTTCGGCTGTCTTCAGTTTGTCTTCCCTAACTTACCCACCATCTCGACCAAAATGCCACGTGGGAAATTAGGGAAGACCAACTTCAAGATGAGACAACAATTTATTTCAGGCAATAACAAACTATGAATGGTAAACAAAAGATAAGCCACGTGGGAAATTTACATAGTAGCAAAATATAAACATAAAAATGAACACTCTGTTAATAAAAATAATAGAATTAATAAATACTTTAAGAAAAAGGCTTCTCCTAATCGTGCAACTGAAAGTTGCTGATGGCTTGCGCCATCTATCGAATAAATATCAACTATTCTCGTTGATTTCTAATTATTCCAGAATTGGCCAAATACCAATTCTTGATTAATCAAGAAAAGCTAACCACGGACGCGTTTCGGGCTGTTTGCCCTCATCAGCGTGGTGCAAGCTGTACCTAAACGACCAAATAAATACTTTGTTACAATATTTATTGAGATAGTAGTAATGTATATAAAGTTTTTACATTATTTTTTCATTGCGATAAATTTAGTAAGAAGTTGTTAATTCGAAAATAAAATAGTGCTGAAAAGTTAAATTCATTATATCTAGATGGTACGCTAAAGTCTTATGTCTATAATATTCGTGAACACAAGTCGTGTAGCATCAAAATGACAACTCTAGGAAAGTTGAAGTTTAAACATTTGAAGTATTACACAATATAACGCAACAGGATCTGTGATGTCGTAAAAGACGGAATTGAATGCTGATAACAAGGATGTTCAAAATTTTCTCTTTTTATTATAGAAAACACTATTCTCTCTTAAACCTTCTGATATTGTTAGAAATGTATCTGAGTAGACAGGTGTCGACAACCTTTTGAGTCAGAATAATCAAAAAATACAATTTATAAAAATTCAAAATTTTTAAAGAGCCACACAAGTTTTACTTTCCAACAAAAATAGTACTCAGATGAATAAATTTTTATTTTTGCGAGTGCTACACGCAGCTTCACATCCAATGAACCGCATGTGGCTTGCGAGATGCAGGTTGCCGAGCCTATTAATTGAAATATTCCCAAATTAAGAATATCTCAATATATATATGACTTTATTAATTCAAAATATATAATTTTAATATATATTTTGTAGAATGACATTTGAAAATTATGCCGCATGTTTCTTTTGAACGAAAAATTTAAATTTATTTTAAGGAGAAATAACGATTATATCTAACCTTAGGGATGAAGTATGAAACGATGAATTGTGAAGAATAATGATAAATGGAAAAATGAAGTGTCCAGGGATGGGAATCGAACCCACAATTTTCCGCTTACCAGGCAGATGATATGTTTACTAGGCTACCCTGGACACATTTTTCCGTTCGTAAATATTATATAGAGCAATTTATAATACAATATAATGGGGTTTATGATTGCAGAACGACATTTGAAAATTATCCCGCATGTGTTTCTTTTGAACGAAAAATCAAAATTTATTTAAAGGAGAAATAACGATTATTTCTAACCTTAGTGATGAAGTATGAAAGAGTGAATTGTGAAGAATAATCTTCTCCTTAAAATAAATTTCGATTTTCGTTCAAAAGAAACACATGCGGGATAATTTTCAAACGTCGTTCTACAATCATAAGCTGCAATATATTGTATTATAAATTACTTTATATAATATTTACGAATGGAAAAATATGTCCAGGGTAGCCTAGTTGACATGGCATCGTGTGGGTTCGATTCCCATCCCTGGACACTTTTTTCCGTTAACATTACTCTTCACAATTCATCTTTTCATACTTCATCCCTGAGGTAGGAAATAATCGTTATTTCTCCTTAAAATAAATTACGATTTTTCGTTCAAAAGAAAGACATATGGGATAATTTTCAAATGTCGTTCTACAATTTTAAGCCGCATTATATTGTATTATATTTAAGTTAACAGAAATATATGCATGCTCTTTCATGTATTAATGTATTGTTTTCTTCTTCTTCTTCTTCTTTCTTATCTCTGGGTAGTAAGCGACTGCTTTTACTGTAAGCGCACCACATGTCTACATATGTGAAAAGCAGTTCGACTTTGCACTTACAAATATGCCAGAGCCCCGTTTGGTTACTTGCACTCGCTGGTGGGGTTGGACTTTTGCAAGAAACTGGGGTCATTGAAGCATTTTTTTAATCAGAAAAAAATGTCCAATGCGGAAATCGAACCCGGGTCGTAGTGGTTGAAAACCAAACGGTTTAACCAGCCTTCCACCGACCCCCATGTATTGTTTTATTAGGGTGATAAGCATATATATATTGTTACATCAATTTTAATGCGCCTTACATTTATTCAAAATATTCTATGATATTTAATATTTATTTAAAACAGAATATTTAGATTATCATCATTCCTTTTTATAGTTTCATTCCTTTTGTAATATTTATTGTACATATATCTGTATTGGTTATTGGAGCAAGAGAGGACCGAGAGGAGACTGCGGATCGCAACCTACAAGGAAGACAAGAATAAATAAACACAATAACTTTAAAAGGTAATTTATTTTTATTTAATTTTATTTATTTACTTTTAATATGGAAACCCGCTCGGGAAACGTGTATAACACCAAGAAGGAAGAAACCAAGGTCGACGACCCTGCAAAGCTTCAACTTGGTGCAACAATTGGTAGAGATGCTGGTTTCGAACCAGTTGCTTTAAACCCCAATATAGAAATTCCGAAATATGACGGGACAGAAGACCCTCGTCCATGGATAGAATCCCTCGAAGAGATTGGCTTCCTCTACCATTGGGCAGACTACATAATTGCCCGTTATGCCGCCATGAACATGACGGGAAGTGCTAAAACCTGGCTGAATTTACACAAAGCTAGTTTCACGAGTTGGAAAAATATTAAAATACGCCTCATTCAGGATTTTTCTCTGGACGCGAATAAAGAAGAACTTAGAAGGAAGCTCAATAGAATGCAACACTGGAATGAACCAACAATCAGGTTCGCGGAAGACATCCTAGTGTTGTGCAACAAGGTTGACTCCGCAATGGAAGAAGAAACAAAAATAGAACATGTTATTGGAGGACTGAAAAAAGAGTACTCATTCGCGCTCTACCTGAACCCTCCTAAAACTACCGATGAACTTCTCGTCGTGTGCAAGAAAATGGATTCTTTTGAAAAGAAGTATCAGGAACGTGTGGAGAAATCCAGAAACCTATATAACGGTCCACGCTATTCTAGACCCCAACAACAATCGAGGAACGTGCCGCCGACTGCCACGCGAAACTATCAGACCACTTCCAGGCCCCAAGCCCCAGTTTACAATAATTACAAGAATGACTCCCCTCCTACTCCCAGGCAGTATCGAAACAACTTTCCCCAGCCCTCTACCCCTAGACGTCCTTATAATCCAAACTTTGTGCCGAAACCAAACCTTCAGAGAAACACCTACAATAAAAGCCAAGAAGTAAACAAAAATAGGACGGAAGATGGAAGACCAATCTGCTTTAAGTGTAACAAGCCAGGGCACGTGGCCCGTTATTGTAGGGTTAAGTTTATAAGAATCCTAGAAGAGGATCCAACAGCTACCCAAGAGAAGATCGAAGAGAAATGCCAAATGAATGGAATATCAGATAAATCGGGACCTCGGCTTTATGCTGATGTATGTCATAGCCCACAGACAAATATTCCTACCCGGAATATATATTCCGTGTTGGAAGATTTAAACTAAGCGTCGCGCCTGAATCTGTCAATCAAAGCAAGTCGACCATGAATGGAATCAAAAAGTTGGACCCTAAATACAAATTAAAAATTCACGTGGACAAGATAGGGACTTTTGAAGCTTTGGTTGATACAGGCGCTGACCTCTCAGTGGTCGCCCTCAGAACGGCCCTCGATACAGGCCATGGTATAAGGAATCTCGCAAAAACTTGTGCAGGACCCGATGGAAAAAAATTAGAAATGGTAGGAAGTATATTTTTAAATATAAAAATTGATGACGAAACATTATCACACAAATTTGTGATATTGAAAACGCATTTACGGACATTAATTCTTGGAAGAGATTTCCTTAAGAAAATGAACGCGAAAATAGATTGTAAGCAAGAAACTATAAAATACGATTTGACGAATAATCATGACGAAAGCAATTTTGAAATGTTGAAAATAAAGAGTGCCAAGGATTCCATTGTACCGGAATGTTCTATTAAACTGATTAAGGCATTGGTAGAAACAGAGGATGGAGAATATATTATCGAGGAGAGCAGCAAAATGTTTCAAACAAATGGACTTCGTCTAGCAAGAAGCTTGATCAATGTTATAAATAGGGAAACACATATCTGGATAACTAATCCGTATCCTCGACCGTTAAAAATAATGAAACACCAAACATTGGCTTTTGGAAGTAGTCCAGCGAAAATAAATGTGAGTCGAGAAAGAGCGGTAGAAGAGAACGAAGAACCTAGATTCCAAGTAAACGAAAATCTTTCACCAAAGGAACATAAGGAGTTAAAACAAGTTTTAGAAAGGTATGGAGATCTGTTTTCGTCGAGATTAGGGAGAACCAATTTGGCAAAACATCGGATAGACACAGAAGACGCGAAGCCAATTAAACACAAGCCTTACAGGGTAAGTGTTAAAGAACATTTCTAGTCTTATTTTATATAATAATATATTATTTTCCTTATATATAAACACACTCTTATGGACACCATATGTAATGAACACACTTAAACATCTGATATAAAAATCTCAAAAATAGTATTGAAATATATGTTTTTTTTTTTCAGGTGTATTGGAGTTGCTACCAAAGGTCTTCACACAATACCAACCTCCAGGTTTCAATTGTATAAATACCCAATTATTTTACCAGTTTGAAAACTTTAAAAGACAAAAATGTATCAAAA
The DNA here is from genome assembly GCA_030710605.1 of Cordylochernes scorpioides. Classification (NCBI taxonomy): domain Eukaryota; kingdom Metazoa; phylum Arthropoda; class Arachnida; order Pseudoscorpiones; family Chernetidae; genus Cordylochernes; species Cordylochernes scorpioides. Next base: position 30,288,644 of record CP092867.1, read on the forward strand.
TCAATGAAACTTCTACCAGTTTCAATTTTGATCTTTTACAAGTACCTATTCCAATTTTTAAATTAATTTGCGAAAGAACAAATCCATACCGTGAAAACATGTTTGAGTATTATGATATGGCTCAATATGAAATATTGATATTTGAGTCTTGCGGAATTCCTCCATTAAAGTACGAAATCTGGCCTTTCAAAATAACTCGTTATCATCAATTAATTCAGATATTTTTAAAGATCTTCCATATCTTACACATTTAGATATTAATTATAACGATATAAAGACTTTGCCTTCTAATTTCTTTGAACCAATTTCTAATGTATCTACTATAAAAATGGAAGGAAATAAGATAAAGATTCTTCCTGAAGACATATTCCATAAATTAACCCTAATGTATATCAATATTGGATATAATGAATTGGAAACTCTACCAGAAAACATTTTTAAAAATCAATTTCAATTAAGGACTATTCATATGTTTAATAACAAAATATATTATTTATATGAAAACATATTTTCTGATTTGCATTCTCTACAATGTCTTGATATAGGTGGCAATAAATTACAGATTATTGCCCCAAAAACGTTTATATCTTTACAAAATCTTCTTATTTTAAGCATGTATAATAATAAATTAATCACAATGAATAAGCAATGGTTCAAAAACAAAACCCTCCTTAAAACTTTAGATTTTTCTGATAACCCTATTACATACTTTAGTATGAATCCAGAAAATCTGTTCATTGGTATAAGAAATATAAGGGATTTAAATATTAGAAATGGAAATTTGACAGAAATTCATGAAAGCCTCCTCTCAACACTACCTAACCTAGTTACTTTTAATATGTTTTCAAATCAAATTAATAATATTTCCATCAACACTTTCAAAATGAATAAAATGCTTGGAAGATTAGACTTATCAGACAACAATATTAATTTAATACCAAGCGAAATGTTTAAAAGCCAAAATAATTTGAAATATTTAATATTATCTAAAAATAATTTAACTAGAATTACTAAAGGTATATTCAAATATTTATATCGTTTATCATTATTAACTTTAGAAAATAATCATATAGAATATATCGAAGAAAATTCTTTTGATGATGTCTTTTTATTAGATGTCCTTTCATTAAAGGATAATAAACTTGAATATTTGCCAAGAGATATTTTCAAAAGAAATCGATTAAAAGGCTTATTTCTATCTGGAAATAGGCTAACATCCTTTGATAATTTATATCAGGATGTACCATATTTACTGGTTGATTTGGGTAATAATAATTTCACATATTTAGAACTACCTATAATGAAAATATCCGCCAAACATGTTGAATTAAATAATAATCAGATAGAATTTATAAATATTACAAAAACCATTTTTGAAGATTCATCAACTAAAATTTCAATTGAAAACAATCCTTTAAAATGTGATTGCAAATTATTGAAATTTTATCATTATTTTAAAACCCATAAAGATACATTTGAAAATATAACAGATGGAAATTTATTTTGTAATTCTCCTTCAAATATGAAAGGTAGAATATTTAATTCACTTGAAGAGAATAATTTTATTTGCAACATTGAAGAGAATTGTCCAGAGCAATGTAAATGTTACATAAGAGAGATGGATAGAACCACATTCATGGATTGTTCTGATTCAAAACTTGTCACGCTTCCTACCAAGGTTGTTCACAATGTCAGTATTCTTAATATGAGAAACAACAGAATTACTTCACTCGCCAATTTATCTTTGCCAGAATGGAGAAATCTAAGAGAAATAAATTTCGAAAATAATCAATTACTTTCAGAAAATTGGGAATTACCACAATTCTTGGAATATGTGAATTTACAAAACAACAATCTAAGTTGGCTATCATCCGATATTTTCAAATTGTCAGAATTCAACAGTTTCAAAATTAAACTCGGGAATAATCCATGGAATTGTATATGTAATATTTCGAGTATGATATATTGGTTGAAATCTATAAGAGAAAAAGTGAAGACCTTGAAGATGTAACCTGCGAAAATTCTGTTTTGAATAAAGAAAAATATTTTAATATCAAACTCCATGAGATAGAAACTAAATCAATTTGTTTTGAGAATTTTAAAATAAGACCTTTACTGCATATCTATATTCTAGTTATCTCATCAATAGCCATTTTAATAATTATGGTTATAATTGTCCTTTACTACAAATATAAACAAACAGTTTTAGCATACTTATACATCCACGGTTATCGCCTATTCTTGTGCTTCTACAATGAAGAAGAAATGGATGAAGACAAGACGTACGACGCCTTCATCTGCTATAGCCACGAGGATCGAGATGTCGCGGTAGTACTAAGCGCTGAACTCGAGTCCAAGAGTCCATTCTACGCTCTATGTATTCACGAGCGGGATTGGATGCCTGGAAATACCATTTCTTCTAATGTCTTCCAGTCTGTAAGAGAGAGCAGGAGAACTGTGCTGGTTCTTAGCGAGGTTTTCTTGAGAAGTCCCTGGTTTCCTATCGAATTCAAGACTGTCTATCACCAAATGATGGAAGACAGGACGGATAGAATAATCTTGGTAATTAAAGGAGAACTTCCTGATAGTTCGACTCAGGATCCAGATCTCCAATTATTACTTCAAACTAGGACTTATTTGGAATGGAATGAGCGATGGTTCTGGGAGAAAATACGCTATGCACTTCCCCATAAAAAGAAATCATTACAATAAAATCTTCAATTTATAATGTACTCTCAATTTCAAACTACCATATAAAAAGCATCAATATATATGTCTATTTTAAAAATAAAATATTGATATAAAATTTGCTCATATTCAAATTTTTCATTAATATTTTTCTCCTATTTTTCTAGAAATTAATTTTAAGATATTATATATATAAAATTTATATTTTACATAGATTGTTGAAATATATGTACAGGGTGATCCAAAAGTCCCGCACAACTTTAAAAATTAATAACTCCCCAAATATTTGCGCTAGAGCAATGCGGTAAACACCATTGTGTTCAGGATGCAATGGGATTTTTTATGGCAAATGATGAAAAATTCGAAATTGATTTTAGTTTCAATTTTATTCGCCAGATGGCGCTCTACCAGAATCAGAGATTCAGCGGCCAAATTGTTTGATAAATTGAATAATATAACTGATCGACACGTATTTTTCCTTTTTGAATACCAGGAAAGAACCCTAATAATATCAAATAACAAATTAATAAAACACCACTTCGCCAAAAGTATGAAGAATTGGTTAACGATTTTCAAATACAATCAGAGATATGTAAAATAGGTAAATGCAAATTTAAACATGAAGCAAAAAGAAAATTTATATTTTAGATACGGTTTGTTTCCGAAGATAATAAATTTCTAATATTTTTAATTCAACTCTCACTCAGTGTCGATTATGTTTATTTTAATTCATTTGAAAAATATGTATCTATCTCTGATAATTTATTTTACTCTGGAATGTCGTTGTTGTTTTTGTCGTGTCCAATAAATAGCCTCAGATGTCTCCATGCATTTCTATCACAGCAGCAGCAGCAATGTCCACTATCTTGGATGTATAAAGCTTCTGCTCTGGGTCTATGTCAATTTTCTGCAAGGCTGCGGACATGAGAATATGTGGGTAGGTGTTAGTTCCACACCAGGACAGTTGTTGCATGTTCTATAGGTTCTTGTGCCATCTGGATGTATTTTCATTCCTTTATAATGTTTTGTTCTAAGTCTTGTTATAGTGTTTGTCAGTTTTCTCTCAGAGTTTATTTCACATATTTGATCTTTTCTTATTTTTTTGTTTAATTATCTTGTATTTTGCCAAAGCAAAGCGTCAAATACTGACATTTGTTCTTTATTTTGGCTCAGCTTTCTGGCTTCCTTTGCCAAATCAACTGCCATTTCATTACCCCCGATCTCAACATGGGCAGGAATCCATTGTAGAATGCAGTTATTCTCCAATGATTCCAGTTGGGTAAGTAACGAGTGTATTTTCTGTGTGATTCTAGTATTGCCCTTCTGAATTGCTTCTAGAGCGGATATGGAGTCGCTGTATATTAAAATTCCTTCTGCTTGATGCAGGGATGGTTGGTTAAGGCATAAATCAAGAGCTTTCCAGATAGCTGTCAGTTCACAAGTGAAGTTTGACGAAATCTGTCCTGCTCCTTCTTTGATTTTGATGTTTGTTCCATCTTGCAGTATTATGTTAATTCCGGCCCCTCCATTACTCAGGGTAAGGTCTGAAGATCCATCTGTATATGCTGTTAAAGGGCGTGGCCTAGCATTTTTAATCAAGAATTTGTACAATGAGGACATAGCCGTTAATATTACAAACACATTAGACCTCGAAGCCCAAGATATCAAAGTCTACCTCAATCAAAACAAAGCCATCAACATATACAATATGTATCACCCTCCAAACAATAAATTTATTGACGATGGGAAAATGGCTCAATTTCTTACAGACAACACTATTATTGTAGGTGACCTTAATGCCAAACATCAACTATGGGGATGTTCTACGCCAAACCCAAGAGGCAAAATACTATCAAACATATTTGACGACAATGCCTTCATGTGCTTAAATGATGGGAATCCTACCCATCATTCCTACAAGCTATAATACTGCTCAAGCCCTTGATATAAGTTTTTACTATCCTGACATTTTCCACAAATGCAAATAGCAAATATTAAAAAGTTTTGTAAGTGATCATTTGCCTAATTTGATAGAAATTAGCACCAAGACCAAAACTAGCTCAATTACGAAATATTCTGGAACTTCAAAAAGGCTAATATGATATCTTTCGAAAACACCATTATTAAAGCAGCCAAAGTTTCAATACCAAGAGGTAATATTAAGAAATGGATTCCTAATTATACACACCAGGCAAAAAATATTCAAACACTTATAACTAAAAGAATTGAACTACAAAAAAGTGCACCCAAAACCAAACAAATTGTATAACTGAACTGAACATTGTGATTGCAAAAATAAAAAGATTAAAGTAAATGTAAAAAGGGAGAAATGGAAACAAACTTGTGAAAACCTGAACCCAAGAACCCCAATTACAAAACTTTGGAATTTGGCAAAACAAATTGACAGAGCCCAGCCACAAACTGAAAACACAAATATGATTAAGAATACAGATAGTACACCAGCAACTAATTACAAAATTGCTACCAATCTTTTAGGTAATTCATATCAAATAAGTAGTAAAATCAAGGTTGAAAAAAGAAAGATTATTCATGACTGTAAAATATCACCAGCACTCATAATATTTTCCATGAAAAAAAATCAATATGAAAAAGTTAGCTTATGCATTAGAACACACTGACCTAAACAAGACTCCTGGGCCAGATGGAATCCATGGCCGAATGATATCAAACTTGGGCAAAATTGGCAAAGAAAGACTTCTTAATATTTTCAATAACTCCTGGAAAACTGGAAAATTGCCTCAAGACTGTAAAAATGCAACAATAATTCCCATTAAAAAAACTTGACAAATCTGCTGATGACCCAAAAAACTACCGACCTATCTCCCTAACAAATATTTGCTGCAAATTAATGGAAAAAATTATACTCAGACGACTCACCTACCACCCCGACACAAGAAATCTCTTACCAGAAGAACAATATGGATTTAGGAAAGGACATGGGACAATAGACCAACTCTTATTTTTCACACAAAAGGTAAAAGATGCACAAAACAACAAAAAGAAACAACTAACCACACCATAGCTGCTTTTTAGACCTTACACAAGCTTTTGATAAGGTATGGAAAAACAAGTTAATTACAAAATTATACAAACATATTAAAATTGATGGAAAGCTATCACTTGGATAAATGATTCCCTTTAAAATATATAAATCAGGGTCAAATATAATGGCACTCTATCTAAAACCTTCAAATTGTACCAAGGATTACCACAAGGATCAATCCTTAGCACAACTCTCTTCACCCTATTTATAGCAGGCATAGAAGAAAAAATTTCACATATAACCAAATTGGACTTTTCGCTGATGACATTATTCTATGGAGTAGCAACACTAACTGTAAAAAAGCTGAAAGAGATTTGAACATGACTCTTCTCCACCTAGAAAAATTTGCTAATAAACATTAATTAGAATTTAACCCCCAAAAATCTGAAACCTGTCTTTTTACTACCGATAAGAAACTATACAAAATAAGACCAAATATTATTCTGAAAGAACAACAATTGCAATATAATAAACATCCTAAATATCTCGGCTACACCCTGGATCCAGAAATTAACTCCAGTAAGCATATTGAAGGAGTTGTTAGAAAAGGAAGAGACCGACTAAAAATCTTGAAATATATTTCAGGAAGAGTGGGGAGCTGAAGCAACAACACTAAAATTAACTTACACATCTCTAATGAGACTTATCTTGGAATATGGATATCAAATCTATGGTACAGCATCTGAAACAAATCTAAAAACACTGGAAAGGATTCAACTAAATGCAGCTAGAATTATTGCAGGTCTTCGAAATACCTGCCCTAATGATATTGTACTTTACGAGGCAGACATTATGCCCTTGAAGGATAGAATAAGCTACAATCTGCCAAAATATATAAACAAAATCAAGAGTTATGAAAACAAACACAGAACTTTCAATTACATACTTAATTGGGAACCCAATATAAGACTCAAAAAAGAAGGCCCTCTCCACCTGGCCAAAAGAAATAGATTTTTAAAATATAAAGTGGAAAAATATTATTTAGCTGAAAAAATATCTCCATGCGAACCACTAACAAAATGTTATTTTTAATGCCACTTTAAATGAACCCACCAACAGACAATACCAAAATCCAGAATACTTAAAACAATTATCATTAGAAATAATTAATAAAATTCCTAAAAAAATGCAACTATCTATACCGATGGTAGCAGAGACGAGTTTGGACACACTGGCAGTGGCTCTCTCATTAAAACCACAAATGGCAATGAGAAAATAAACAGAAGAAACCCAGAATTTTGCTCAGTCTTCATATCAGAACTTATAGCCATCTATGAAGTCTTAAAATCCATCAGAAACATTAAACATCACGATATATGGATTCTTACTGATAGTAGAAGTGCCATACAACACTTGAGTCACACAGGGGATCTTAGAGACAAATTAAGCAGGAACATTATTGGTTATCTCCAAAAATTCTCAATACCTCAAAAATTCACCTTCAATGGATACCCTTACCCTCTGTTCACTCACAGCTGAGGAAAAGCTCAGCTGCCACGTCGTGGGCTTTCTCAAGAAGCTTGCTGTGATTTCTCAGCAGCTTACTCTTGAAGGCATTGAAGGCATTGAAGGCAATGAAGCTGCTGACGCGCTAGCGAAAAAAAGGCACAAAAGAACCCTTGCTACAGAAAAATAAACTTACTTTTAAAGAAATAGAAACAGTAGCCAAAATAAATAAGAACTGGAGGATCCCACCTAAGCACAGTTGGTATACCCTAGAAGCAGATGGCCACCAAGACCTTTAGGTCCACAAGCCGGCATGCGAAGCATGCCCTTCGCTGCTATTCTGTTCAACTCATAAGCCAAGTAACGGTATCCAAGCTAGTGCTTGGACATTGTACCTGGAAACACCACCTCCCAGACAACGTGTCTGGAAGGATTTCTATACCGGTGGCCTTTAATCATAGCAAAATAGGAAACTATCTACTGTGTCCAGCAGGGACCGCGGGGAGGCAGCCCCCGGTCGACTCTGTTCATTCACAGCTGAGGAAAAGCTCAGCTGCCACGTCGTGGGCTTTCTCAAGAAGCTTGCTGTGATTTCTCAGCAGCTTACTCTTGATCGCGCCCCTCGCCCTCCTTCTCTCTTCCTGCACATCCACTACCCTTGGACAATCCAAGACGTAGTGGCGTGCATTCATATCCCTTTCTCCATAGACGTAATCAGGGTTTCTCTTAATTTTATATCTGTGGAGACTTGGGGAAGAGCCCATGTCCCGAACTACCCTAATGAGTTTGTGGGACATTACCTTACAGAGGTACTTGGGTGTTGTTACCTCATTGAATACCTCTCTCCCCTTCACACTGTCCCTCCATCTGTCCAACCATAAGTCCTGGACGTGCCCCCTGATCCTCCTATAAACTTCTTTCTTGGTCACTGGGGTCCTCAGTGATCTACCTCTAAAGCATCCTGCCTTAGCGATCCTGTCTGCGAACTCATTACCTTCGATGAGGCTGTGTCTCCTAAACCAAGGGAGCTCCGGAGCCCGCGTCATCATCTCCAGCTCCTGGATTATTTGATGCGCGAGTTGCCCTTTCTCCAGATTGATGGCGACGAGGGCCGACATACAATCTGAATAGAGGCGGTCCGGGCTGAAGTTCTTCTCAGAACACACTCTGAGGGCTACCCTGATCGCAACCAGCTCGGCTGAAAGGACCAATTCGTCCACTCTGAGTGTTAAACTTTCTTGGAAGATCAGCTCTTTATTAGTGAATATCACTACCCCAGCTCCAGTATTGGTTCCAGACTTACTACAATCAGTGAAAACCTCCGTGCCAATCCCTGTCGGCCCTCCAGGACTCCAATTCCACTTTGGCAACCACTGCGGAGGCTTCCTTGGATCCCTCTTCGATTCCAGGGCTCCCGCTTCAAGTCCCAGGGCATCTTCCCTGTTCTCCCAGATCTTCTGTCTGATGGTCTCCTCCTCTAGTTTCAATCCCAGGGGAATAAGCCCAGCGAGGACCAAAAAGGCCTCACTGCTGGTAGTTCGATATCCCCCTGTTAATCATGAGTGCCGCTGTCCTCTGCACTCTCTCAAGAGTTGTTGCCACCTTCTGATCCCTGTTTCGGCGCCACCAAGCCCCGGAAGCATATAGCAAGATTGGCTCGACACAGGAGAGGCAGAGGATCCTAAAAATAGTACCCTCCTTCTCCCCCCCCCCCCCCCTGTTGAGAGCCAACCAGGACAGGCCTGCACAACGCCTCCCTGCCTCTCGCCACCATCTCCTCCGCCTGGTATTGCCAACCCATCTTGTCATCAATGACCACCCCCAGAATGGTCATCCTATTGACCACGCTACCCTCCGTCCTTCCATCCGGATAGCCGGCTTGTGTTCCCATTTGATCCCTTTCCTTTTAGTTCTTATGTCCCTAGGCTTAAAGCTGAGGGCTTTAGTTTTGGAGACATTGAACTTAAGGCCCAGATCGAGAAAATTTGGAGAGAAGTTCCAACACACTTCTCAGCCTTCGCTCTCGAAGCAGCCTCAATGATGAGGAACTGCTCGTCAGCATAGAGAACCAGCCTGGCTCCCTCAGGCAGCTCCTCCTGGAAAACGGTGTTAACCAGGATATTCCACAGAATAGGTCCGCAGCAAGAGCCCTGGGGGCAACCCCTATCACAGTTTCTTTCCAACTTCCGCCCACCAAAACTGAGGCTAATCCGTCTATCCCTCAGGAAGTCACGAACCAAGCTGCACAAATTATCAGGACAACCCATGTCCATCAAATTTCTCATCAGCTTGTTCCAGCTCATGGAGTTGAACGCGCCATCAATGTCCAGGGCCACGAAAAGAACCCAAGCACCCTTATTTAAGCCCATCTCAACCCCCTCTAACACCTCGTTCAGAGCTGTGGTTGTGGACTTTCCTTCCCTAAAACCATGTTGGAAAGAGGAAAGGAGCTCATTACTCTCTAGCCAATGCTTCAGTCGCTGAGCTAGTAGGCTATCCAGGACCATACCTAGACACACTAGTAAAGAAAGCGGACAATAATCATTAGGAGAATTACCCTTTCTACCAGACTTTTCGAGAAGCACTATTCGGGCAACCTTCCATGCCTCAGGAAATGTACCAGTGTCCAGGCACCTATTGAATAACCTGGAAAGAAGCGATGGGTGCATCCTTACCAGGGCTTTCACGACCGTGTTATCGATCCCTTCGGGACCAGGAGATTTCCTTTTCCAGAACTTGAAAGCCGTCAGTTTCACCTCATTCTCAGAAAAGGGCGGATCTACCAAACCACAAGTGGTCATAGAGATCTCGTCCTCTGGTTCCTCGTTTCCGAAGTGCCGATCCAAGTTGTTTTTATTTTGTCTTCTGCTTTCGAGCGAGTAGGTCTAGAACACATTCTCTCTGAATTTTCTCATTGTTGGTGGATGAAACAGCACCAGTGATTATTTTGGCCGCTTTTGCTTGAACACTGTCTAGTCTTACTTTTAGTTATGAGCTTGAGGGAGCCCAGACCGGTGTTGCATATTCCATTATCGGCCTTATTAAGGTGGTATATCTTGTTCTGAGAATTCTGGGTTTTGCTCCCCAATTTGTTCCACATAGCCTTCTCAGAATGTTTAGTTTTCTGATAGCTCTATTTGAGGTGCTAATTATGTGTTCTGAAAAATCCAATTCCTCATCAATAATAATTAAAATAATTTTGTTGACATCTTGTCAATACATGCACAGTCTGCACTATTAAAAAAAGATAATATGCATTATATACACTATGTACAATGAATATGGCGCCTCTGCCAGCGCTGCAGAATTTGGTGGAGTTTTGGCGACACCACGCATTTTGCGATCTACGATGAATACGTAGATCGCGTACTTCGCCGCTTAGGAGATGGTGATGGCGTGGTCCTCGAGACCAACTTGAAAGATCCAGGACTGCAGTATCACACCTAGGTATTATGGATTTCTAATTTTATCAATTATTTGTTTGTTTATGCTTATTTTGTGGTTATATTTATGCCTTTTCCCTGGTTTGGTTTTATTGGGTTTATGGTCATTTGGAGTTCCATTGCCCACTTCTCCAGTCCTCTCATTGACGTGTTCACTATTTTTTCTGATTTTTCTATACTGCTACTTGTGTGCCATATGGCTATATCATCTGCATAACAGGCAACCTTTGTGTCTTCAGTGAGGTAAGGATGGATGTCGTTAATATATAGCAGATAGAGTAGAGGACTGAGCACAGATCCCTGAGTTACACCGGCCCATGTTCTTCCTTCCTTGGAAAATTCTCCATTGACCCGAACCTTTAACTTTCTTCCCCTTAAGAAGTCTGCAATCCAGATTAAGGTTTTTCCTCTTACTCCGATGTTGTTCAGCTTTTCACGTAATTTCTCCCTCCACACTCGATCAAAAGCTGAGGTAATATCAAGGAATATAGCCGTGGTCTTCTTTGGCGGTGTTTCTTGGAAAGAATCTATTATTGATTGACAGAAGTAGAACAGTTGATCAGTCGTACAGTGCTGGGATCTATAGGCAGTTTGGTAGAGGTTTATTTTATTGTTGTTAGTGAGCCAGACTATGAGCCTATTCTGGTATTTTACAAAGTATGCTGGTGAGAGCAATTGGCCGATAGTTCTTGTATTCCTTGGCATCTTTGTTTGGCTTCAGTATTGGCACTATAATTGATATCTTCCAATTCTTTGGTAGTTTACCAGTTTGCCATGAAATGTTCAGTATTCGTAGGAGTTGATTATTAGCTTTGTCTTCAAAGTGTTTAATTATTTGACCAAAGATTAGATCATCTCTTGGTGACCTCTTGGATTTTTTTATTGATGAGTTTAGCTCATTCAGTGTGAAGTCTCTCGAGAAAATATCTTGTTGATGGAAGTTTCTTGCTTGTTTAACTAACTGGTTTATATTATTTTTAGAGTCCTTTCTTCATTCGTATAGTTGAGTATGGAAGTGCTTGAAAGATATACAGCAATTATGTCAGCCATCTGTTTGTTCTCGTTCTCGCTGTTCTATTCATATCGGTTAGAGTATTGGTGTTGGTTTTGATTGTTCTCTAACACTCTAATCATATTCCAGTGTTGGCTGTCCTTACTTGGATCCATTTTTTCGCAGAATTCTGCCATTTTTCTTGTTTACATATCCAAATTTCTTGTTCTATTTTGTGACTAATTTCAATGAGTTCCTTTCTGTTTTCTTCTGTTTTATTTTTTTAAGAAGTTCATTGATATTGTTTCTCTCTCTGAAATCATTGCCTCGATGTTGTGGTCCTTCCAGTAAGGTATCCACAGGTCTTTACGTTTACCTCTAGGTATCGATGCTTTTGCAGCTTTTGAAATGTTCGAAGAGAATTTTTCCAAGTTTTTGTCAAGCGTTCTGTAATTCAATTTTTCGTTGCACAGTTCTTCAAGCTTTTCTGTGATTTTTTTTTCAAGTCGGCTTTCCTAAAGTTTCATGTTCTTTTATTCTAATGGACATTCTCAATTTTGAAGTTTAGGGTTGTTAAAATTGGTCTGTGGTCACTTATTGCACCTCTCAGGATTTTTCATTGTGTTGTGGGTGCGATGTTGTAATTTATCGCTGTGATGTCTATTGCGGATTCTGTGCCTGTGGACTTAGATAGGTAGGTGTTCTCTCCGTTATTTAACAGGGTAAGGTCGAGGTCGGTTAGCATGTCTTTACCCTGCTGACTTTTGTTATCCTGGACAGGTGATCCCCAAATTGAACTTTTGGCGTTAAATTCGCCGAGTATGATTGTGATATCCGAAGACACTTCACTTAATGTCTCTATTGGGTGTACCCATACAAAATTCAAAGATTTCACGAGCTGAAAGTTGGCGATTTTGAGATGCGTCAAGAATTCGCTGCATGAATTTTCCGGCAAATTGATATTGATGAAAACTGGCTGTCGAATGTTCTGTGGACAGATGATGTACACTTTTCTCTAAACGGAGAATTCAACATTCAAAACAGTCGCATTTGGGCAACAGAAAACCCTAGGATTTTTACAGAAATGCCACTTTACCAGCCTAGAGTTACAGTTTTGTGTGGGTTCACTTCTTTCATTATTGGGCCATTTTTCTTTGAAAAATCAATGGAAGAACTTTTAAAACCGTTTTTGTAACTGATGAACGTTATGTCCAACTTTTGAGAGAAAAGGGTATTCCCATATTGCAGGGCAAAAGCACTAAGCGAAATAACATTCATGAAAGATGGAGGACCTCCTCATATCTCCAGAGGTGCCAAACAATTGCTGAAGGATACGTTCTGTGAAAATCGTGTTATAAGTCGCCACTTTATATACCAGTGGCCTCCAAGATCATCAGACTTGACGCCTTGCGATATTTGGTTATGGGGTACATTAAATCGTTTGTTTATCGATGCTGGCCTACCACATTGGCCATGTTGAATGCTTCTATCAGATGGCACGTTTTATCAATTTCAACAGATATGTTATTTAATGCTGTCCATTCTGTCATTTATCGTCTGCAGGCGGTGATTGAGAATAAAGGGTGCCACATTGAGCAAGGATTGTGACCTAATACAAGAGAGAATGCAATCACCTCATGTATTATATTATCTACCAATATTTTGCAGCTCTTTGTGTTGGGATATGGGGATAATAAATGCTTGCCTCACATCTTGACTCTTGTTTTTTGTGAACAGTAATTTTTTGTTTGTCATTTGCTCACATATTATGTCGTGCAAACCAGAGTGTTATAACTTCTCGAATAACACTGGTACACACAATTTTCCCCCTTATGTTTAGTTTTCGCTTTTGGCTCATTAGAAGAAATAGCATAAGGAATATTTTCTGTACACCAATAATTTTAGAAATTTTGTGAAAAAAAAATAATACAAAATGATTTTACTACCACGTTTTTCAACGCAAAAGGTCGATTTAAAAATTATTTTTATTTGAGGGGACACATTTTTTGAAATTGTGCACAGTATAATAAACAATGATAACATTTGACAAGCCCATAGGATATTTGGAATAAAGTACGACAAATATATTTTGTCACTCCCCTCTATATTTCATTTGTTGGATCATGACAAATATCCAGTTAAATAGTCAAGGGTCGCCAATCAGTCAAGAAACTATACATTTCTTATAGCAAGAAATCCTATTAATAGTGCCATCATAATTTTTGGTACTATATTAACATTTCAAAAATTCGTGTAATGATATCAGCAGTGTTTTTCAAACATTCAATCTATTTCACAAAACCCCATATAAAATATAAATATTTTTGCTATATGTTTTAATTTGCATTTACCTATTTTACATATATCTGATTGTATTTGAAAATCGTTAACCAATTCTTCATACTTTTGGCGAAGTGGTGTTTTATTAATTTGTTATTTGATATTATTAGGGTTCTATCCTGGTATTCAAAAAGGGAAAATACGTGTCGGTCAGTTATATTTTTCAATTTATCAAACAATTTGGCCGCTGAATCTCTGATTCTGGTAGAGCGCCATCTGGCGAATAAAATTGTAACTAAAATCAATTTCGAATTTTTCATTATTTGCCATAAAAAATCCCATTGCATCCTGAATACAATGGTGTTTACCGCATTGCTCTAGCTCAAATATTCGCGGAGTTATTAATTTTTAAAATAGTGCGGGACTTTTGGATCACCCTGTATATATTTATTTATTCAAATAGATTTCGATTTTTTCATTTATTTATTACTCTTATTTTGCTATTTAAAAATTAATAATTTAAGATTCCAAAGAAAGATAAATCGGCTAAGTTATTGTCTATTTATAAACAGGAGGAAATAAATATTGTCACCAGGTGGCGTGCTGTCAGTTTTCTCTATCCAATCAGATGTCAGCCCTGATGTCCTTGGTGTCAGTTTGACAGCAGATGGAGTTGACATGGCTGGATTACACTTCTTCCTAGTAATATGTGAGTAACTAACTACAGTGATATAGTATAATAATTCTATTCTTTTTCAAATTTAAATAACATATGAGAATAGTTCTATATTAGACTCGTGACAACCCTTAAATAATATAACAATGCGCACATATTCTAAAGTTTTAATTATGTATGTGAATAGTTTTACAAATGATCCTTGATAACTGTGAATTAATATGACAATGGTTCTTTTTCAAGTTATAAATATATAAATATATATATAATAAAGGGTATATGTGAATAGATATCTATATATGACCATTGACATCTATACCTAATTAACAATGTTTATTTTCGAAATTTATTGAACTGTGTGAAAAAGATCTATATATAGCCTTTGATAACAATGAAATAATATAGCAATGGTTATTTTTCAAGTTCTATAATGAGGTACATCTCTGAATAGATCTATATATGATCGTTGACAAGTATGAAATAAAATATCAATGTTTATTTTCAAGTTTTATAAAAAGATGTATGTGAGAATAAATCTATATGCGACATTTGAGATTTCTGATATAATATAACAATGTTTATTTTCAAGTTTTATAAAAAAAAGTTTGTGAGAATAAATCTCTAGGGACATGTAAAAAATATTGTTTTGTATTTCTATTTTATGTAAATTTTATTTGCTTTTGAAAATTCGTATTTGTTTGTTGCAAATATAAATTATCTAATTTATATAAATATTTTCTCTATTTAATTGAATTCTTATTATTATTCTTCCTCTCATTCTTTTTTGGTTGCCTGAACAAAATAGCCATAGCGAGGTGTAGCCATAGTGATCTTAATAAAAAGGCTTGATTTTGCAAGAAGTGTTTTATGTGGATTGTCGTTAATTAACCACCACATAAACTGGTGAGCCGAACAAAAGAACAAGCACGACGAACTGATAAAATGAAAAGTGATGAAACTGAGAGAGTTGAGACCTATAAGGTAAATATTAAACTTCCACCTTTCTGGATTGAAAGACCTGATATATTATTATTATTAACTTTATTAACATCATGAAACGCGATATCCCAAACTCAGGGATATTTGCGCCAATACATTTCACTGCATTACAGCAATTCGGCTATATACAATCCTGTTCAATTCATTATTTTACATAAATTAACTAAAGAAAATTGTCCAAATAGAAAAACAAACAACAAAGCAAAACACACAGAGCAAGCATCGCAGTTCTTTTTTTTTTTTTTCTAAGATTCCTTCTTTTTTTTCCAATTCAAGAGAAAGTTGTATATGTATTTACAAAATTGATCAAAATTTTTATACTTTTCTTTTTTGTCTACAAATTCATCAAGCTGTCCAATACGACCAAATCTATTTTCCCTAAAATCCCGGAAAATTGGGCACTCCAGAAGTAGATGTCTCGCGTCTTGAATTTCACCTCCGCAGAAGCATCCTGGTTCCTTCACGGCGCCGATAGTTGCCAAAAATTTCCCAAAATTGCCATGATCTGTAATGAATTGGATATTATAAAAATTTGGACGGAAAAATCTTTGAATTCCTAATACGAAAAAGCTTCTGAAAATTTCATTAGTGTTCTCAAAAATTTCATTCATTTTTGCGTGTAAGAATGATTTGACTATACTTGGAGCATGGGGTTCGTAAGTAATTAGATCTTCAATGGACATTTGAGCTAGATCAAATTTGATTATTCTGGATTCTATATAATCTGTTAGGAGTGGAATTTTTGCCAAGCTATGCACACAGTTTGATGAAGTGGTTTTGTATGCTCTAACTGCCCATAAAATGATCTGGTACTGCATGGAGTTCAGTTTTTGTTTACAACGATTGTTTAAATATTTGAACCAAATTTCAGAACCGTATGTAAGTACAGGCCTAATGATTGTTTTGAATAAAGTTAACCTCTTTTCAGTGTCTAAACCCCACATATTGCCACTTAGTGAACATAATAAATTTTTCATACGTCCTGCCTTACACAGAATATCATTAACATGCGGTGTAAAGTTAACTTTGTTTTTCCATTTGTGATTAGAAAATTTCATTCCCAGAATTTTTACTTGCTTGACCGGCATTATTATATTGTTATTAACCTTAATAGGTATTTTTTGTCTGTTATGTAGGTATAGCATATTAGTCTTCTCTGTACTGATCGTTAATTTATTTCTATTACGCCATTGGATCACATAATTTAAGGTGTATTCACTTGCGGTTTTTAGTCCTTCAATAGTCTTATTCCAGCAAATTATTGTAACGTCGTCTGCATAACATATAATATCTGCATTCATTGAATCAAAATTTATCAACAAATCATTTAGCAAAATATTCCATAGAAGTGGAGATAAAGGTCCACCCTGTGGACATCCTTTAGTTAGTTTCTTATAAAAAGTTTCTGATTCGTATGTAAATTTCACCTCCCTTTCATTATTCAAATAAGATTTTATGATCCGTATTAAATCTGAAGGAACATCATCATTATCCATTCTTTTTATAATAGCAGGCCACCATGCATTGTCGAATGCACCCGCAATATCTATAGCTATCAAGGAAGTCATTTCTTTTTGTTTATGTTTCAATATAGTTTCTATAATTTTATCCATTCCAGTAATTGTTGATCTAGATTTCATAAAACCATGCTGCCTTGAGCTCATTAAATTATTCTCTAAATAATAGTTACTTAATTTATTTTTTATTATATTCTCAAATGTTTTAGCTAGATTAGATGTCAATGATATAGGTCTATAACTTTTATTTATTTCATAATTCGTTTTTCCTGGTTTTGGAATTATTTTTAAGAATGATTTTTTCCATTCATCCGGATAATATCCCATTTCTATACATTTATTGAATAATTTATGCAGAATTGGAATTATTTTTATTTTAGCCTGTCTAATCATATTGTTACTAATGTAATCAGGGCCCGGTGCTTTTTTAATATTTGTTTTTAAAATTGTTTCCTCTATTTCCTTAGATTCGATATAAACACTACTTTTATTTTTATATTTAGGCGTATAATTTCTAATCAAAATATGATCATCTGTATCCAAACCTCCAATATCATCCTGAAATAGATCGTTCATTAAACTTTTTATTTTGTCGGTCTTTAAATGATCTGGTAAATTATCTATTAGTGGTAATCCTAAATTTCTATTTTTCGATCTCAATGACTTGAATATCCTATAAGCATTACCAAATGAGTTATTTGAATGACTTTCTTCTATAAAAATTCTCCAACTCGCTCTTTTTGCCTTTTTACTTTTATTTAAATATTTATTTCTCATTGATTTATAGGTCTTTTCAAGGACCTTTCCATGTCGGTAATACAAATTTCTAATATAGTGGAAATCGTTTTTCATTTTCTCCAGCTTCCCATCCCACCATCAAGGTTCCATCAAGTAGAGGCTCAGTTCTTGATAAATAATATAAAGTCCGAAAATACGAGGTTCAATTATTTAATCGCTCAATTGGACCCAAAGTATGTCGAAAACCTCTGGGATATAATTACCTCTAAAAAAATAAATAAATATTCAGAGGCAAAAGAGAGACTTCTTAGAATATTTAAATATGGCGAATCAAAAAGAATTCGAAAACTGCTATCGGGGATTGAACTAGGTGATTTAAAGCCTAGCCAGCTGTTGCAGAAATTGAAATCATTAGCAACAGAGGACTTATCCGATAAATTTATAAAGACGCTATGGCTCGAAAAACTACCACAGGCAATTCAGCGAATTTTAATAATTAGCGAGGAAGAGCTCGACAAATTGGCATTAATGGCTGATAGAATAGCCGAATTAAACCCCAAGGCGGAGATCTACAAGGACATCCAAGTATGCTATACCAGGAATACCAAGTATGCTATACCAGGACATCCAAGTATGCTATACCAGGACTACCAAGTATGCTATGCCAGGACATCCAAGTATGCTATACCAGGACTACCAAGTATGCTATACCAGGACATCCAAGTATGCTATACCAGGACTACCAAGTGTGCTATACCAGGACTACCAAGTATGCTATACCAGGACTTCCAAGTATGCTATACCAGGACATCCAAGTATGCTATACCAGGACTACCAAGTGTGCTATACCAGGACATCCAAGTATGCTATACCAGGACTACAAAGTATGCTATACCAGGAGTACCAAGTATGCTATACCAGGAGTACCATGTATGCTATACCAGGAGTACCAAGTATGCTATACCAGGAGAACCAAGAATGTTCGACAAAAAGAATCAAGTATGTTATACCAGCAGTGGAGATCCCATCATACCTGCCAGCAGAGAAGATCCCATCGGGCCTTCCAATAAACCGCAACCATCCAAGCCTGAGGTGCGGTTCGATTTGCCAAAGGAGACCCGCAGCGGAAGACGGATAAAAACTCCTTCCAGGTACAATAAGTCTATTGGACGTGACTTCCGTCACTGGAAGGGGAGTGATGTAGGGGACATGTAAAAATTATCGTTTTGTATTTCTATTTTATGTAAATTTTATTTGCTTTTGAAAATTCGTATTTGTTTGTTGCAAATATGCAAAATTTTTATTATCTAATTTATATAAATATTTTCTCTATTTAATTGAATTCTTATTCTTCCTCTCATTCTTTTTTGGTTGCCTGAACAAAATAGCCATAGCGAGGTGTAGCCATAGTGATCGTAATAAAAAGGTTTGATTTTATAAAAAAATTATTTATGTGGAGTGTCATTGCTTAACCACCACAATTCTATATACGACCTTTTACAACTGTGAAAAATATAACAACGTTCATGTCTAAGATATAATGAGATATGTGAATACTTCTATATATGGCCCTTTACAACTGTGAAATAATGTAACAATTTTCATGTTCAAAAGATTTGTTGACGTTTATGAATAGTTCTATTTACAGCACTTGTAAACATTGAAATAATTTAAAAATGGATATTTTTTCAAGTTTTTAAAGGAGGTATGTGAAAAGATCTATATATAACCTTTGACAACTGTGAAATAAAATATAGCACTGTATATTTTAAAGTTTTATATAATGAGCTATGTATGGATAGATCTATATACGACCTTTGAATACAGTGAAATAATATTTAAAAAATAATGTTCAAGATTTATATAATGAGATATGTGGATAGATCTATATAGACCTTTGATAATTGTGAAAAAATATAACAATGTTTATGTTGAAGATTTATATAATGAGGAATGTTGATAGATATATATATCACCTTTGACAACTATGAAATGATATAACAATTATTATGTTTAAGATTTATATAATGAGGTACGTGGTTAGATCTATATATGACCTTCGACAACTATGAAATAATTTAACTATGCTAATATCAATATTTAATGAGGTACGTGGTTATATCTATAAATGACCGTTGACAACTATGAAATAATTTAACAATGCTAATTTCAATATTTAATGAGGTATGTGAATAATTTTATATATGGCTCTTGTCAACTGTGAAATAATATAACAGTTTATTTTAAAGTTTTAATGATGTATTTGAATATATTTATATGTTTGACACTTTATAATGTAACATAATACGCTCTAAGTTTATCAAATTATTTTACAAATCCATTATTTTATATGCAATTAATTTATCTTTTTGCCTCTTAGGTCTTTTATGTAAAATATTGATTTTTTTAAATTGAAAATAAATTACATTTTCATCCTAAACTTTGTCTTCCTCAATTTTTTCAAGTGTCTTACAATGTAATATACCTAACACCCTACTTCCTTTCCCATGTTCCACCTAGATGTATTGTCATTCCTTTGTGATGTTTCGTTCTGAATCTTTTTATTGTTTTTGTAATTCTTCTCACAGAGTGTTTTTCACATATTTGACCTTTCTTTGTCTTCTGTTGAATTATCTTATTTTTTGACAAAGCATTCTTAATATTATTTATTCAAACTATAATATAAATATTTACTCTTTCTCTCTTGTTTCCTCTTTGAGGGTTTGAAAGGAGTAAAATAATTGAATATAATAATGGGAAATTTTTATTGTATGGTAAAATCAAAACCTATTTAAACCCATTTAAATGAAAATTAGAAATTGGCAAAGAATGGGAGAAACTTCTTAATATTCTTAAAATTTGGGTTCTGATTAAACAGAACCAGTTATTACCTTTCTAAATATAAATATTTCTTTTCACTATTAAGCTGAAGAGAATATTATTTAGAATGATTGAAACATATGTGTCTATATTCAATATATTTTCGTAAAAGAGAGAAAAATTCATTAATGAAGTTCTTGGGACAAGGCCAGATCTTCCTTCTTGTTAGTGAAATATTTTCTGAGAATCTGGCTCATCATTATTGAACATTCCTTATATGTTTGCAAGTTTAATCAACCCTACTGATCTAATATTGTATCAAAAGTTATTCTGCTTATATATCCTGGTCTTGAAAACAGAATCCTTATAGAAGTTATTTAATGAAACTATGGTCATAAGCTTTATAGGGAGAGTAGTAATGTATATAATTATTTTAGTTTTTTTTCAAAGCGATAAATTCTATATATGACTCTTGACAACCCTAAAATAAAATAACAATGCGCGCATATTTTAAAGTTTTAATTATGTATGTGAATAGTTCTACAAATGATCCTTGATAACTGTGAATTAATATGACAATGGTTCTTTTTCAAGTTATAAATTTATAAATATATATATAATAAAGGGTATATGTGAATAGATATCTATATATGACCATTGACATCCATACCTAATATAACAATGTTTATTGATTTATATTTATAAAATATATTTATAAAAGATCTATATATAGCCTTTGATAACAATGAAATAATATAACAATGGTTATTTTTCAAGTTCTATAATGAGGTACATCTCTCAATAGATCTATATATGATCGTTGACAAGTATGAAATAAAATAACAATGTTTATTTTCAAGTTTTATAAAAAGAGGTATGTGAGAATAAATCTATATGCGACATTTGAGATTTTTCTGATATAATATAACAATGTTCATTTTCAAGTTTTATAAAAAAAGATTTGTGAGAATAAATCTATATACGACCTTTTACAACTATGAAAAATATAACACCGTTCATGTTTAAGATATAATGAGATATGTGAATACTTCTATATATGGCCCTTTTTTTACAACTTTGAAATAATGTTACAATTTTCATGTTCAAAAGATTTGTTGACGTTTAGGAATAGTTCTATTTACAGCCTTTGTAAACATTCAAATAATATAAATATGGATATTTTTCAAGTTCTATAAGGAGGTATGTGAAAAGATCTATATATAACCTTTGACAACTGTGAAATAATATAGCACTGTAGGTTTTAAAGTTTTATATAATGAGCTATGTATGAATAGATCTATATACGACCTTTGATTACAGTGAAATAATATAAAACATTTTATGTTCAAGATTTATATAATGAGATACGTGGATAGATCTATATAGACCTTTGACAACACACACACACTGTGAAAAAATATAACAATGTTTATGTTCAAGATTTATATAATGAGGTATGTGGAAAGATCTATATATGACCTTTGACAACTCTCTCTCTCTCTCTCTGTGAAAAAATATAACAATGTTTATGTTCAAGATTTATATAATGATGTATGTGGAAAGATCTATATATGACCTTTGACAACTTTGAAAAAATATAACACAATGTTTATGTTCAAGATTTATATAATGAGGTATGTGGATAGATTTATATATCACCTTTGACAACTGCGAAATGATATAACAATTTTTATTTTCAAGATATAATAAGGTATGTGAATACTTTTATATATGACCCTGACAACAATTTAAAAATATAAAAATGCTTATTTTTTCAAGTTTTAATGAGGTATGTGGATAGATCTATATATGACTTTCGACAAATATGAAATAATATAACAATGTTATTTTCGAGATGTAATGAGGTATGTGAATACTTCAATATATGGCTCTTGACAACTGTGAAAAATATAACAGTTTATTTTGAAGTTTTAATGATGTATTTGAATATATTTATTTGTTTGACACTTCATATTGTAACATAATATGCTCTTAGTTTATCAACATATTTTCAAATCCAATATTTTATACTCATTAATTTCTCTTTTAACCTCTTAGTTCTTTTATTAAAATAATTTGATTTTTTTTAAATAAAAAATAAATTACATTTTCATCCTGAAGTTTGTCTTTGTTAATTTTTCCAAGTGTCTTACAATATAATATAATATACATAACACCCTACTTATTTTCCCTTGTGCCATCTGGATGTATTGTCATTCCTTTGTGATGTTTCGTTCTGAATCTTTTTATTGTTTTTGTAATTCTTCTCACAGAGTGTTTTTCGCATATTTGACCTTTCTTTGTCTTTTGTTGAATTATCTTGTATTTTGACAAAAATCAGCATCGAATACTGACATTTGTTCTGTCCTTTGGCTGAACTTCCTGGCTTTCTTAATATTATTCATTACACTATAATATAAATATATACTCTTTATGTTTCCTCTTTGAGGGTTTGAAAGGGATATGATAATTGAATATAATAAAAAGCAAATTTTAATGTATGGTAAAATCAAAACCTATTTAAACCCATTTAAATGAAATTTAGAAATTGGCAAAGAATGAGAGAAACTTCTTAAAATTTGGCTTCTGATTAAACAGAACCAGTTATTACCTTTCTAATAAAAAATTTCTTTTCACTATTAAGCTGAAGAAAATATTATTTAGAACGATTGAAACATATGTATCTTTATTCAATATATTTTCGTATAAGAGAAAAAATTCATTAAAGAAGTTCTTGGGACAAGGCCAGATCTTCCTTCTTGTTGGTGAAATATTTTCTGAGAACCTGGCTCATCATTATTTAACATTCCCTATAGGTGTGCATATTTAATCAACCCTACCTATCTAATATTGTATTGAGTTATTCTGCTTATATATCCTGGCCTTGAAAACAGAATCATTATGGAAGTTATTTAATGAAACTATGGTCATAAGCTTTATAGAGATATTAGTAATGTATATAATCATTTTAGATTATTTTCAAAGCGATTAATTCAGTAAGAAGTTGTTAATTTTAGAATAAAATAGTGCTGAAAAATTAAATATATTATATCTAGATGGCACGTCAAAATTCTATGCTTAAAATATTCGTAAACACAAGTCATTTGGCATCAAAATGACAACTGTAGGAAAGTTTGAGGTTGAAAATTCAATCTATTACACAATATAACGCAACAGGATTTGTGGTGTCGTTAAAGATGGAATTTAATGCTGATAACAAGGATATACAAAATGTTTCCATTTTTATTTTAAAAAACACTATTCTCTCTTAAAACCTTCTGGTATTGATTGTAAAATTATCTGTGTAGAGCAAGAGTCAGAAACCTTTTGATTCAGAAAAATAAAAAAAAATACCATTTACAGAATTTCAAAGTTTTTGAAGAGCCACAAAATCTTTTCTTTCCAACAATAAATAGTACTCGTATAAATGACACTTTTATTAAAGGGAGTACTACACGCAACTTCACATCGAAAGAGCCGCATGAGGCTTGCGAGCCGCTGGTTGCGGACCCTATTATTTGAAATATAATCAAATTAAGATTCTCATAATTTATGAAAAAATATTACTTCTGTTAGCACGTTTTCTTTGAGAAAGAACGAGCTGACTCAATTCGATTCAATTGATTTATTTCAAACAACAAAAGAGAATTACACTACGATTTAATGCGATTTAGTTGTATTTATAACACAAAAGAGAACAGAAATAGAAAAAAACAACAAAAAATGATGATAAGTAACAATAAAATTCTATGAATATGAATTATAATTAATTAATAAAATACAATAATATTAATAATAATAATAAAAACCTAACATACTCCACCCCGGTGGACTAACTTAGTCCTCAGCAAAAGGTAATGGTACTATTTTGAGACAGTTCTAGTAAGGCGTTTTTGGTGCTTGGTCTTCACCTCGACGACTCGAACTTTTCCGTCCGCTCCCGGAAAGACTTTGGTGATGCGACCAAGGCTCCAATACATTGCTAGTGGTGATATGGTACCCTTGAGCAAGATGAGGTCACCTTCCTTAATGTTGGGTGAGGATTTTTGCCATTTTAGGCGTTGTTGCAAATTGTTGAGGTATTCTCTATTCCAACGTTTCCAAAATACATTTTTAATTTTTTTATTTAGGCTCTAGCGATCTAGGTAGTTTATTGGAACATCATCATCATCATTAGATTCTGCGGGGGGCAGTTAAGGGTCTCCCGATTAAGAAGTGTCCTGGTGTAAGAGGATTAAAATCGTCTGAATCTGAACTTAGAGGACAAATAGGTCGCGAATTTAAACAAGCTTCTATTTGAGTTGTCAGAGTACTCAGCTCTTCAAATGTGAGTATCTGAGACTTTAAGCATCTGAGAAGATGAAATTTGAAGGATTTTATTCCAGCCTCCCAGATACCACCGAAATTTGGGGCGAAAGGAGGTATAAAATGCCAGTTGATTCGTTCATTAGATATGAATTTTTGAATTGTTGAAGCTTTCAATATACCAAACTGCTCTCGGAGAATGTTATTAGCTCCCCTAAAGTTGGTCCCTAAATATCACTAAATATATCAGAAGGTTTTCCTCGACGAGAAATAAACCGCTTGAGAGCTGCGAGGAAAGCCGCTGAAGATAGGTCTGATACAATTTCTATATGAATTGCTTTTGTGCAGAAACATACAAATAAAGCAACATATGATTTCAATTTTACTTTGGATCTTTTGATGCTTGGTTTCATCAAAAACGGTCCTGCAAAGTCGATTCCAACTTCATTAATTCAAAAAATAAATTTACCTATATATATATGTAGTAATGTAGTTGTTGTTATTCTGTTGGAAGTCTGTAGTGTGCCATGTTGATTGCAGTCGTGGTGGCCACAATGATTAGAATGGGTTCCAGCGTGATTGGGATTAAACAAAAGGACGAGGCATGTTAGATGTCACCACAGAGATGGCGAGAAGGCAAGTGTAGCCGACACCGGTCAGGGGAGATCTGTCTAGAGGGACCTGTCAAATCGCGTGTCTCAAAGCGGACTAATCTGTTTGCGTAAGAAGGGGGCATACCCGACTTGTTTTCGGACCCTTTTCCAGCTTTCCGGCGCCGACTGTAACTCACTCGATTTTAATTGGCACTTTGGCAATTACACTACATCTATACAACACATGGAGACATAGATATATATTGGAATATATTACAACATATATATAAGTCAACACAGGCATATGCTTGCTCATTTATGTATTGATGTATTGTCTTTATTGGGGTGATAAGAATATAGAATATTATAATGCATTTTTAAAGGGGATTATTAACATTTCTAGTCTTATTTTATATAATAATATATTATTTTCTTTATATATAAACACACTATTATGGACACCATATGTAATGAACACACTTTCACATCTGATATAAATATCTCAAAAATGTTATTGAAATAAATGTTTTTTTTTCAGGTATAATGGAGTTGCTACCAAAGGGCTTCACACAATACCAACTTCCGGGTTTCAATTGCATAGATTTCCGACCAGGTTACGAGTATGAACGCTATATAAGACAAAAATGTATCAAAATCAATGAAACTTCTACCAGTATTATTTTTGATCGTTTACAAGTTCCTCTTCCAATTTTTAAATTAATTTGCGAAAGAACAAATCCATACCGTGAAAACATGTTTGAGTATTATGATATGGCTCAATATGAAATATTGATATTTGAGTCTTGCGGGATTCCTCCAATCCCTTTCTCAAAAATGCTGACTAATATTAAAATAAGAAATCTGGCCTTTCGAAATAACTCATTATCATCAATTAATTCAGAAATCTTTAAAGATCTTCCATATCTTACACATTTAGATATTAATTATAACGATATAAAGACTCTGCCTTCTAATTTCTTTGAACCAATTTCAAATGTATCTACTATAAAAATTGAAGGAAATAAGATAAAGATTCTTCCTGAAGACATATTCCATAAATTATCGTTAATATATATCAATATTGGATATAATGAATTGGAAACTCTCCCAGAAAACATTTTTAAAAATCAATTTCAACTAAGGACTATTCATATGTTTAATAACAAAATATATTCTTTATATGAAAATACATTTTCAGATTTGCATTCTCTACAATGTCTTGATATTGGTGGTAATAAATTACAGACCATTGCCCCAAAAACGTTTATATCTTTACAGAATCTTCTTATTTTAAGCATGTATAATAATAAATTAATCACAATGAATCAACAATGGTTCAAAAACAAAAGCCTCTTGAAAACCTTAGATTTTTCTGATAACCCTATTGCATATTTTAGTATGAATCCAGAAAATCTGTTTATTGGTGTAAGAAATATAAGAGATTTATATATTAGAAATGGAAATTTGACAGAAATTCCTGAAAGCCTCCTCTCAACACTACCTAACCTAGTTACTTTTAATATGATTTCAAATCAAATTAATAATATTTCCATCAACACTTTCAAAATGAGTAAATTAAATTTTATTGCCCTCTATCGTTAAAATTTTACACAAATAAATTTACTGGCAATGCGTTTCTTTTTAAATCTCTACAGACCTTACTGCAATGATATGATTTAATGAATGAGAGGGCTTGGCTCATCAGTAGTGAACCCTCTCAGCGGTTTCGCCAAATTAATCTCTAGACCGCTCTACTATTGTATTGGACTGGTTTTGTTATATACCCTGCATTTTCTATGGAAGGCAGCTAAATGGTGTTTAGTGAACTATGGACATAAGCTTATAGGTCTGTAGAGGTACATACATATAAATTTCAAGGTATTGCATCGAGCAAAGCTCTTCCGCGCAAAACATGTTTTCATAACCATTATATATTAGTAAATTAAATTTTATTGCCCTCTATCGTTAAAATTTTACACAAATAAATTTACTGGCAATGCGTTTCTTTTTAAATCTCTACAGACCTTACTGCAATGATATGATTTAATGAATGAGAGGGCTTGGCTCATCAGTAGTGAACCCTCTCAGCGGTTTCGCCAAATTAATCTCTAGACCGCTCTACTATTGTATTGGACTGGTTTTGTTATATACCCTGCATTTTCTATGGAAGGCAGCTAAATGGTGTTTAGTGAACTATGGACATAAGCTTATAGGTCTGTAGAGGTACATACATATAAATTTCAAGGTATTGCATCGAGCAAAGCTCTTCCGCGCAAAACATGTTTTCATAACCATTATATATTAGTAAATTAAATTTTATTGCCCTCTATCGTTAAAATTTTACACAAATAAATTTACTGGCAATGCGTTTCTTTTTAAATCTCTACAGACCTTACTGCAATGATATGATTTAATGAATGAGAGGGCTTGGCTCATCAGTAGTGAACCCTCTCAGCGGTTTCGCCAAATTAATCTCTAGACCGCTCTACTATTGTATTGGACTGGTTTTGTTATATACCCTGCATTTTCTATGGAAGGCAGCTAAATGGTGTTTAGTGAACTATGGACATAAGCTTATAGGTCTGTAGAGGTACATACATATAAATTTCAAGGTATTGCATCGAGAAAAGCTCTTCCGCGCAAAACATGTTTTCATAACCATTATATATTAGTAAATTAAATTTTATTGCCCTCTATCGTTAAAATTTTACAGTTTAATCAAGTCAGTTTAATCACAACCCTACTGATCTAATATTGTATTGAGTTATTCTGCTATATATCCTGGTCTTGAAAACAAAATTCTTATAGAAGTTATTTAATGAAACTATTGTCATTTTATTGCCACGTGGAAAATTAGGGAAGACAAACTTCGGGATGAGACAACAATTTATTTTAGGCAAGAACAAACTATGAATGGTAAACAAAAGATAAGCCACGAGGGAAATTTACAGAGTAGCAAATATATAACATAAAAATGACCACTCTGTTAATAAAATAATAGAATTAATAAATACTTTGTTTCATAGCTTCTTCCCTATGGGAGCTGTGACCCATAGCTAGCAATTATTATAGATACTGACATGGATCTAACGTGCTTCTGCCAAGGATTCCATCGAAATTTTGGAACTTTGTCCTTAGTACCTTTGCGTCCTTTTTCTTGCGGCGTGAAGAGCGGCTTTGTCGTCGTATCGTCTATAGGGACATCGTCATCCTCGAGGCAAGTCTTGGCTTTAGCACGGCAGTGGAATACCAGAGTAGTCTCCGAAAATGTAGATCACAGTACCCATGGCGTCATGGTCTTCTCGGCGGTCTTCAATTTGTCTTCCGTAACTTACTCAGCATCACCACCAAAATGCCACGTAGAAAATTAGGAAAGACCAACTTCGGGATGATACAACAATTTATTTCAGGCAATAACAAACTATGAATGGTAAACAGAAGATAAGCCACGAGGGAAATTTATATAGTAGCAAAATATAAACATAAAAATGAACACTCTGTTAATAAAAATAATAGAATTAATAAATACTTTGTTACAATATTTATTGAGATAGTAGTAATGTATATAAAATTTTTACATTATTTTTTCATTGCGATAAATTTAGTAAGAAGTTGTTAATTTGAAAATAATATAGTGCAGAAAAAAGGTAAATTTATTATATCTAGATGGTACGCCAAAGTACAAGTATTATGTTTATAATATTCATGAACTCAAGCCGTGTAGCATCAAAACGACAACTCTAGGAAAGTTGAAGGTTGAACATTTGAAGTATTACACAATATAACGCAACAGGATTTGTTGTGTCGTGAAAGACGGAATTGAATGCTGATAACAAGGATGTTCAATTTTTTCTCTTTTTTATTATAGAAAACACTATTCTCTCTTAAACCTTCTGATATTGTTAGAAATTTATCTGAGTAGACAGGTGTCGACAACCTTTTGAGTCAGAATAATCAAAAAATACAATTTATAAAAATTCAAAGTTTTTTAAGAGCCATACAAGTTTTACTTTCCAATAAAAAATAGTATTCAGATGAATAAAATTTTTATTTTTGCGAGTGCTGCACGCAGCTTCACATCCAATGAACCGCATTTGGCTTGCGAGCTGCAGGTTGTCGAGCCTATTAATTGATATATTCACAAATAAAGAATCTCTTGATTTATAAATAAATATTACTTTATTAAATCAAAAAAAAAAATCAATATCTCTCTCTCTTTATCTCTCTCTCTCTATACACAGTGTGGCAAATAATTTTTAAGACTCGCGCTAGATAAAAGCCAATAGCAGAGCCAGTTATGAAATTGCGCATGCGTATATATATTCGAAGCCTTATCTAGCGCATGGCTTTGTTTCAGCCATTTTGGTTAACTCTTTAAAGCCATACAGGCGATTTTTGAAAAGTAAAAATTTTTGTTCGTCGGAATTCTGAGATGGAACAGAGAGCGGTCATTAAATTTAATGCAAAACTGGGTAGAAGTGCATCGGAAACATATATTTTGATGAAGCAAGTTTATGGTACGTTATGTTTGAGTAAATCAAATGTTTTCATTTGGCACAAACGTTTTTCGGATGGAAGAAATACGCTAGAAGATGATAAGCATACTGGACGACCAAGTTCTTCGAAGACACCAGAAAGTATAGAACAAGTGTGATAATTTGTTGCAAACAATCGCAGTGCATTCCTGAGAATGATGGCAGAGGTTTTACACATCAACAAAGAAACGATTCGAACCATTCTGCATGAAGATTTGGGTAAAACTAAAGTCTGTGCAAAATTTGTTCCACACACTTTAACGGGCGAGAAGAAATCATTGAGAATTGCACATTGCAGGGACATCATTTCTGCCTATGAAAATGATTCAAACTTCCTGAAATCAATTGTTACGGGTGATGAAACATGGTGTTTTCAGTATGACCCAAAGACAAAGCACCAAAGTGCCGAATGGAAGTCAGAAAACTCTCCACAAGCCAAAAAAAACGCGAAAAGTGCCATCAAAAATCAAAACAATGCTGATTACCTTTTTCGATAGTAGAGGTATTATCCACAAAGAATTTGTTCCCGCTGGACAAACCATTACTGGAGAGTATTATTTAAACGTTTTGAAACGTTTGATTGCCAGAATTCGTCGCATTCGTCCAGAATATCGCGATGAAGACAGTTGGTATTTGCTGCATGATAATGCACCGAGTCACTCTTCACTCATTTTTCGTCGCTTTTTGGCCAAAAATAACGTCTGATGTCAGCCCAGACTAAGAGACTGCCCCCTCTAAAACTGTCTATTTCCCTGATGTTACTGGGATGATAGCGGGTTCCAGGCTCTCTCCAGATGAAAACTCGTCGAGAATCTGTGTTTAAACTGAATCTTGACTCGTCACTGAAGAGAACATTGGCCCACTGATCATGAGTCCAGGCGTGATGTTCCAAGCACCAATAAAAGCGGGCTCTCCTGTGAGCAGAGGTTAAAGGGATACAGACCATTGGTCGTCTTGCATAAAGAGCACCTTCGTGAAGCCTTCGGTAAACAGTTTGTCTTGAAATTCTCGTTCCATTAGCACTTGAGAGTTCATTAGAGAGTTGAATAGCTGTCATCTCCCTATGGCGCTTGGCAGTTACGACCAAATAACGGTCTTCAGAGGTAGCTGTTTTTCATTTTCTACCAGAACCTTCTATTCTTTTGATGGTTCCTGTCTCAATGAACTGTTTCCATATTTTGCTGACCACAGATTTATTCACATTTAGCCATTTTGCTACTTCAACTTGTGATTGCCCTGCCTCCATTCTTCCAACAGCTCTCCATTTTAAATCGTCTGCTAAAATTTTTCGTAAACTCATAATTAACTAAGGATTAAATAAAATTATAATTGGACAATTCTTAGATGGGGTAAACGACACGCCAAATAGCAAACTTATAAAGAAAAGCAAATATTTGCATATTTTCAATTTTACCGATTCGAATGGTTGTGATAAATAAATTCTACGACTTAAAATACCTAATTAAATTACTTTTTAGCTTTTAGCGTTGTATATTTTGAAACATATAATTAAAAAACAAAAGTTTCTTTTTTTTGGGCACCAGTGTATATAGATCAACACACGATATGCCTGCTCATTCGTGTATTAATGTATTGTTTTAATGAGTGATAAACATTTAGATTGTTATAATGCATATTTAAAGGGGAGAGGTGACTATTTTTGTTATATTATTTGATTTTTGTAGCAGTTTAATGAAGAGAGAGTAAACGTTTATATATAATAATGTTTTTAATTAAAAAGGCATATATTGGATCAAAAAATCATTTATTTTACCAATATTTCAGTTGGCTGAACGCCAACCTTTATCAAGGTGTTATAACATTTTAAAGTGTGTCAACATATAATAATGTAAACAATGCTTCAGTTATAATTTTAAAATATCTTTCACTTCTATTTTATTAAAAAAGGTCAAGTAGTGTGTTTTTCATAATTCCTCAAATTTTGTACGATTGTGCCCTTTCAATTTGGTTTAATAAATAATTTATGATAATTTCCCAACCCTTTGAGCTGACTATAGGTGAATGATATCTACTGGATTTCTATAGAAAACTCGTATTCTATTGAATGATTTTATTATTTGTCCGCCAAATAATCAGTCCAGAGAGGGAAGATATTGAAGAGGAATGAAGGGAGAATGGTCATTTCCTTTATCTCAGGTTGGTCCCTTTGAAGTTTACTTGTAGGAAAGAGTTGCCAGGTATCACATGCTGAAAGGGAAGAAAGGGTTATATTTCCAGATGGCGATAGATGGATAGATGAAGATGAGAGTTCACAAGATTTGGGGCTCAAAGAGTTGAGGCTGTTTCAAATTAGGGAGCTTCAATCTAAGTGGGGTCTCGTTAGAAATCAGCAGGTTGGAAATGAGCGTAGACATCATCTAGAGAATAAAGAGTTCATGGTTTCCCCGCGATATAAAGAAATGAATTTTGATCAGAATGATCATATCAGACAAGATGGTCACGGAACAAAAGTAATGAGCATAATGTTTTTCATCATTAGAGCAATTCTTGTTCAGGAAACATACAGGGCGATACAAAGGCCAAGTTCAGAGTTTCCGGCATGGCAAGGATAAGACTTCAGTTCCAGATAATCAGAAAAGATGGAAAGAACTTGTATTCAAAAGACCCAGAGTTCTGATGAGTAAAACGAGGGCAAATCTTTTGGCATCAGCTTCAGGGAGGGATCAACAAGGGCGAGACTGGTTAATAAGAGAGATGAATAACTATAGGCGGCTTTTTCAAGACCTTGTCTAACCACTTCATGACTGTAATTTTGCCATGCTATTCTTTGATAGTACACCCAAAGCTATGCCTGCATGTTACAATTGTTAACAAAGCCGTATTAATAGTGCCAAAGGTTAAGTTTGTACCATTTCTTAGATTAGCTATTCGGTTAACCTTAATTAAACTTTATTTTAATTACAAGATTGTTTTGTTCTATTGTCAGGCAGAGACATAATTTAAATATTTTGATCTAAAATTCAAATCGAAAAAATAATTTTTAGAAAAATTGCAAATGGAAAAGTTAAACCCTGAAGGGGACCTACAGGTCTTTCGGCATAACAAAACAAAATAAAACAACCTTGTAAATAGAACGAGGATTAAAAAAAAGGTATTCTGAAGATAAAATAAAAAATGGCACGAGACCCCGTCAAAGGCACAATGAACACGACAACTTTAACTAGAGTCACACACAGACACAACAGTGGATATACCACCAAAAACAACACGATAAGATTACAGTCACAAAGTAAGCCAGGCAAAGCCAAGAAAAAACACGCCTACAGAAACCCATCTCTCTCAAATGCCATCTCTCTGTCAAATGTAACAATGAAACCTCCCTTTGTTGCAATTCATATACTCTTTTATATTTGATTTATTAATATATATTTATTGAGCTAAGATAATTTAAAACATCTCCGAAAAAACACCGTATGTATATTTTTACTAATACTTTATTTTAAACCCACAAACCTATTTTACATACCTATTTGCTGAATCCCATAATACTGTTAACAAAAGTTTTTTTTCCACAAATTGGATTTTTTTTATCCGTGTATCATTTTATTGAATTTTTACCTCATTTAATATTTAAATATGAATAGAATTATATCTGAAGTTGAAACTACGTTTGAACCACCTCTTATAAAAGAATCGTTAATAAATATTCAGCTAATTCTATAAAACTATAGACAAGGTTAATGCTCTATTTTCCCCTAACTGTCATAGAATAACGAACTCTGTCTTTTCAATTCAAATAAAATTATATTTCACATTTAAATATATATGGATAATTCATATAAAATATATTAAGTAAATGAAAATCAAAAATTTTCTAAGAAAGAAAAAGGCACGAACAGGACACGAACCCAGGCACCGCTTGAAAATTAAGGTAATTCCAAATGATTTATTTACTGAATTCACTCTTTATGGATTTTACTTGATTTAGATTTTACTAACTTGGAATTTGACAGGCACCTTTCTGAGATGACACTGTATTGAAAGAATCTTGTCAAAATCGGACCTATTTTGAGAGAACTATGTTTTGAATGGGCCTTTTATTAAGCTACCCTTCTGTAGGCCAGCCTTGTTTTAAACAGGCCTTGCCTTAAGCAGACCCTGCCCTAAATAACCTTTTATTAAGCTATTCTCTTTTAGACGAGCTTTGTTTAAAATGGGCTTGTCTTAAGCGGACCATGTCCTAAATGGGCCTTTTATTAAGCTACCCAGTCTAAAGAGAACCTTGCCTTAAACGAGCCTTGTTTTAAAGGACCCTGTCCTAAATGGGTCTTGTCTTAAGTGGACCCTCTCCTAAATGTGCCTTTTATTAGGCTAACCTTTCTTAGGCGAGCCTTGTATTAAATGATCCTTGCTATAAGCGGGCTTTGTGCTAATGAACATCCCAAATACATTATTAAAATGCGTAGATATATTAAACGCCAGTTATAATAGCATGTTCTGAACCTATAAGATTTTTTTCTTTTTAAAGAGATAATATGATCTAATTAAATATAGAATATAATTATTATCTATTGATATATCATATTTTCAATAATTTTGATACTTCTTGAAATATATATAGTATTTCTCAAATATATTTCATTAAATTATAAACATTTGTAGTTTTATTTTATATAATAAAAAAATATTTTCCTTATATATAAACAAACTCTTATGGACACTATGTTATGAACACACTTTCTCACCTTATATGAATAACTCAAAAATAGTATTAAAATAAATGTTTTTTTCAGGTTTATTGGAGTTGCTACCAAAGAGCTTCACACAATACCAACCTCAAGGTTTCAATTGTATAAATATCCGTTCTGGTTACGAGTATGAAAGCTTTATAAGACAAAAATGTATCAAAATCAATGAAACTTCTATCAGTTTTATTTTTGATCGTTTACAAGTTCCTCTTCCAATTTTTAAATTGATTTGCGAAAGAACACATCCATACCGTGAAAACATGTTTGAGTATTATGATATGGCTCAATATGAAATATTGATATTCGAGTCTTGCGGGATTCCTCCAATCCCCTTCTCAAAAATGCTGACTAATATTAAAGTACGAAATCTGGCATTCCGAAAAAATTCGTTATCATCAATCAATTCAAATATTTTTAAAGATCTTCCATATCTTACACATTTAGATATTAATTATAACGATATAAAGACTTTGCCTTCTATTTTCTTCGAACCAATTTTAAATGTATCTACTATAAAAATGGAAGGAAATAAGTTAAAATTTCTTCCTGAAGACATATTCCATAAATTAACCCTAATTTATATCAATATTGGATATAATGAAATAGAAACTCTACCAGAAAACATTTTTAAAAATCAATTTCAACTGAGAACTATTCATATGTTTAATAACAAAATATATTCTTTATATGAAAATACATTTTCAGGTTTGCATTCTCTTCAATGTCTTGATATTGGTGGCAATAAATTACAGACCATTGCCCCAAAAACGTTTATATCTTTACAAAATATTCTTATTTTAAGCATGTATAATAATAAATTAATCACAATGAATCAACAATGGTTCAAAAACAAAAGCCTCTTGAAAACCTTAGATTTTTCTGATAACCCAATTACATACTTCAGTATGAATCCAGAAAATCTGTTTATTGGTGTAAGAAATATGAGGGATTTATATATTAAAAATGGAAATTTGACAGAAATTCCTGGAAACCTTCTCTCAGCATTACCCAACCTAGTTACTTTTAATATGATTTCAAATCAAATTGATAATATTTCTATCAACACTTTCAGAATGAATAAAATGCTCGCAAGATTAGATTTATCAGAAAACAATATTATTTTTATACCAAGCGAAATGTTTAAAAGCCAAAATAAGTTGAAATATTTACTATTATCTAAAAATAAATTAACTCGAATTACTAAAGGTATGTTCAAATATTTATATCGTTTAACATTATTAATTTTAAAAAATAATCATATAGAATTTATCGAAGAAAATTCTTTTGATGATGTCTTTTTATTAGATGTCCTTTTATTAGAGGATAATAAGCTCGAATATTTGCCAAAAGATATTTTCAAAAGAAATCGATTGAGTGGCTTATTTCTATCTGGAAATAGGTTAAAATCCTTTGATAATTTATATCAGGATGTACCATATTTACAGGTTAAATTGGATAATAATAAATTCACATATTTGGAACTACCTATAGTGAAAATATCCGCCAAACATGTTGAATTATATAATAACCAGATTGAATTTATAAATATTACAAAAACCATATTTGAAGATTCATCAACTAAAATTTCAATTAAAAACAATCCTTTGAAATGTGATTGCAAATTATTGAAATTTTATCATTATTTTAAAACCCATAAAGATACATTTAAAAATATAACAGATGAAAATTTACTCTGTAATTCACCTTCAAATATGAAAGGTAAAATATTTAGTTCACTTGAAGAGAATACTTTTATTTGCGACATTGAGGTGAATTGTCCAGAGCAATGTAAATGTTACATAAGAGAGATGGATAGAACCACATTCATGGATTGTTCTGATTCAAACCTTGTCACGCTTCCTACCAAGGTTGTTCACAATGTCAGTATTCTTAATATGAGAAACAATAGAATATCTTCACTCGCCAATTTATCTTTGCCAGAATGGAGAAATCTAAGAGAAATAAATTTCGAAAATAATCAATTACTTTCAGAAAATTGGGAATTACCACAATTCTTGGAATATGTAAATTTACAAAACAACAATCTAAGTTGGCTATCATCCGATATTTTCAAATTGTCAGAATTCAACAGTTTCAAAATAAAACTCGGGAATAATCCATGGAATTGTATATGTAATATATCGAGTATGATATTTTGGTTAAAATCTATAAGGGAAAAAGTGGAAGACCTCGAAGATGTAACCTGCGAAAATTCAGTTTTGAATAGAGAAAAATATATTCATATCAAACTTCATGAAATAGAAATCAAATCAATCTGTAATGAGAATGTTGAAATTAGACCTTCACTACATATCTATATTCTAGTTATCTCATCAATAGCCATTTTAATAATTATGGTTATAAATGTCCTTTACTACAAATATAAACAAACAGTTTTAGCATACTTATACATCCACGGTTATCGCCTATTCTTATGCTTCTACAATGAAGAAGAGATGGATGAAGACAAGACGTACGACGCCTTCATCTGTTATAGCCACGAGGATCGAGATGTCGCGGTAGAATTAAGCGCTGAACTCGAGTCCAAGAGTCCAATCTACACTCTCTGTATCCACGAGCGGGATTGGACGCCTGGAAATACCATTTCTTCTAATGTCTACCAATCTGTAAGAGAAAGCAGGAGAACTGTGCTGGTCCTTAGCGAGGTTTTCTTGAGAAGTCCCTGGTTTCCTATCGAATTCAAGACTGTCTACCACCAAATGATGGAAGACAGGATGGATAGAATAATCTTGGTAATTAAAGGAGAACTTCCGGATAGTTCGACACTGGATCCAAATCTTCAATTATTACTTCAAACTAAGACTTA
This sequence comes from Cordylochernes scorpioides, assembly GCA_030710605.1. Lineage (NCBI taxonomy): Eukaryota > Metazoa > Arthropoda > Arachnida > Pseudoscorpiones > Chernetidae > Cordylochernes > Cordylochernes scorpioides. The sequence continues at coordinate 30,326,275 of CP092867.1, forward strand.
TTTGGAATGGAATGAGCGATGGTTCTGGGAGAAAATACGCTATGCGCTTCCACATAAAAAGTAATAATTCCAATAAAGGTTTTAATCTCTAATGTACTCTTAATTTCAAACTAATATATAAAATGCGTCAATGTCTATTTTGAAAATAAAATATTGTGATAAAATGTGTTCATGTTCAAAATCTTTAATGAATATTTTTCTCCTATTTTTCTAGAAATTAATCTTAAGATATTATATATATAGAATTTATAATTTACATAGATTGTTGAAATATATATATATATACATCTATGGTAATTTAAAACAACAACCTCATATTGTGTAGATAACTTATAACAAGATTGTCATGTTGTATATAGAGACACATCTATAAATAATTATGCGCATGATTAATCTGTGTCATTGCATCACCTATGTAATGTAATTTGTACAATGTGGATAAATAAATAAAATCTGTAATAGATTTAAGAGTTGAGCTAAAGCAGAGATCGAGCATAGTATTACCAAAACAACAGTCTAAAGATGGAACTCATAAATCAGGTAGATTCACAATTCCCACAAACAAGGCCACCCACACTGTCACATGTGGTGGAATGCAGAGACCCCTCTCACACCTGGACATGCCAAGGCCCCCCTTTTCTCAGAAACGCCCATGTCACATAAGGTCGCCCCGTCTTGAACCTATAAATCATCACCTTACAGTGGCTTGACAGCTCAGTACAGTTCAGTTCTTTTTTTAGTTTAGTTCACCCTTAGCGCAAGCCGCGTCGGTCGTATGTTATGTCGATCTCATCCAACATGTAGTTAGGAAGAACTCGTCTATCTCCATCTTTTCGCTCCTTAGCTCAGCTTTTATCTGTTAACGGAACTTTCTTAGTGCAACTGTGTCTTCGTTTTTTGTGTATGGATATCCCCAAGTTTTTCCACTCTGCCTCGACCACGACTGCCTGTATTTTGTGAGAACTTTTAAAGGTCTTCCAAGGTGCAGAGAGGTACTGGAAAACTCTACATCCTGACTGTTCCTCTTGGTCAACACAGTACAACAAGAGCTACCAGGACTTCAACATTATTTCAGTAGTCGACAGGATCTCTACAAAAGCTACTGGAATATTTCAACTATTATTACATGAATTAAGTAGAACTGCTCTTCACTGAAGGTTAATAACGAGTTTACAAGGTGGGAAGAGGAGCTTCTTTTTATTGGCATGCACACAAGCTTTCGGACATATCGTCTATCGACCTTACCTGATGAAGGACGATATGTCCGAAAGCTTGTGTGCATGCCAATAAAAAGAAGCTCCTCTTCCCACCTTGTAAACTCGTTATTATTATTATATGAGTCGACAGGATCTCATCACAGATAAGTCGACAGCAACTCATCATCACATTTAAGTCGACAGGATGACCAAAACGAAGGATGACACAACGAAGAGGTAAGAAGACTGTTCAGATAGGAAGTGAGAAAGAGCGAAGATGGAGGAACAAACCCGACCATTCCAACGAAACGTCCAAGCAATCTCTCCCCAAGATATTTACGGAAGAAACGCCGCCCCAACGGACTTCCGCATACCCGCTAACCGATCGCCAACGCCAGGAGCAAGCTGACCACCCCAACGACACAGCCGAAAATCCCACAAGACATGGAAACCGAGCAGCGATGTGGCCCAAACCCTGTGAGAAGTTCTTCACCTTCGACCTGACATCGTCGAGACAATGCTCAAGGCAACAACCTGCAAATCAACTTCACAAAATCTACAAGCTTCTACAAGTCCAACATGGAGCGACTTCCACGTCAACAGGAAAACAACCAAAGAACACGTCTCCTGATTGAACTATCTTCAAAACTGAAAGTTTTAAAACCTACCTTAACTTTATCCTCAAGTTCAAAACTTGATTCCCCATAAATTTTGTATTTATATTTTCACCAAGTCTACAACTTGAAAAAAAAAAAAATCCTTATTATTATTTTAAAAAAATCTCATTCATCATAATTCTCAACTTATTTTTGTTTTACTTATTAGTTATCTTTATACCAAAAGACCAATATCTTTATCAATTCTTAAAATTTGGTAATGTTCACAATTTTAAGTAAGCGCCCAATTTAAATTATTTGTAACTCTCACGACATTGCCCTTTTACAAGAATCATTTTAACGCTACCATAATCAACGATTTGAAAAATATATTCAAATCTTAAATGTAAATTAGCATAGGTGAAACGCATTTTTTTTAAATTGCAAAAATCGGAAGATACAATATCTTCAAAAACGCCACTAGGGAAAACAACTATCTTTCCCAAAACAAGTTAAAAATAAAGATTCACTCCAATTCACCGCCAGTAGCTAATTTAAGTCACAGCCTTCCAAAACGATTACAATCGTTAATATTCGAGGATAAATACACTCCCTCGTCTTTTCCTTTTTACATGCATGATTGGTCATAAACACATTTCTTTCAAAAAACCTTACAACACTCACACATCACTTTATCCAATTGGCAACAATTATTAGTGCGCGACTTAACACACAAATCCAATTTCGAGCTCCACTTAGCTCTATATCGTCGCCACAATAAAATAATTTCACATTAAGCATACCACATCCACTAACAGTCAAATATTCTCTCGGTGTGTTTCATACAACAACCACCCATGACTTTATTAAATTTGTTATTCATGGTGAAACAGGTTAGATTTGTACCAAACTAAGACTTCACGTGACACCTTTTCATTCACATTTCTCACTTCGTGTCATAGCGCTACACCACAAAACCTTTTCACTTTTCAGGCCAAAGACGCCTTCATGCCTATGACTTCTCACCTCAAAGCGTGTACACGTCGAAAGTCATATCTTTCGCTCACTTCTAGCCTGAAATCATCGTATAACAATTTTACTAAGTCTAAACTGATTTCGAGACACAACACTTATGAACATCGAGAAAACTATATTTTCAAATAGGCAAGAAAATTGCCAAACTTCAACAAAAGAAGAGAGAGAAAGTCAGTTTCAAGCAAGACAGAAAATAAACTCCCCGCACGTGTGACCACCCCACAAATAGAATTTCCGTGTAAAAAAAAAAAAGGAAGTGGACGCTCTTTATGACGTCACTCCCCTGGTCACTGTTATCTTTTGAGAATATCTTCTCTCCCCCCTCAAGCAGTCATCTTGACCGCTAGCTTCATGACGCCATTTTGAACACATGTGTCACACTACTCATTTAGATTTCCTCGAGAATCTCACAAATCTCACCAACGAGATATCACAACACAACATACTTTAAACATTTTACATGTTAATTGATAACACCAATTAAAACAATTTGGTTAAGTCTTATATAGACTTTTTAACGCGAAAGAGAAATCATTCTCTACATACCAGCATTGAGGACAAACGAAAAGATCATTTCACATATTCCCAGTTTCAGAGTCATAGAAACACCGATGTTACCAAAGGGATATAATCTAGTCACACACCACAACTGTAACTTTTCGTCAAAAGAGACAATTTTTGTTCAATTTTACACTACTTAAAATTTATCCAATCATTAATAACCTTCAATTATATTATAAATTTTGTATAAAATCTTGAATAATTATTCTTATTCTTACCTTTCAATTATATAAACAAAATTTTTAATCCAACATTTAAAAAAAAAAAACCTTTAATCAAATTTACTTTTATTTTTCATGATATTATTTTAGTATTGTAAAACATCTAATTGTTTCAAAAATTATTTTTATTTTATTATTTATTATATATTTTATATATTACAGGTTTAATTTTGTCCACTTACACTTTTTGTACCCGCAATCATATTTCTATATTTCTATTCACTATATTTTATTTGTTTAAATACCTTTATTATCTGACAAGGTTTATCATCCACTATCGGGCATCTACAACAATCGTTTTCAACAATCATATTCTTTAACCAATCCCCTATATTTTTCATCACTATCTTTTCAGTCATTGCGTCACATCAAAGTAGAAAAACGACAGCACTGCTTGACAATTTATTTTTTGATTTCGTAACTCAACAAACTCCTTGAACACCGTTCCCCAGACTTACCAATCCAAACTTCTGGTCTGAACAAGCTTCAAGAGTTAATTTCATTTCATCCGCAGAGCAAATCACCAACGCATTCACAAAGCGTTCACTTTTTTCAACTTTCAACTTTTTTTCAGCTCTAGCGGACCACATTCAACCTTTGATTTCGAGTCAAGTCAGATCACCTACTGTCGCTACAATTATACTTATCGCATGGCTCTATTTCACTCCTTTCTCAGTCATATTAATAAGCAACTTTTCTTCAACAACTTTTAACCCAATAATCCTAAAATTGTGACAAAACACTGTAACCCTTATATAGGATCGCAAGTGAAACATTGCCAAGGAAGACAGCTCAAGTCTATATCCTCGCTTTGCACCTGGATCTGAGTATTTGGTTTACATGAACACTTCTAACAATTACATATTCTTCAACAACTTTTCAACCCAATAACACTACAATTGTGACAAAGCACTGGTACCCTATACAGGATCACAGGTGAAACATTGCCTAGGAAGACGCTCAAGTCCATATCCTCGCTTTGCACCTGGACCTAAGTATTTGATTGCATGTGTAAATCTCACAATTGCTTATTCTTTAACTACTAACCCTGTCCAACGCCCACCAATATTCTCTTAGAATGTGAATTTTTATGTCATCATTTTATTTTATTCATCTTTTTTGTTAATCAAACAAAATGTCATTTTTATTTCACTTTTATATATCCAACAAATATCATCTTGTTATAGTCTTTTTAACCCTCACAGTTTAAATTAATTAAAAGAAATTTTAATTACTTACCTGTGTTAGAGAGGCTTTACCTGCCTAAACCCGGATAAACCCTTTCACTCCCGGGGCCCATCTATGGTAATTTAAAACAACAACCTCATATTGTGTAGATAACTTATAACAAGATTGTCATGTTGTATATAGAGACACATCTATAAATAATTATGCGCATGATTAATCTGTGTCATTGCATCACCTATGTAATGTAATTTGTACAAAGTGGATAAATAAATAAAATCTGTAATAGATTTAAGAGTTGAGCTAAAGCAGAGATCGAGCATAGTATTACCAAAACAACAGTCTAAAGATGGAACTCATAAATCAGGTAGATTCACAATTCCCACAAACAAGGCCACCCACACTGTCACATGTGGTGGAATGCAGAGACCCCTCTCACACCTGGACATGCCAAGGCCCCCCTTTTCTCAGAAACGCCCATGTCACATAAGGTCGCCCCGTCTTGAACCTATAAATCATCACCTTACAGTGGCTTGACAGCTCAGTACAGTTCAGTTCTTTTTTTAGTTTAGTTCACCCTTAGCGCAAGCCGCGTCGGTCGTATGTTATGTCGATCTCATCCAACATGTAGTTAGGAAGAACTCGTCTATCTCCATCTTTTCGCTCCTTAGCTCAGCTTTTATCTGTTAACGGAACTTTCTTAGTGCAACTGTGTCTTCGTTTTTTGTGTATGGATATCCCCAAGTTTTTCCACTCTGCCTCGACCACGACTGCCTGTATTTTGTGAGAACTTTTAAAGGTCTTCCAAGGTGCAGAGAGGTACTGGAAAACTCTACATCCTGACTGTTCCTCTTGGTCAACACAGTACAACAAGAGCTACCAGGACTTCAACATTATTTCAGTAGTCGACAGGATCTCTACAAAAGCTACTGGAATATTTCAACTATTATTACATGAGTCGACAGGATCTCATCACATATAAGTCGACAGCAACTCATCATCACATTTATAATTATTCAAATAGATTTCGATTTTTCATTTATTTATTACTCTTATTTTGCTATTTAAAAATTAATAATTTAAGATTCCAAAGAAAGATAAATCGGCTAAGTTATTGTCTATTAATAAACAGGAGGAAATAAAAATTGTCACCAGGTGGCGGGCAGTCAGTGGGGTGACAGCAGATGGAGTTGACATGGCTGGATTACACTTCTTCCTAGTAGTAAGTGAGTAACTAACTACATTGATATAATATAATAATGTTTTTTTTTTCAATTTTAAATGACATATATGAATAGTTCTATATATGACTCTTTCGACAACCCTGAAATAATATAACAATGCGCGCATATTCTCAAGTTTTAATTAGGCATATGAATTGTTCTAAATATAATCTTTGATAACTGAAAATTAATATGACAATAATTTTTTTTCAAGTTATATATTTATTAATATATATATAATGAGAGGTATATGTGAATTGATATCTATATATGACCATTGACATCTATAACTAATATAACAATGTTTCTTTTCAATATTCAATAAGCTATATGGAAAAGACCTATATATAGCCTTTGATAACAATGAAATAATATAACAATGCGTATTTTTCAAGTTTTTTAATGAGGTATGTCTCTCGATAGATCTATATATGATCGTTGACAACTATAACTAATATAACAATGTTTATTTACAAGTTCTATAAAAAGAGGAATGTGAGAATAAATCTATATACGACATTTGAGATTTCTGATATAATATAACAATGTTTATTTTCAAGTTTTTAAAAAGAAGTACGTGAGAATAAATCTATATACGACCTTTTACAACTGTGAAAAATATAACAATGGTTTTGTTCAAGATATAATGAGGTATGTGAATATTTCTATATATGGCCCTTTACAACACACACTGTGAGATAATATAACAATTTTCATGTTCAAAAGATTTGTTGACGTTCATGAGTAGTTCTATATACAGCCTTTATTATCACTGAAATAATATAAACATGGATATTTTTTCAAGTTCTCTAATGAGGTATGTGGAAAGATCTATATATAACCTTTGACAACTTTGAAATAATATAGCAATGTATATTTTAAAGTTTTATATAATGAGCTATGTGTGAATATATATATATACGACCTTTTATAACAACAACACACACAACACACACACACACACTCAGGCGTGCGGCCACGCTTTCGCGAGCTCCGCCGTTTTCGCCTTTTGAGTGCGTGTAAAGGGCGCTTAGTCTGGCAAGTGTGATATTGGCAGAAAGCCCAGGATGTGCTGAAAAAGTGCCTGAAAGGCCCAGCATCCTGCTACCAACAGGCGAGGAATTATCGCCAAAAGACATAAACATGAAGAAAATAATTGAAATTTCTTCGGAAAATCAAAAGTATGCAAATTCGCCGGCAGGCGACATGCATGTAAATCCGGCCGCCGCGCGTGGTGACGTCACGGCTCCGAAGACTGCTGCTACGACCAGCGCAACTCTAGCCAGCCCGGCCTCGCTCAACTGGGCCGACAGCGAGATGGCGGAGGCGGACGCTGACGAAGGCTACACCGTCGTGAAGAGAAAGAAAAGGCGCCTTGTTTCACCGTCAGCTGACCACGCCGCTAAGCAGCCAAGCAGGCCTGCTGAGAAGCGCGGCTCCCAGCAGCAGAAGCGACCTACAGGGCCGAGGTCAATGCCGCCCCAGGAAATCAAGGCGACGCGCGCCAACATCGCCGACGCCAAGGCGAGGCAGAACTCTACCAACCACGAGAACTACATCTTCGTGGAGCTGTGCCCTGACATCCCGGACTACTACTACCTCCAGGCAATAGGCAACCTGGTCGGAGGGCCAAGGAAAATAACCCAATTCAACAGGATGAACGGCCACTACGTCGTGGGCCTCGCGGGCAAGGACCTTGCGAGCCGTCTGGTGGAGGTGGGCCTGGACATCGAGGGCACCCACCTGAAGGTCTTCCCCTACCGAAAAAGGGCAGAGCGCATCATCATCGCTAATCTGCCCGGCTTTGTCGAGGACAGCGCCATCGTGGAGCCCCTGCGCAACTTCGGCACCGTGACCTCCATCGCCCCCATCATGATCAAGATGGGGGAATACACCTTCAACGACGGCCGCCGGGAGGCGTTCATCCTGCTCCGCGAGGGCGTGAGGCTGGAGTCGCTGCCCACCCGTCTGACCATTAAGTCCAAGGGAGACACCCTGTCAGCCTTCCTCTCCTTTGGCATCAAGTGTTCCAAGTGCGGCAAGCACGGCCACCGCAGAGCCAACTGCCCAGCGCTCGCCAGGCAAGGGAACGGCAGCCCCAGGCAAGCAGCGTCTCCCACCGACGCAAGGCCTCGCCCCCCTCCTCCTCCTCCTCAGCAACCAAGGAAGCCGGCACCTGCGCCCGCAACACCGGCGTCCCCTGTCCAACCGGCGAAGTCTTCAACTGAGGCTCCAGTGACCCCCTCGGCACACCATCCTGCCGAACCGAGGGATCTTGCCCAGCCCGCCCCTGTCGCCCTCCATGCTCCTCTGACTGCCCCGCGGCCCCCCGAGCCCGAGACCTTTCCGCTCGACATTGAGATGTCGGAGGAGGAGCTAACCTCAACTCCCTCCGCGTCTCCCCGGGGAAAACCCGCATTCGTCCAGCTGCAGGAGCACCTCAAGCAGTTCCCCAACCTCTCCATCGACTGGGACGGGCTGCCCGGTATAGACCGCGAGGACGCACAGCGGCTACTCACCTCTAAAGGAAAAATGGAGAAGCGAGCGCCCTCGCTGTCAAAAGCACAGGTCGCCGCCCTCGACCAGGTGGCCGAAACCATCAAGGCCTCGATCCCAGACTCCAACCACACCATCCGCAAGACCCTCCAGAAGACCAAGGGGGCGATGCATAAGGGACGGCAACAATGAGCTACCGCGTCGCCACCATCAACGCGCGAGGGCTCGCCACTCGGAGGAGGAGCCTTGCCCTTTGTCATCTCCTCAGGCAACATCACGTGGACATCGCGTTTGTCCAGGAGACAAACGCATTTCATCTGGGCAGCGGCCAAGACCTCTGCCTCGGCTACAGTGCTGTTGTGTTGGCCCATCCCGTAGCCATCTCGGGATCCGGACTCGCCTGCGTCTTCGGACCAGGCGTAGCCGTGCTACATCAACGCATCCTGTGGCCGGGCCACATCGCCTTGGCAACCATAGATGTCCGCGGCGAGGAGATGACGGCCATCGCCGTTCATCTGGCGCATGAACCCCGGGAGAGAAACCGGCAACTGGAGCTCCTGGCGGCGACAGCGGCACAGGAGGAGGAGGGAGCCTGCTGGATCATCGGCGATTTTAACATCAGGGATCGGGGCCCCTCGTCATCATCATCATCGGATGCCCTCGCCGCTCTTCTGGACCTGGCCGCGCTGGTCGACGTGGCCACCCAGTTCGACGCCGCCCACCTGCCCACCAGAGTCGCCATGCACGGCGACCAAGTCGAATCGAACCGCCTGGACCGGATCCTCGTCCCTGCTGGAGTCCTGGATCGCGCGTCCATCTACGCGACCAGCCACTACCACCTCTCGGACCACCGCCTCGTGCTGCTCCAGGTGGGCCCGCCCACCACCGCCGTCTCCTCCCCCACCCAGCCTCGCTTGGCCGCGATGCTCCGCTCGGGCCTTGCGCTCGAACATCTGGCTGGCTACATCCGGGAGTTGGAGGAAGACACAGCGCACGATGACGACGACGGGACCTTCTGGGATAGGTGGACCTACATCAAGGCGGGGCCTGCTGGCGGAGGCCAGATCCCTGCACGACCCGCGCCACGCTGCCAGCGACAGCTACGTCTACAGGGCGAGACGTTACATCGCGGCGCAGCTCGAGGCCTCCTCCATCCGGGCAGACTACCCATCGCTGCCGGACCTGGCACGCGCCATCCGCCTCCGTCGCCCGGTCAGCGTCATCAGGGACGAGGAGGACAACGTCATCGAGGGCCCAGAGCTTCGGCGGAGGGCGTTCGCGACCTTCCAGCCCCGCTTCGCCCGTCCCACCAGCGATCCAGCTGCGGGAGCTGCCTTCATCGCCAGCAGTGCGCCCACCACCACCACCCGCGAGCTGAGTGAGGAGGACCCGCTCCACCGGCCAGACATCAGCCCCAGCGAGATAGCCCACGCCATCGAGCACCTCCCTCGCGGAAAGGCCCCCGGCTGGGACGGCTTGCCGTGCGAGCTCCTCGTCGCCTTCAACGAGGACTTCTTCGCGGAAGCTCTGGCCCGGGTGTTCGCGGCTTCACGGCTCCGCGGTGCACTACCTCCGTCGACGCGGCGCAGCTCCATCTGCCTCGTGCCCAAGGCCCGCGGAGGTCGCGGCCTTGAAGGCTACAGGCCTGTCGCGCTGCCCTCGGCCGACTACAGGGTCCTGGCCGCCATCCTTCACCGGCGCCTCAAGCCCCACCTGCGGACCCTGGTGCCGGAATGCCAAACATACGCCGTCCCCGGGAGGTCCCCGTCATGGAACATCGCCATGGTGACGGACGCCATCGAGGAGGCCACCGCCCTAGGCTCGCCGCTGGCCGTCATGGGCGTCGACCTAGAGTCCGCCTTTGACTCATTGGACCGCGGCTTCCTGGAGTCCCTACTAACATCCCTCCGCCTCCCGCCGGCCTTCATGGCCTGGATTAACATCCTCTACGCCGGGGCGGACGCCACCATCCGGGCCGGAGGCTTTCATACATCAGCCTTCCCCCTTCTCAACGGTCTCAGGCAGGGTTGCGCCGTAAGCGCCGCACTCTTCAGCATCGCCACGGGGCCGCTGCTACGTCGCCTGGAGTTGACCTTCGGCGTGGGCAATGTCATCGCTTACTCCGACGACATCGTCCTCCTATTTCATCGCGACGGAGACTTCGAACGGGTGGCGACCGTCTTCGAAGAATACAAGCAGGCCTCCGGAGTTGGCGTGAACCTCCGGAAGAGCGCTGGCCTCTGGTGCGGCGCCTGGCGCAACCGCGGCGACTCCCCTCTCGGCGCCTCCTGGTCGACCACCTCCATCAGGGTCCTCGGGCTCGACATCGCCCCCAGGAGCACCGTCGCCCACCGGGAGCAGCATCTCCTGGCCCTCCTGGAGAATGCATGCCGCAAATGGACGCCCTTCACCCGCGGCCTCTCCCTCGTCGGGCGAGCAAGAGCGGCGAACACGCTGGTGGGCTCTGTCATCCAGCACCACCTGCATGGCTACCTACCATCACCCCCAACCATCGCCAAGCTGCAGGCCCGACTGGCGAGATTCGTCTGGGGACAGGACCACACGGCGTGGCTTCCCGCCGATGTCATGGCGAGGCCAGTTGCCATCGGAGGCCTCGGCCTCCTCGACCTCGCGACCCTCGCCTGCCTCAAGGGGGTGCAGGTCGCGCTCCGCGGGGGCAGAAATGCCTTCAGCTGGCTGGTAGAAAGCGGTGAGGCCTGGATCCACCCTCCACCGGACGGCACCCGTCTCCAGCCCCGCCGTCTCCGGCTGCTGAAGCTGTGGGAGGAGGCCTCCAACATCCTGGGCCTCAACCATCGGGCGGTCCCCACGGCTCAGCTACTGGACCTCAACATCATCGGCGCCTGCCGGTTCCTCCGCCCTCCCGACCTCCTGGCCCCTGCCCGCTGGCGCGGAGCCCGAGTCCGGGACCTTCTTGCGGAGGGCCACCTCACCGCCCGACCTACGCGCTCGGCCCTGGCTGACGCCGCGGCCCTGGGCGCCTTCTGTCGGAGGCTGACCTCCGAGAACGCCGTGGGCTTCGGGGCGGAGTCTGCACCCTCATCTAGCTCTTTAGCTGCGGCCGTGGTGCTGCGAGGGACGGCTACGCCGTTCCTCAACGGCCTCACGACCCGCTCGGCCCGACGGGCCCTGGATCGCCCGCGCCTCGCCGCCACGCCCATCTCAAGGTTCACCTCGAGATGGTTGCCCACCATCGGTCCACTTCCATCTAGGATCGACTGGGCCTCGCTGCGGCGCTGCGCCTACTCGGGCCACGAGGCCGACGCGGCCCTCAAGTTGGCCCTCCACGCCCTGCCCCATCCGGCCCATCCTGCCTCGGTCGGCCCCTCCTGTCCTGCCTGCGGGTCCATCGACCGCTCCCTCGGCCACCGTTACTGGTGCTGCCGTTCCATCAGGCCTCTCATCAGAGAGGCCTTCAACATCATAGGGCGGCCCCCTGACCTGCAGGCTTGGATCTTCGGCGGGTCCGGCCTTGAGGACGACGCCCTTTCCATCTTGGCGTCGGCAAAGTTGCGAATTTATCGCTACTTTGTACAGGTTGGGCTCGGAGAAGCAGTGGAAGACCCGCTCATCGCCTGGTCCAGGACCCTCCAGCGCCGAGGTTTTCTTCCTCCATCTCCCATCACCATCTTGTAAAATTTGTTTCATATATGTATATATTTTCTCTTCTCTTCTCTCTTCTTATTTTCTTTTTCTCTCCCTATGATTGAAAATATGTAATATTGTCTAAGATGACAATAAATATTTTTTAATTGTCAAAAAAAAATTGTCACACACACACACACACACGGTGAAATAATATAACAATGTTTGTGTTCAAGATTCATATAATGAGGTATGTGTGTGTGGATGGATTTATATCTAACCTTTGATTACAGTGAAATAATATAGCAATGTATATTTTAAAGTTTTATATAATGAGCTATGTGTGAATATATATATATACGACCTTTTATAACACACACGGTGAAATAATATACCAATGTTTGTGTTCAAGATTCATATAATGAGGTTTGTGTGTGTGTGGATGGATTTATATCTCACTTTGACAACTGTGAAATAATATAGCAATGTATATTTTAAAGTTTTATATAATGAGCGTTGTGTAAATAGATCTATATACGACCTTTGATTACAGTTAAATAATATAAAAACATCTTTGTTAAAGATTTATGTAATGATATATGTGGATAGATCTATATAGACCTTTGACAACTGTGAAAAAATATAACAATGTTTATGTCAAGATTTATATAATGAGGTATGTGGATAGATTTATATATCACCTTTGACAACTATGAAATGATATAACAATTTTTATGTTCAAGATATAATTAGGTATGTGAATACTTCTATATATGACCCTGACAACAATTATAATGAGGTATGTGGATAGATCTAGATATGACCTTCGATAACTATGAAAAAATATAACAATGTTATTTTCAAGATGTAATGAGGTATGTGAATACTTCAATATATGGCTCTTGACAACTGTGAAAAGTATAACAATTTATATTAATGTTTTAATTATGTATTCGAATATATTTATATGTTTGACACTTTAAATTGTAACATAATACACTCTTAGTTTATCAACATAATTTCAAATCCAATATTTTATACTCATTAATTTCTCTTTTAGCCTCTTAGTTCTTTTATGAAAAAAATTTGATTTTTTTGTAATTAAAAATAAATTACATTTTCATCTTGAAGTTTGTCTTTGTTAATATTTCCAAGTGTCTTACAATATAATATAATATACATAACACCATACTTATTTTCCCTTGTGACATCTGGATGTATTGTCATTCCTTTGTGAAGTTTCGTTCTGAATCTTTTTATTGTTTTTGTAAATCTTCTCACAGAGTTTTTTTTCGCATATTTGACCTTTCTTTGTCTTTTGTTGAATTATTTTGTATTTTGGCTAAATTCAGCATCAAATACTGACATTTGTTCTGTCCTTTGGCTGAACTTCATGGCTTTCTTAATACTATTTATTAAACTATAATATAAATATATACTCTTTATGTTTCCTCTTTGAGGGTTTGAAAGGGATATAATAATTTAATATATTAAAGGGCAAATTTTAATGTATGGTAAAATCAAAACCTATTTAAACCCATTTAAATGAAATTTAGAAATTGGCAAAGAATGGCAGAAACTTCTTAATATTCTTAAAATTTGGCTTCTGATTAAACAGAACCAGTTATGACCTTTCTAATCGTAAAAATTCCTTTTCACTATTAAGCTGAAGAGAATATTATTTAGAACGATTGAAACTTATGTATCTATTATCAATATATTTTCGTATAAGAGAAAAATAATCATTAATGAAATTTTTGGAACAAGGCCAGATCTCTCTTCTAGTTGGTGAAATATTTTCTGAGAACCTGGCTCATAATTATTTAACACTCCTTATAGGTGTGCAAATTTAATCAACGCTACCTATCTAATAGTGTAATAAGTTATTCGGCTTATATATCCTGGTCTTGAAAACAGAATCCTTATAAAAGTTATAAAATGAAATTATGGTCATAAGCTTTATAGAGATAGTAGTGATGTATATAAAATTTTTACATTATTTTTTTCATTGCGATAAATTTAGTAAGAAGTTGTTAATTTGAAAATAATATAGTGCTGAAAAGGTAAATTTATTATATCTAGATGGTACGCCAAAGTACAAGTATTATGTTTATAATATTCATGAACTCAAGCCGTGTAGCATCAAAACGACAACTCTAGGAAAGTTGAAGGTTGAACATTTGAAGTATTAGACAATATAACGCAACAGGATTTGTGGTGTCGTGAAAGACGGAATTGAATGCTGATAACAAGGAATTTCAATTTTTCTCTTTTTTATTATAGAAAACACTATTCTCTCTTAAACCTTCTGATATTGTTAGAAATGTATCTGAGTAGACAGGTGTCGACAACCTTTTGAGTCAGAATAATCAAAAATTACAATTTATAAAATTAAAAGTTTTTAAAGAGCCATACAAGTTTTACTTTCCAAAAAAAATAGTACTCAGATGAATAAAATTTTTATTTTTGCGAGTGCTACACGCAGCTTCACATCCAATGAACCGCATGTGGCTTGCGAGATGCAGGTTGTCGAGCCTATTAATTGAAATATTCACAAATTAAGAATCTCTCAATATATATATGAATATGACTTTATTAATTCAAAAATATATATATTGTAGAATGACATTTGAAAATTATGCCGCATGTTTCTTTTGAACGAAAAATTGAAATTTATTTTAAGGAGAAATAACGATTATATCTAACCTTAGGGATGAAGTATGAAACGATGAATTGTGAAGAATAATGATAAATGGAAAAATGAAGTGTCCAGGGATGGGAATGGAACCCACAGTTTTCCGCTTACCAGGCAGATGCCATGTTTACTAGGCTACCCTGGACATATTTTTCCGTTTGTAAATATTATATAAAAGTAATTTATAAAACAATATAATGGGGCTCATGATTGTAGAACGACATTTGAAAATTATCCCGCATGTGTTTCTTTTGAACGAAAAATCGAAATTTATTTTAAGGAGAAATAACGATTATTTCTAACCTTAGAGATGAAGTATGAAAGGATGAATTGTGAAGAATAATTTTCTCCTTAAAATAAATTTCGATTTTTCGTTCAAAAGAAACACATGCGGGATAATTTTCAAACGTCGTTCTACAATCATAAGCTGCAATATATTGTATTATAAATTACTTTATATAATATTTACGAATGGAAAAATATGTCCAGGGTAGCCTAGTGGACATGGCATCGTGTGGGTTCGATTCCCATCCCTGGACACTTTATTTTTCCGTTTATCATTACTCTTCACAATTTATCCTTTCATACTTCATCCCTGAGGTAGGATATAATCGTTATTTCTCCTTAAAATAAATTACGATTTTTCGTTCAAAAGAAAGACATATGGGATAATTTTCAAATGTCGTTCTACAATTATAAGCCGCATTATATTGTATTATATATAAGTTAACAGAAATATATGCATGCTCTTTCATTTATTAATGTATTGTTTTTATTAGGGTGATAAGCATATATATATAGTTATAATGCATATTTAAAGGGGAGAAGTGACTCTTTTTGGTACATTATTTTAATTTGGAGAATTTCAATGAAGATATAGTAAACGTTCATATTAAATAATATAAACAATGCTTTGGTTAGATTTTTAAAAGATCTTAGACTTATATTTTGTTAAAAAGAGTCAAGTAGTGTGTTTTCCTAATTCCTCAAATTCTGTAAGATAGTGCCTTTCAATTCGGTTTAATAAATAATTACTGAAAATTGCCTAACCCCACTGAGCTAACTATGGGTAAATGAGATCTACTGGCTATCTATAGAAAATTCGTATTCTATTAAATGATTTTATTATTTCTCTTCCAAATGATCAGTCGAAGGAGGGAAGATAATGAAGAGGATTGAAGGGAGAATGGTCATTTCCTTTATCTCAGGTTGGTCCCTTTGAAGTGAACTTGTAGGAAAGAGATTCTGAAAAGGAAGAAAGGGTTGTGTTCCCAGATGGCGATAGATGGATAGATGAAGATAAGCGTGCGCAAGATTTGAAGCTCAAAGAGTTGAGGGCTGTTTCAGGTTACGGAGCTTCAATTCAAGTGGGGTCTCGTTAGCAATCAGCAGGTTAGAAATCAGCTTAGACCTAATCTAGAGAATAAAGAGTTCATGATTTCGACGATATAAAGAAATGAATTTTGATCAGAATGATCATATCAGACAAGATGGTCACGGAACAAAAGTAATGAGCATAATGCTTTTCATCATTAGAGCAATTCTTGTTCAGGAAACATACAGGGCGATACAAAGGCCAAGTTCAGAGTTTTCGGCATGGCAAGGATAAGACTTCAGTTCCAGATATTCAGAAAAGATGGAAAGAACATGTCTTCAAAAGACCCAGAGTTCCGAGGAGCAAAACGAGGGCTAATCTTTTGGCATCAGCTTCAGGGAGGGATCAACAAGGGCGAGACTGGCTAATAAGAGAGATGAATAACTATAGGCGGCTTTTACAAGACCTTGTCTAATTCACTTCATGACTGTAATTTTGCCATGCTATTCTTCGATAGTACACCCAAAGCTATGCCTGCATGTAACAATTGTTTACGAAGCAGTATTAGTAGTGCCAAAGGTCGGGATCTTACCATTTCTTAGATAAGCTATTCAGTCAATCTCAATTATACTCTTAATTCAAGATTGTTTTGTTGTATTGTCAGACAGAGACATAATTTAAATATTTTGATCTAAAATCCCAATCGAAAAATAATTTTGAGAAAAATTGCCAATGGAAAAGTTAAACCCTGAAGGTCCTACCGGTCCCTATGCATTAAAAAAAAAACAAAATGAAACAACCTTGTATATAAAACGAGGATAAAAAAAGGTAGTCTGAAAGATAAAATTTTAAAAAATTGCACGAGACCACGCCAAAAGCACAACGAACACGACAACTGTAACTAAAGTCACACATAGACACAACAGTGGATATACCACTAAAAACAACAAAATAATTTACAGTCTCAAAGTAAGCCCGGCAAAGCAAGGAAAAAACACGCCTACAGAAACCCATCTCTCTCAAATGCCGTCTCTCTGTCAAATGTAACAATGGAACCCTCCTTGGTTGCGATATATTTATCCTTTTATATTTGATTTACTAATATATTTATTGAGCTAAGATAATTTGAAACATCTCCGAAAAAATATGTATATTTTTACTAATACTTTATTTTCAACCCACAAACCTATTTTACATACCTATTTACTGAATTCCTAATACTGCTAACAAAAGTTTTTTCCACAAATTAGAATTTTTTTTATCTGTGTATCATTTTATTGAATTTTTACCTCATATAATATTTAAATATGAATAGAATTATATCTGAAGCTAAAGCCTAAGTTTGAACCACCTCTTATAAAAGAATCGTTGACAAATTTCCAGCTAAATCTATAAAACTATAGACAAGGTTAATGCTCTATTTTCCCCTAACTGTCATAGAATAACAAACTGCCTTTTCAATTCAAATAAAATTATAATTCACTTTAAATATATATGTATAATTCATATAAAATATATTAAGATAATGCAAATCTAAAATTTTTAAAAAAGAAAAAGGCACGAACAGGACACGTACCCAGGCACCGCTTGAAAATTAAGGTAACCCCAAATTATTTATATCCTGAAAAAAAAAAATTCACTCTTTATGGATTTTAATTGAATTGGATTTTACTAACTTTCATTTTGACAGGCACTATTCTAAAATGACACTGTATTAAAAGAATCTTGTCAAAATCAGACCTTGTTTTGAGAGAACAATGTTTTAAATGGGCCTTGTCTTAAGCGGACCCTCTCTAAATGGGCCTTTTATTAGGCTACCCATTCTTAGGCAAGCTTTGCTTTAAACAGGCCTTGTCTTAAGCAGACCCTTCCCTAAATGAACCTTTTATTAAGCTACTCTTTTTTAGACGAGCCTTGTTTCCAACAGACTTGTCTTAAGCGGACCGTCCTAAATGAGCCTTTTATTAAGCTATCCTGTCTTAAGCGAGCCTTGCCTTAAACGAGCCTTGTTTTAACGGACCTTGTCCTAAATGAGTTTTGTATTAAGTGGACCCTGTCCTAAATGGGCCTTTTATTAGGCTACCCTTTCTTAGGCGAGTCTTGTTTTAAACAGGCCTTGTCTTAAACAGACCCTGTCCTAAATATGCCATTTATTAAGCTACTCTGTCTTAGGCGAGCCTTGTCTTAAACGAGCCTTGCCATAAGCGGGCTTTGTGCCAATGAACAGCCCAAATGCATTATTAAAATGCGTAGTTAAATAAACGGCCAATTATAATTTCTAAACCTATCAGATATTTTCTTTTTAAAGAGTTAATTTGGTCTAATTAAATATAGAATATAATTATAATCTATTGATCATCATATTTTCAATAACTTTAATATTTCTTGAAATTTATATAGTATTTCTCAAATATATTTTGTTAAATTATTAACATTCATAGTTTTATTTTTATAATAATAAATTATTTCCCTATATATAAACACACTCTCATGGACACTATATATTATGAACACACTTTCTCATCTGATATAAATATCTCAAAAATAGTATTAAAATAAATGTTTTTTTTCAGGTTTATTGGAGTTGCTACCAAAGGTCTTCACACAATACCAACCTCCAGGATTCAATTGTATAAATACCGAATTATTTTACGAGTATGAAAACTTTAAAAGACAAAAATGTATCAAAATCAATGAAACTTCTACCAGTTTCAATTTTGATCTTTTACAAGTACCTATTCCAATTTTTAAATTAATTTGCGAAAAAACAAATCCATACCGTGAAAACATGTTTGAGTATTATGATATGGCTCAATATGAAATATTGATATTTGAGTCTTGCGGGATTCCTCCAATCCCTTTCTCAAAAATGCTGACTAATATTAAAGTACGAAATCTGGCCTTTCGAAATAACTCATTATCATCAATTAATTCAGAAATTTTTAAAGATCTTCCATATCTTACACATTTAGATATTAATTATAACAATATAAAGACTTTGCCTTCTAATTTCTTTGTACCAATTTCAAATGTATCTACTATAAAAATGGAAGGAAATAAGATAAAGATTCTTCCTGAAGACATATTCCATAAATTAACCTTAATGTATATCAATATTGGATATAATGAATTGGAAACTCTACCAGAAATCATTTTTAAAAATCAATTTCAACTAAGGACTATTCATATGTTTAATAACAAAATTTATTCTTTATATGAAAATATATTTTCAGATTTGCATTCTCTACAATGTCTTGATATTGGTGGCAATAAATTACAGACCATTGCCCCAAAAACGTTTATATCTTTACGAAATCTTCTTATTTTAAGCATGTATAATAATAAATTAAACACAATGAATCAACAATGGTTCAAAAACAAAACCCTCCTTAAAACTTTAGATTTTTCTGATAACCCTATTTTGTACTTTAGTATGAATCCAGAAAATCTGTTCATGGGTGTAAGAAATATAAGGTTTTTATATATTAGAAATGGAAATTTGACAGAAATTCCTGAAAGCCTACTCTCAACACTACCTAACCTAGCTAATTTATATATGAATTCAAATCAAATTAATAATATTTCCATCAACACTTTCAAAATGAATAAAATGCTCTCAAGATTAGATTTATCAGAAAACAATATTAATTTTATACCAAGCGAAATGTTTAAAAGCCAAAATAATTTGAAATATTTACTATTAACTAAAAATAAATTAACTTGAATTACTAAAGGTATGTTCAAATATTTATATCGTTTAAAATATATAACTTTAAATAATAATCATATAGAATTTATCGAAGAAAATTCCTTTGATTATGTCTTTCTTTTAGATGCCCTTTTATTAGAGGATTATAAGCTTGAATATTTGCCAAGGATATTTTCAAAAGAAATCGAATAAGAAGCTTATATCTATCTGGAAATAGACTAACATCTTTTGATAATTTATATCAAGATATATCATATTTACTGGTTAAATTGAATAATAATAAATTCACATATTTAGAACTACCTATAATGAAAATATCCACCAAACATGTTGAATTAAATAATAATCAGATTGAATTTATAAATATTACAAAAACCATATTAAAAGATTCTTCGACTATAATTGAACTTAAAAACAATCCTTTGAAATGTGATTGCAAATTATTGAAATTTTATCATTATTTTAAAAGCTATAAAGATACATTCAAAAATAATATTGATGAAAATTTACTTTGTAATTCTCCTACAAATATGAAAGGTAGAATATTTAATTCACTTGAAGAGAATAATTTTATTTGCAACATTGAAGAGAATTGTCCAGAGCAATGTAAATGTTACATAAGAGAGATGGATAGAACCACATTCATGGATTGTTCTGATTCAAAACTTGTCACGCTTCCTACCAAGGTTGTTCACAATGTCAGTATTCTTAATATGAGAAACAATAGAATTTCTTCACTCGCCAATTTATCTTTGCCAGAATGGAGAAATCTAAGAGAAATAAATTTCGAAAATAATCAATTACTTTCAGAAAATTGGGAATTACCACAATTCTTGGAAAATGTGAATTTACGAAACAACAATCTCAGTTGGCTATCATCCGATATTTTCAAATTGTCAGAATTCAACAGTTTTAAAATTAAACTCGGGAATAATCCATGGAATTGTATATGTAATATATCGAGTATGATATATTGGTTAAAATCTATAAGGGAAAAAGTGGAAGACCTCGAAGATGTAACCTGCGAAAATTCAGTTTTAAATAGAGAAAAATATATTCATATCAAACTTCATGAAATAGAAATTAAATCAATTTGTTTTGAGAAAGTTGAAATCAGACCTTTACTACATATCTATATTCTAGTTATCTCATCAATAGCCATATTAATTATTATCGTCATAATTGTTCTTTACTACAAATATAAACAGACAGTTTTAGCATACTTATACATCCATGGTTATCGCCTATTCTTGTGCTTCTACCATGAAGAAGAGATGGATGAAGACAAGAAGTACGACGCCTTCATCTCTTATAGCCACGAGGATCGAGATGTCGCGGTAGAACTAAGCGCTGAACTCGAGTCCAAGAGTCCAATCTACACTCTATGTATCCACGAGCGGGATTGGACTCCTGGAAATACCATTTCTTCTAATGTCTTACAGTCTGTAAGAGAGAGCAGGAGAACTGTGCTGGTCCTTAGCGAGGTGTTCTTGAGAAGTCCCTGGTTTCCTATCGAATTTAAGACTGCCTACCACCAAATGATGGAAGACAGGATGGATAGAATAATCTTGGTAATTAAAGGAGAACTTCCTGATATTTCGACACTTGATCCAGATCTACAATTTCTGCTTCAAAATAAGACTTATTTGGAATGGAATGAGCGATGGTTCTGGGAGAAAATACGCTATGCGCTTCCCCATAAAAAGAAATCATTCCAATAAAGGTTTTAATCTATAATGTACTCTTAATTTCAAACTAATATATAAAAACGTCAAATATTAAGGTGTATTTTCAAAATAAAATATTGAGAAGAAATGTGTGCATGTCCAAAATATTTCTCAAATATATTTTTCTATTTTGCTAAAAAATAATTTTAAGAAATTATCTATATATAATTTATATTTTACACCAATTTTTAAATATATACCTATATATATATATAATTATAAAAAGGGGCATATCCTGACCATGAGCACATGTTCCTTTCAGAAAGCAAAGCCTTCTGTCTCACCAGATGACGCTCTGCCTTCTGAAAAGCACATGTGCTCTTGGTCAGGATATGCCTTTTTTATTTTAAATGCAACACCTGACATCTTTATTATTTATTTTTTTCACATATATAATTATGTAAATAGATTTGATTTTTTTTTCATTTATTTATTACTCTTATATTGCTATATAAAATTTATAATTTAAAATTCCAAAGAAAGATAAATTGGCCAAGTTATTGTCTATTTATAAACAGGAGGAAATAAAAATTGTCACCAGGTGGCGTGCTGTCAGTTCTCACTATCCAATCAGATGTCAGCCCTGATGTCCTTGGTGTCAGTTTGACAGCAGATGGAGTTGACATGGCTGGATTACACTTCTTCCTAGTAATATGTGAGTTACTAACTACAGTGATATAATATAATAATTCTATTCTTTTTCAAATTTAAATAACATATGTGAATATTACTATATATGACTCTTGACAACCCTGAAATAAAATAACAATGCGCGCATATTTTTAGGTTTTAATTAGGTATGTAAATAATCTACAAATGATCCTTGATAACTGTGAATTAATATGATAATGGTTCTTTTTCAAGTTATTTATATTTAAATATAAATATAATAAGCGGTATATATGAATAGATATCTATATATGACCATTGACATCTATACCTAATATAACAATGTTTATTTTCGAAATTTATTGAGCTGTGTGAAAAAGATCTATATACAGCCTTTAATAACAATGAAATAATATAACAATGGTTATTTTTAAAGTTCTATAATGAGGTACATCTCTCAATAGATCTATATATGATCGTTGACAAGTATGAAATAAAATAACATTGTTTATTTTCAAGTTTTATAAAAAGAAGTATGTGAGAATAAATCTAGATACCACCTTTTACAACTGTGAAAAATATAACAATGGTTTTGTTCAAGATATAATGAGGTATGTGAATATTTCTATATATGGCCCTTTACAACACACACACTGTGAGATAATATAACAATTTTCATGTTCAAAAAATTTGTTGACGTTTATGAATAGGTTATATACAGCCTTTATTATCACTGAAATAATATAAAAATGAATATTTTTTCCAGTTCTCTAATAAGGTATGTAGAAAGATCTATATATAACCTTTGACAACTTTGAAATAATATAGCAATGTATATTTTAAAGTTTTATATAATGAGCTATGTGTGAATATATATATATGACCTTTGATTACAGTGAAATAATATAGCAATGTATATTTTAAAGTTTTATATAATGAGCTATGTATGAATAGATCTATATACGAACTTTGATTACAGAGAAATAATATAACAATGTATATTTTAAAGTTTTATATAATGAGCTATGTGTGAATAGATCTATATACGAACTTTGATTACAGTGAAATAATATAACAATGTTTATTTTAAAGTTTTATATAATGAGCTATGTATGAATAGATCTATATACGACCTCTGCTTACAGTGAAATAATATAACAATGTTTATGTTGAAGATTTAAATAATAAGGTATGTGTGAATATATCTATATATAACCTTTAACAACTTTGAAATGATATAACAATTTTTATGTTCAATATATAATGAGGTATGTGAATACTTTTATATATGACCCTGACAACAATTTAAAAATATAAAAATGCTTATTTTTTCAAGTTTTAATGAGGTATGTAGATAGATCTATTTATGACCTTCAATAACTATGAAAAAAATATAACAATGTTATTTTCAAGATGTAATGAGGTATGTTGTAACTTCAATATATGGCTCTTGACAACTGTGAAATAATATAACAGTTTATTTTAAAGTTTTAATGATGTATTTGAATATATTTATATGTTTGACACTTTATATTGTATCATAATACGCTCTTAGTTTATCAACATTTTTTACAAATCCATTATTTTATATGCAATTGATTTATCCTTTTGCCTCTTAGGTCTTTTATGTAAAAAAAATGATTTTTTTAAATTGAAAATAAATTACATTTTCATCCTGAAGTTTGTCTTCCTCAATTTTTCCAATGTAATATATCTAAAACCCTACTTCCTTTCCCATGTTCCATCTAGATGTATTGTCATTCCTTTGTGATGTTTCATTCTGAATCTTTTTATTGTTTTTGTAATTCTTCTCACAGAGTGTTTTTCAAATATTTGACCTTTCTTTGTCTTCTGTTGCATTATCTTGTATTTCCCAAGGCATTCTTAATATTATTTATTCAAACTATAATATATACTCTTTCTGTTTCCTCTTTGAGTGTTTGAAAGGGATATAATGATTTAATATAATAATGGGAAAATTTAATGTATGGTAAAACCAAAACCTATTTAAACCCATTTAAATGAAAATTAGAAATTGGCAAAGAATGGGAGAAACTTCTTAATATTCTTAAAATTTGGCTTCTGATTAAACAGAACCAGTTATTACCTTTCTAATCATAAATATTTCTTTTCACTAGTAAGCTGAAGAGAATATTATTTAGAACGATTGTAACATATGTTTCTATATTCAATATATTTCCGTATAAGAGAAAATATTCATTAATGAAGTTCTTGGGACAAGGCCAATTCTTCCTTCTAGTTGGTGAAATATTTTCTAAGGGCCTGGCTCATCATTATTGAACATTCCTTATGTTTGCAAGTTTAATCAACCCTACTGATCTAATATTGTATTGAGTTATTCTGCTTATATATCCTGGTTTTGAAAACAAAATTCTTATAGAAGTTATTTAATGAAACTATGGTCATTTTATTGCCACGTGGAAAATTAGGGAAGACAAACTTCGGGATGAGACAACAATTTATTTAGGCAAGAACAAACTATGAATGGTAAACAAAAGATAAGCCTCGAGGGAAATTCACAGAGTAGCAAAATATAACATAAAAATGACCACTCTGTTAATAAAATAATAGAATTAATAAATACTTTGTTTCATAGCTTCTTCCCTATGGGAGCTGTGACCCACAGCTAGCAATTATTGTAGATACTGACAAGGATCTAACGTGCTTCTGCCAAGGATTCCATCGAAGTTTTGGAACTTTGTCCCTAGTACCTTTGCGTCCTTTTACTTGCGGCGTGAAGAGCGGCTTTGTCGTCGTATCGTCTATAGGGACATCGTCATCTTCGAGGCAAGTCTTGGCTTTAGCACGGCAGTGGAATACTGGAGTCAGTCTCCGAAAATGTAGATCACAGTACCCATGGCTTCATGGTCTTTTCGGCGGTCTTCAGTTTGTCTCTTCCCTAACTTACTCAGCATCACCACCAAAATGCCACGTGGAAAATTAGGAAAGACCAACTTCGGGATGATACAACAATTTATTTCAGGCAATAACAAACTATGAATGAAAGTATAACAAATCTAAAGTTTTGCGGAGGAGCCTCTTTTATTATACATTTGCAAGCTTTCGAACCTTTCGGTTCTTCCACAGGCGTGGCTAGTATGACTACACTAACAGGGTATAAGCGCGCTTGAGCCATTATATACAACATATAAATTTACATGCGGAGTGATATTTCAAACGTAATAAAATAGAAATAGGAACTATGACTATAAAAATAAAACTATGTAAATGAACTTATAGATTTTTAAAATTTAGATGAAATTATGGCAAAAACTTTTAAATGCGATAAAAGTTAAGTAAAATAATGATATTCTCTGTATGTAAGCCGTGTGATACTTTAAAATTTCGTAACATTTAAAACCAGTAAAATTTTAAAACATCTCAACACGGAAAAACCAAGCTGGGGTCCACTCCTCCCGACCACACACCCGAGTGTATCACGGTATAACTATTGAGATATTATATGATATATTTCCGGTAGATCTATTTTCCTATTTATGCTGTTTGTTTGTGTTGATATGATGGATTCCAGTACCAATCTGTGCTGCTTATTGTTTATGTGCTGATATAGGATTTTAGGATGATCTAAGTTGAAGTTATGGCCTGTGTTTGAAATATGTTGGTATATAAGTGATTTCGGGTCTCTATTGTTTATGTTTCGTTTGTGTTCGGTGATTCTGATATACGCGGTTCTGCCAGTCTCCCCCACATAGGAGGCTGGGCAATCCTGGCAAGAAACCGCGTATACTGCTCCGGTGGAGTGGATGGGATTGTTGGGTGCGTCTGCTTTGGTGATAGGATTCCTGAGGAGGGCAGCAAGATTGGGAGGGCTGTTAAAATAAACCTGGATACCATATGGGCGAAGGATTCTGGAAATGGCAACAGAGAAGGAGGAATATGGAAGATAGCAGACTGCTCTATAAGTCGTGGAGGTCCTCGGAGCAGTGGGATCAAACGTGTGTCTATCTATGAATTTTCTTGGGTATCCTGCAGTGGTTAGAAGGGTGGTAATTCTGTTTTTTTCTATAGCTTTGAATATAGGCAATGAGCAATGCGTATGTATTCTTTTGGCTAAAGTCCTGACTGTGTTTACTTTATAGGCTACAGGGCTATTGGAGGAGAAATGGGTGTATAGGGGTGGGATATTCTTTTTGTAATAAACTGCTGTGTGCAATCTGTGTGGAGTGCGGATAATAAGGATGTCCAGAAATGGCAATACTAGGTTTGTTTCTGTTTCGTATGTGAATTTGATGTCTGCGTGAAAGGAATGTAGAGTGTTAAGAATAGGTTGGAGCTCATTCGGTTTGATTACACAGAAGATGTCGTCCACATACCTCCTCCAATAATGGATGTCGGAAGAATGCATCTGATTGATCCACTGGTTCAAGGACCCCATCACGACTTCGGCAACTATGGATGAAAGAGGACTGCCCATTGGGGTGCCTCTGATCTGCTTATAATGCTGGTGGTTAAACGTGAAGGTGCTAATGTAAAGACATAAGGACGTTAGCTGGGTTATCAGGGTTATGGTTTGATCTTGAATACCTGCTGACTTGAGAAATGACTGTAATTTGTTTAAAATGAGGGCGTGTGGAAGGGAGAGGTATAGCGCTGTAACATCAAATGACACCATAGTGTGATGTGCGGGTAGCTGCATTTGCGTAATCTCCTGAACGAAACTGGGTGGGTGTGTGATGTTGTACTGGTTAGGATTGTTCTTCATGATAGGGAATAATAGTTGGGCCAGATATTTGGCTAAGGTGTGAGCCGGGGAGAGGTGGTATGCGATGATGGGTCGGAGTGGTACCCCAGGCTTGTGTATTTTAGGAGCACCATATATGTACGCATCTCGTGTGAGGGAACTGGTGAACTGAGTTAATTGTGCCTTGGTGATCTGCTTCGCCTTCATCAAGTTCCTAAGTGATGACTTGTAGCCCTTGACCAAGGCGTCTTTCGCAGATGTTGAGATGATCGTAAATGTGGATGTGTCAGCGAGTATGTTCATCATTTTTCCTTCGTAATCAGCTCTATCCATCAACACCGTCTGGTTTCCCTTGTCTGCTTTGGTGATTACCAGCGAACTAGTCTTTCTTAGCTTCTGGATGAGGGAGCGATGATCCCGGGCATATGATACTGGGTGATAGGGCCTGCGCAAGACCTGGGTAACTGCGTGTCTAATCCTGAGGGTTTCCATATGGTTGAGGTTTTTGAGTGCACCTTCCACTCCTGCTATTAACCTGGGTATGTCGGGCTTGTCGGGAGGAACGTAATGTAACCCCAATGCTAACACTCTTTCCTCCTTTTCCGATAAGGGAATCGAGGACAAGTTAACTATTCCATTAGATGAATTGTTTGGAAAGGCTGCGGACTGCGGGAACTGGTATTTCTTTACCCAATATGACAACTTTGTTTGTTGCCTGCCTGTAAGGATCTTTTCTTTGTGTTGGATGTCTCTAGTGATGGACATGATGACTTCGGTGAATTCTGCCATGGGAAGGAGTTGGCCAATGTGAAATATAAGGCCCTTCACTGTTTTAGAAATGATCCTGATGTTGGAATGACATCCCTGGATTCTGGACTCTAGCAGGTCCCACTGGTACTTCTTTGTTATCTTTTCTGAGAAAGGGTTCCTAACCGGGTCTTTGATTCTGAGGGACGGCGGGATGAACTGGTGGTCCTTGCATAAACGGTTGAAGCGCAGGTGACACCTCCATCTTGACAGCTGTGCCGATTTCTTTCTGAGCTGGCGTAGGTAGAAGGAACAATCGGAATTTGGGTGGCTCATGACCGTAAAAGCGACAAAGGCATAAGATTCTACAGGTAAACTCCGTATAAATTAGTATAAAAGTATAACAAATCTAAAGTTTTGCGGAGGAGCCTCTTTTATTATACATTTGCAAGCTTTCGAACCTTTCGGTTCTTCCACAGGCGTGGCTAGTATGACTACACTAACAGGGTATAAGCGCGCTTGAGCCATTATATACAACATATAAATTTACATGCGGAGTGATATTTCAAACGTAATAAAATAGAAATAGGAACTATGACTATAAAAATAAAACTATGTAAATGAACTTATAGATTTTTAAAATTTAGATGAAATTATGGCAAAAACTTTTAAATGCGATAAAAGTTAAGTAAAATAATGATATTCTCTGTATGTAGGCCGTGTGATACTTTAAAATTTCGTAACATTTAAAACCAGTAAAATTTTAAAACATCTCAACACGGAAAAACCAAGCTGGGGTCCACTCCTCCCGACCACACACCCGAGTGTATCACGGTATAACTATTGAGATATTATCTATATAGATAATACCGTAACAGAGTTTTCCATTGTAAAGTCCTTAGCTATCTCCTCCGAAGATTCTGAACTACACATAACAATCTATATACCAAAATTTTCGTTATTTTTTTCTTCGTATGATAGGCCTGTTTTTATTTTCCTAATGTTAACAGTTATTTTTATTTTTTAATTTAATCTATTTTACAATCGTAGATTTTTTGCATTTATCATCATCAATTCATTTGTTTTGAAATGCGTAAAAATGTGTTTGAAATAATATATATTTCTGATTCATTTGATTATGTAAGTACTTTGTTATAGTTTTTCATTTAAATATATAAAATTTTCGAATTGTAGATTGAATTATTACTTTTATTCTATAATAATTATCTTTTATAAGTGTTTGTTTTAGTTTTTCATTTGAATTTAGCACAATTTTTGTATCTGGTTATCTTTTTTGGCATCTTTTCATCTCTCTTTGGCATCTTTTTTTTTTCTCATTAATAAGACCTAATCCAAATAATTTAATAGTGTGTGACGTTTCAGCAACAGCATCAGACAGAAGAATAAATGAACTAAAGAATAAAATCTCATTTTTTCTTTTGTCTGATGATGGTGGCATTTGGATTAGGTCTTATTTTTTTTTATTAATTTGTTATAGTTTTTCATTTGAATTTAGCTCCATTTTTGTGTCTTATTTCTTCTTTATATTAAAACTTAGAATTAAGCTTTGCTTTTTTATATACATGTTTATTACACATTTAGCAATACTTTTTCTTTATATTTGCTCTTATTTACTCATTTTTTTACTCTTTCACAATCAGATTTTGAAAATGGCTAAATGGCTTCACTTCTCCCTATTTGCTTTTGTAGCTTTTCTTATAAAAAAATATTAGAACTTAGGATTAAGCTTTGCTTTTTTATATACATGTTTGTTACACATTTAGCAATATATATACCAAAATATATTTTTGAATACTTACCTCTTTTAGTGAATTTTTGTCAGGGGGGCTGCAAAAGTGCCGTACTTATGCAGTATTTTGATGCTTTTCCTGTGAAAAGGATAATGAAATTTAAAATTAAGCTTTGCTTTTTTATATACATGTTATTTACACATTTAGCAATATATACACAGAAATATTTTTGGAATATATAACTTTTTTGGTGAATTTTTGTCAGGGAAGCTATGGACTGCCGTAATAATGCATTATGTTGATGTTCTTCTCATAAAAAAAATATTTGGGTTTGGAATTGGGCTTTACTTTTTTGTATACATGTTTTTTTACATATTTAGCAATTTACACACAGAAAAATTTTGGAATATTTAACTTTCTTGGTGAATTTTTGTCAGGGAAGCTATGGACTGTCGTAATCATGCGGCTGCAAAAGTGCCGTACTTATGCAGTATTTTGATGCTTTTCCTGTGGAAAGGATAATGAAATTTAAAATTAAGCTTTGCTTTTTTATATGCATGTTATTTACACATTTAGCAATATATACACAGAAATATTTTTGGAATATTTAACTTTTTTGGTGAATTTTTGTCAGGGAAGCTATGGACTGTCGTAATCATGCATTATGTTGATGTTCTTCTCATAAAAAAAATATTTGGGTTTGGAATTGGGCTTTGCTTTTTTGTATACATGTTTTTTACATATTTAGCAATTTACACACAGAAAAATTTTGGAATATTTAACTTTCTTGGTGAATTTTTGTCAGGGAAGCTATGGACTGCCGTAATCATGCGGCTGCAAAAGTGCCGTACTTATGCAGTATTTTGATGCTTTTCCTGTGGAAAGGATAATGAAATTTAAAATTAAGCTTTGCTTTTTTATATACATGTTATTTACACATTTAGCAATATATACACAGAAATATTTTTGGAATATTTAACTTTTTTGGTGAATTTTTGTCAGGGAAGCTATGGACTGCCGTAATCATGCATTATGTTGATGTTCTTCTCATAAAAAAAATATTTGGGTTTGGAATTGGGCTTTGCTTTTTTGTATACATGTTTTTTACATATTTAGCAATTTACACACAGAAAAATTTTGGAATATTTAACTTTCTTGGTGAATTTGGGTCAGGGAAGCTATGGACTGCCGTAATCATGCGGCTGCAAAAGTGCCGTACTTATGCAGTATTTTGATGCTTTTCCTGTGAAAAGGATAATGAAATTTAAAATAAAGCTTTGCTTTTTTATATACATGTTATTTACACATTTAGCAATATATACACAGAAATATTTTTGGAATATTTAACTTTTTTGGTGAATTTTTGTCAGGGAAGCTATGGACTGCCGTAATCATGCATTATGTTGATGTTCTTCTCATAAAAAAATATTTGGGTTTGGAATTGGGCTTTGCTTTTTTGTATACATGTTTTTTACATATTTAGCAATTTACACACAGAAAAATGTTGGAATATTTAACTTTCTTGGTGAATTTTTGTCAGGGAAGCTATGGACTGCCGTAATCATGCAATATGTTGATGTTCTTCTCATAAAAAAAATATTTGGGTTTAGAATTGGGCTTTGCTTTTTTATATACATACTAGCCGAGTGACCCGGGCAATGCCCCAGGTTTACCCGAAGGACCCGCAGGTGAGAAACTATAGAAGAAAAATTTCAACAAATCAGAAAATGAAATTGCAAACAACAGAACTACACTACTTTAAGGACATAAGAGCACATGCACTGTATCACCATACGTGTACCATTTTCAAAGACCCTGCTTAGGATTAAAACTTCTCAGAAGCATAACAATAGTACCAACCTAGAGGTTAACTGGTGTGGATGCATTCCTCTGGGAGTGAGACTATTGAGAAATTCAGTAGGGAGTTATTTTGCTTCTCCGCATTCTAACACTCCAACTGTTAACACTGTGGAAACACTGACTCATGTTTGGTAAGCAATTTCAGGGAAGAAACTATAGACATTGGATTAAATAAATTATTAATTAAATTGCATTAAATAAAAATTATTAGATTTAAATAAATATTATTAGAGTGAAAAAAAAAGAAAGAAATTAACAAATTAGAAAATAAAATTTCGAAAAGTACAACTATATTGCAGATAAGATAAGAGGACCTTATTAAAAAATACATAAACAAACTGTAATTCGACACTCGATAATTCGACACTTTCGATAATTCGACACTTTCGATAATTCGACCATTTTAAAAATCAAATTTACAAGGTTGATTGTTGTTTAAATACAACTTTGCTTTTGCATGCATAAACACAGGCTCTTGTAGCAAGAACCCAAATATTATTTATAGTCATAGCAAAAGCCAACTTTAGTGAAAACTGATGCCTCTTCAGAATGAATGGAAGACTGAAATCTGAAGGAGCAGAAGATATGGGTCATTTATACTTTCACCAATGCCTTTAGGATCTTTGCGATGGAACGCGTATGGTGTTTCAGCGCATGTGCTCTCATGTCCTTGAAGCACATATACTGACAGTGCCCAAAGTTGAACACACTGTATAGTGTCTGAAATATCTTTGGCCCCTTCGGATACCAACCTTCACTTCATTCTAGAGAGGCGTTAGTTTTCATGTCATATTTGTAATATAGTTTTGTTGTTTGCAATTTTCTTTTTTTTTTCCTTTCAAATATGTATCCACTCTGAAATATAGTTTGTAAATTTTTATTCCAATTTATTTTCTTATATATATATGTATTTTTTTCATTTCCAAAATATTTATTTATACTTTCACCAATGCCTTTAGGATCTTTGCGATGGAACACGTATGGTGTTTCAGCACATGTGCTCTCATGTCCTTGAAGCACATATACTGACAGTGCCCAAAGTTGAACACACTGTATAGTGTCTGAAATATCTTTGGCCCCTTCGGATACCAACCTTCGCTTCATTCTAGAGAGGCGTTAGTTTTCACTAAGGTTGGCTTTTGCTATGACTATAAATAAGGCTCAAGGCCAAACCTTGGCTACAAGAGCCTGTGTTTACGCACGGACAACTTTATATGTGGCTTTTTCAAGTGTGCGAACATTAGATAGCATACATGTAAAGATGACCCATATCTTCTGCTCCTTCAGATTTCAGTCTTCCATTCATTCTGAAGAGGCATCAGTTTTCACTAAAGTTGGCTTTTGCTATGACTATAAATAATATTTGGGTTCTTGCTACAAGAGCCTGTGTTTATGCATGCAAAATCAAAGTTGTATTTAAACAACAATCAACCTTGTAAATTTGATTTTTAAAATGGTCGAATTATCGAAAGTGTCGAATTATCGAAAGTGTCGAATTATCGATAGTGTCGAATTACAGTTTGTTTATTTATTTTTTGATGAGGTCCTCTTATCTTATCTGCAATATAGTTGTATTTTTCGAAATTTTATTTTCTAATTTGTTAATTTTTTCTTTTTTTTTTTACTTTAATAATATTTATTGAAATCTAATAATTTTTATTTAATGCAATTTAATTAATAATTTATTTAATCCAATGTCTATAGTTTCTTCCCTGAAATTGCTTACCAAACATGAGTCAGTGTTTCCACAGTGTTAACAGTTGGAGTGTTAGAATGCGGAGAAGCAAAATAACTCCCTACTGAATTTCTCAATAGTCTTACTCCCAGAGGAATGCATCCACACCAGTTAACCTCTAGGTTGGTACTATTGTTATGCTTCTGAGAAGTTTTAATCCTAAGCAGGGTCTTTGAAAATGGTACACGTATGGTGATACAGTGCATGTGCTCTCATGTCCTTAAAGAAGTGTAGTTCTGTTGTTTGCAATTTCATTTTCTGATTTGTTAAAATTTTTCTTCTATAGTTTCTCACCTGCGGGTCCTTCGGGTAAACCCGGGGCATTGCCCGGGTCACTCGGCTAGTATGATATATTTCCGGTAAATCTATTTTCCTATTTATGCTGTTTGTTTGTGTTGATATGCTTTTTTCCGTGTTGAGATGTTTTAAAATTTTACTGGTTTTAAATGTTACGAAATTTTAAAGTATCACACGGCTTACATACAGAGAATATCATTATTTTACTTAACTTTTATCGCATTTAAAAGTTTTTGCCATAATTTCATCTAAATTTTAAAAATCTATAAGTTCATTTACATAGTTTTATTTTTATAGTCATAGTTCCTATTTCTATTTTATTACGTTTGAAATATCACTCCGCATGTAAATTTATATGTTGTATATAATGGCTCAAGCGCGCTTATACCCTGTTAGTGTAGTCATACTAGCCACGCCTGTGGAAGAACCGAAAGGTTCGAAAGCTTGCAAATGTATAATAAAAGAGGCTCCTCCGCAAAACTTTAGATTTGTTATACTTTTATACTAATTTATACGGAGTTTACCTGTAGAAACTATGAATGGTAAACAAAAGATAAGCCACGAGAGAAATTTACATAGTAGCAAAATATATACATAAAAATGAACACTCTGTTAATAAAAATAATAGAATTAATAAATACTTTGTTACAATCATTATTGAGATAGTAGTAATGTATATAAATTTTGACATTATTTTTTCATTGCGATAAATTTAATAAGAAGTTGTTAATTTGAAAATAATATAGTGCTGAAAAGGTAAATTTATTATATCTAGATGGTACGCCAAAGTACAAGTATTATGTTTATAATATTCATGAACTCAAGACGTGTAGCATCAAAACGACAACTCTAGGAAAGTTGAAGGTTGGACATTCAAAGTATTACACAATATAACGCAACAGGATCTGTGGTGTCGTGAAAGACGGAATTGAATGCTGATAACAAGAATTTCAATTTTTTTTTCTTTTTTACTATAGAAAACACTATTTTCTCTTAATTCTTCTGATATTGTTAGAAATTTATCTGTGTAGACAGGTGTCGACAACCTTCTGAGTCAGAATAATCAAAAATTACAATTTATAAAAATTCAAAGTTTTTTAAGAACCACACAAGTTTTACTTTCCAATAAAAAATAGTACTCAGATGAATAAAATTTTTATTTTTGCGAGTGCTACACGCAGCTTCACATCCAATGAACCGCATGTGGCTTGCGAGATGCAGGTTGCCGATCCTATTAATTGAAATATTCACAAATTAAGAATCTCTCAATATATATATGAATATGACTTTATTAATTCAAAATATATATATATTGTAGAATGACATTTGAAAATTATGCCGCATGTTTCTTTTGAACGAAAAATTGAAATATATTTTAAGGAGAAATAACGATTATATCTAACCTTAGGGATGAAGTATGAAACGATGAATTGTGAAGAATAATGATAAATGGAAAAATGAAGTGTCCAGGGATGGGAATCGAACCCACAGTTTTCCGCTTACCAGGCAGATGCCATGTTTACTAGGCTACCCTGGACACATTTTTCCGTTCGTAAATATTATATAGAGTAATTTATAATACAATATAATGGGGCTTATGATTGTAGAACGACATTTGAAAATTATCCCGCATGTGTTTCTTTTGAACGAAAAATCGAAATTTATTTCAAGGAGAAATAACGATTATTTCTGACCTTAGGGATAAAGTATGAAAGAGTGAATTGTGAAGAATAATTTTCTCCTTAAAATAAATTTCGATTTTTCGTTCAAAAGAAACACATGCGGGATAATTTTCAAACGTCGTTCTACAATCATAAGCTGCAATATATTGTATTAAAAATTACTTTATATAATATTTACGAATGGAAAAATATGTCCAGTGTAGCCTAGTGGACATGGCATCGTGTGGGTTTGATTCCCATCCCTGGACACTTTCTTTTTCCGTTTATCATTACTCTTCACAATTCATCCTTTCATACTTCATCCCTGAGGTTGGAAATAATCGTTATTTCTCCATAAAATAAATTACGATTTTTCGTTCAAAAGAAAGACATATGGGATAATTTTCAAATGTCGTTCTACAATTATAAGCCGCATTATATTGTATTATATTTACGTTAACAGAAATACATGCATGCTCTTTCATGTATAAATGTATTGTTTTATTAGGGTGATGAGCATATATATATATAGTTATAATTCATATTTAATGGGGAGAAGTGACTCTTTTTGGTACATTATTTTAATTTGGAGCATTTCAATGAAGAGATAGCGTACGTTTATATTAAATAATGTGAAAAATGCTTTGGCTAGAATTTTAAAAGATCTTAGACTTCTATTTTGTTAAAAAGGGTCAAGTAGTGTATTTTTCCTAATTCCTCAAATTCTGTAAGATAGTGCCCTTTCAATTTGGTTTAATAAATAATTACTAAAAATATCATAACCCCACTGAGCTAACTATAGGTAAATGAGATCTACTGGCTATCTATAGAAAATTCGTATTCTATTAAATGATTTTATTATTTCTCCGCCAAATGATCAGTTGAAGGAGGGCAAATATTGAAAAGGATTGTAGGGAGAATGGTCATTTCCTTTATCTCAGGTTGATCCCTTTAAAGTGAACTTGTAGGAAAGAGATTCTGAAAAGGAAGAAAGGGTTGTGTTCCCAGATGGCGATAGATGGATAGATGAAGTTTAGCGTGCACAAGATTTGGAGCTCAAGAGTTGAGGCTGTTTCAGGTTAGGGAGCTTCAATCCAAGTGGGGTCTCGTTAGAAATCTGCAGGTTGGAAATGAGTGTAGACATCATTTAGAGAATAAAGAGTTCATGGTTTCCCCGATATAAAGAAATGAATTTTGATCAAAATGATGATATCAGACAAGATGGCCACGGACAAGTAATGTGAATAATGTTCCTCATCATTAAAGCAATTCTTGTTCAGATAACATACAGGGCGATACAAAGGCCGAGTTCAGAGTTTCCGGTATGGCAAGGAAAAGAATTCAGTTCCAGATAAACAGAGAAGATGCAAAGAACTTGTCTTCAAAAGATCCAGAGTTCCGAGGAGCATCAAGAAGGCAAATTTCTTGGCATCAGCTTCAGGGAGGGATCAACAAGTGCGACTCTGGCTAATAAGAGAGATGAATAACTATAGGCGGCTTTTTCAAGACCTTGTCTAACCACTTCATGACTGTCATTTTGCCATGCTTTTCTTTGATAGTACACCCAAAGCTATGCCTGCATGTAACAATTGTTTACGAAGCCGTATTAGTAGTGCCAAAGGTCGGGATTGTACCTTTTCTTAGATTAGCTATTCAGTCAATCTTAATTATACCTTATTTTAATTACAAGATTGTTTTGTTGTATTGTCAGACTTAGGGACATATTTAAATATTTTGATCTTAAAATCCAATCGAAAAAATAATTTTGAGAAAAATTGTCAATTGAAAGGTTAAACCCTGAAGGTCCTACCCGTCCCTATGCATAAAAAAAAAACAAAATAAAACAACCTTGTATATTAAACGAGGATAAAAAAGGTAGTCTGAAAGATTAAATTTTAAAAAATTGCACGAGACCACGCCAAAATCACAACGAACACGGCAACTGTAACTAAAGTCACACACAGACATAACAGTGGATATACCACTAAAAACAACAAAAACATTTACAGTCTCAAAGTAAGCCCGGCAAAGCAAGGAAAAAACACGCCTACAGAAACCCATCTCTCTCAAATGCCGTCTCTCTGTCAAATGTAACAATTAAACCCTCCTTGGTTGCGATATATTTATCCTTTTATATTTGATTTACTAATATATTTATTGAGCTAAGATAATTTAAAACAACTCCGAAAAAATATGTATATTTTTACTAATACTTTATTTTCAACCCACAAACCTATTTTACATACCTATTTACTGAATTCCATAATACTGGTAACAAAAGTTTTTTCCACAAATTAGAATTTTTTTTATCCATGTATCATTTTATTGAATTTTTACCTCATTTAATATTGAAAAAGGAATAGAATTATCTCTGAAGCTAAACCTAAGTTTGAACCACCTCTTAGAAAAGAATCGTTAACAAATTTCCAGCTAAATCTATAAAACTATAGACAAGGTTAATGCTCTATTTTCCCCTAACTGTCATAGAATAACAAACTGCCTTTTCAATTCAAATAAAATTATATTTCACTTTAAATATATATGTATAATTCATATAAAATATATTAAGATAATAAAACGAAAATTAAAATTATACCGCGAATGTTTCTTTTAAAAATCAAAATTTATTTTCAAAGAGAAATAGCGACATTCCTAACTTTGAGGATGAGGTATGGAAAGGTGAAACATGAAGAGTAATGGAGAACGGAAAAATAAAAAGTGTCCATTTTCCGTTCTCCATTACTCTTCATGTTTCACCTTTCCATACCTCATCCTCAAAGTTAGGAATGTCGCTATTTCTCTTTGAAAATAAATTTCGATTTTTAAAAGAAACATTCGCGGTATAATTTTAATTTTCGTTTTACAATCATCAGCCGCGTTATATTGCATTTTAAATATTAAGATAATGCAAATCTAAAATTTGTAAAAAAGAAAAAGGCACGAACAGGACACGTACCCAGGCACCGCTTGAAAACTAAGATAACCCCAAATAATTTATATTCTGAATTCACTCCTTATGGATTTTAATTGAATTGGATTGTACTAACTTGCATTTTGACAGGCACTATTCTAAAATGACACTGTATTAAAAGAATCTTGTCAAAATCAGAACTTTTTTTGAGAGAACTATGTTTGAAACAGGCCTTGTCTTAAGCAGACCCTTCTCTAAATGAACCTTTTATTAAGCTACTCTTTTTTAGATGAGCCTTGTTTTAAACGGGCTTGTATTAAGCGTACCCTGTCCTAAATGAGCCTTTTATTAAGCTACCCTCTCTTAGGTGAGCTTTGCTATAAACTAGCCTTGTTTTAATGGACACTGTCCTAAATAAGTTTTGTATTAAGTGGACCCTGTCCTAAATGGGCCTTTTATTAGGCTACCCTTTCTTAGGCGAGTCTTGTTTTAAACGGGCCTTGTCTTAAACAGACCCTGTCCTAAATAGGCTATTTAATAAGCTACCCTGTCTTAGGCGAACCTTGTCTTAAAAGAGCCTTGCCATAAGCGGGCTTTGTGCTAATGAACAGCCCAAATGCATTATTAAAATGCGTAGTTAAACTAACGGCCAATTATATGTTCTAAACCTATCAGAATTTTTTTTTTAAAGAGTTAATTTGGTCTAATCTATATATATATATATATAAAATTGAATGTCTGTCTGTATGTTTGTACTCTATAGATTCACAAACCATACATCCAATCGCCGTGAAACTTTGGGATATTATTAGGTATATCCCCGGGAAGGTTTTTGAAAAATAATTTCTTGAATATCTTGAATAACCTTAGAGTTATTTGCTGATTTGTAGATTTAACTCGCAAGCAGCGCCCCCATTGCGACGATGATAACAAGTTTTTTTATCTATAAGTTTTATTATCACTGAGTTTATTATCTTAAAGATTATTTATCAAAAGAAAGAGTTTCGCCTATTAATTGCGCACAAGTCAAAGTTAGTTTTATCATTTATCCACAACATATATATTGGGAGAATAGATAAAATGATGATTTTGTAATGTAGAAAATTAGGAAAGACAAAATTCAGGATGACACGGCAATTTATTTGAGACCAGAATAATGATATAATTCCAAGGCAATATACTATTCCTTTAACTTCCAATTACCGAGGGAACCAATTAATATTGATTTTATTCAACTTATCGAGTATTTTTCAAGGGACCGGGAAAATTTTTTCACTTTATCGAGAGATTCAAATTTACGAGTTTCAAATTATCAAAATATATATATATTTTTTATAAGTTTATAGAGAGAAGCCGGGTACATCCGCTAGTATAGAATATAATTATTATCTATTGATCATCAAATTTTCAATAACTTTAATATTTTTGAAATTTATATAGTATTTCTCAAATATATATTGTTAAATTATTAACATTTATAGATTTATTTTTATAATAATAAATTATTTCTCTATATATAAACACACTCTTATGGACACTATATGTTATTAACACATTTTCATATCTGATGTCAATATATCAAAAATAGTATTAAAATAAATGGTTTTTTTTTTCAGGTTTATTGGAGTTGCTACCAAAGGTCTTCACACAATACCAACCTCCAGGTTTCAATTGTATAAATACCCAATTATTTTACGAGTATGAAAACTTTAAAAGACAAAAATGTATCAAAATCAATGAAACTTCTACCAGTTTCAATTTTGATCTTTTGCAAGTACCTATTCCAATTTTTAAATTAATTTGCGAAAAAACAAATCCATACCGTGAAAACATGTTTGAGTATTATGATATGGCTCAATATGAAATATTGATATTTGAGTCTTGTGGGATTCCTCCAATCCCTTTCTCAAAATGCTGACTAATATTAAAGTGCGAAATCTGGCCTTTCGAAAAAACTCGTTATCATCAATTAATTCAGAAATTTTTAAAGATCTTCCATATCTTACACATTTAGATATTAATTATAACAATATAAAGACTTTGCCTTCTAATTTCTTTGTACCAATTTTAAATGTATCTACTATAAAAATGGAAGGAAATAAGATAAAGATTCTTCCTGAAGACATATTCCATAAATTAACCTTAATGTATAATAAATATTGGATATAATGAATTGGAAACTCTACCAGAAAACATTTTTAAAAATCAATTTCAACTAAGGACTATTCATATGTTTAATAACAAAATTCATTCTTTATATGAAAATATATTTTCAGATTTGCATTCTCTACAATGTCTTGATATTGGTGGCAATAAATTACAGACCATTGCCCCAAAAACGTTTATATCTTTACAAAATCTTCTTATTTTAAGCATGTATTGTAATAAATTAAACACAATGAATCAACAATGGTTCAAAAAAAAACCCTCCTTAAAACTTTAGATTTTTCTGATAACCCTATTTCATACTTTAGTATGAATCCAGAAAATCTGTTCATGGGTGTAAGAAATATAAGGTTTTTATATATTAGAAATGGAAATTTGACAGAAATTCCTGAAAGCCTACTCTCAACACTACCTAACCTAGCTAATTTATATATGAATTCAAATCAAATTAATAATATTTCCATCAACACTTTCAAAATGAATAAAATGCTCTCAAGATTAGATTTATCAGAAAACAATATTAATTTTATACCAAGCGAAATGTTTAAAAGCCAAAATAATTTGAAATATTTACTATTAACTAAAAATAAATTAACTCGAATTACTAAAGGTATGTTCAAATATTTATATCGTTTAAAATATATAACTTTAAATAATAATCATATAGAATTTATCGAAGAAAATTCCTTTGATTATGTCTTTCTTTTAGATGCCCTTTTATTAGAGGATAATAAGCTTGAATATTTGCCAAGGGATATTTTCAAAAGAAATCGAATAAGAAGCTTATATCTATCTGGAAATAGACTAACATCTTTTGATAATTTATATCAAGATATACCATATTTACTGGTTAAATTGAATAATAATAAATTCACATATTTAGAACTACCTATAATGAAAATATCCACCAAACATGTTGAATTAAATAATAATCAGATTGAATTTATAAATATTACAAAAACCATATTAAATTATTCTTCGACTATAATTGAACTTAAAAACAATCCTTTGAAATGTGATTGCAAATTATTGAAATTTTATCATTATTTTAAAAGCCATAAAGATACATTTAAAAATAATATTGGTGAAAATTTACTTTGTAATTCTCCTACAAATATGAAAGGTAGAATATTTAATTCACTTGAAGAGAATAATTTTATTTGCAACATTGAAGAGAATTGTCCAGAGCAATGTAAATGTTACATAAGAGAGATGGATAGAACCACATTCATGGATTGTTCTGATTCAAAACTTGTCACACTTCCTACCGAGGTAGTTCACAATGTCAGTATTCTTAATATGAGAAACAACAGAATTACTTCAAGCGCCAATTTATCTTTGCCATAATGGAGAAATCTAAGAGAAATAAATTTCGAAAATAATCAATTACTTTCAGAAAATTGGGAATTACCACAATTCTTGGAAAATGTAAATTTACAAAACAACAATCTAAGTTGGCTATCATCCGATATTTTCAAATTGTCAGAATTCAACAGTTTTAAAATTAAACTCGGGAATAATCCATGGAATTGTATATGTAATATATCGAGTATGATATATTGGTTAAAATCTATAAGGGAAAAAGTGGAAGACCTCGAAGATGTAACCTGCGAAAATTCAGTTTTAAATAGAGAAAAATATATTCATATCAAACTTCATGAAATAGAAATTAAATCAATTTGTTTTGAGAATGTTGAAATCAGACCTTCACTACATATCTATATTCTAGTTATCTCATCAATAGCTATTTCAATTATTATCGTCATAATTGTTCTTTACTACAAATATAAACAGACAGTTTTAGCATACTTATACATCCATGGTTATCGCCTATTCTTGTGCTTCTACAATGAAGAAGAGATGGATGAAGACAAGAAGTACGACGCCTTCATCTCTTATAGCCACGAGGATCGAGATGTCGCGGTAGAATAAGCGCTGAACTCGAGTCCAAGAGTCCAATCTACACTCTATGTATCCACGAGCGGGATTGGACTCCTGGAAATACCATTTCTTCTAATGTCTTACAGTCTGTAAGAGAGAGCAGGAGAACTGTGCTGGTCCTTAGCGAGGTTTTCTTGAGAAGTCCCTGGTTTCCTATCGAATTCAAGACTGTGTACCACCAAATGATGGAAGACAGGATGGATAGAATAATCTTGGTAATTAAAGGAGAACTTCCTGATATTTCGACACTTGATCCAGATCTACAATTCCTGCTTCAAACTAAAACTTATTTGGAATGGAATGAGCGATGGTTTTGGGAGAAAATACGCTATGCACTTCCCCATAAAAATAAATCAAAAAGAAAAATTACTTTAAATTGACTAAACATATTATTTAAATATATAACAATTTAATATATAATATTTTAAATTTTAAAATGTGTCCTTATTTTTTCATACAAAACGTAATGAAAACTCTGCAATATTTTGTTAATTTTATTGTTCATTTTTTAAAAGCTATTTCGTATTTATTTAGCTTATGTAGAACTATTTACTCTAACAATAATACAAAATAAGTAAATAATATAATCTTGTTACTCGATACCATTCTCTTTCACTCATATATGTGAAGAAAATTTTAAAATTTTAGGTAAGCTCTCAAAAGTATGTTTTCAATTTACTAAATATTTCATATTCCAAAGAAATAAACCACTTCACTTTATATGGCAGAATATATAACTAGTAATATAATTTAAAAAAAAGAACTGTTTATTAATAATTTCAAATCTTTAAAATTATTACACTACAAATATATCTTTTTGTTATCAATTTTTGATCTGTTGAGGCATATGTA
Organism: Cordylochernes scorpioides; assembly: GCA_030710605.1. Lineage (NCBI taxonomy): Eukaryota > Metazoa > Arthropoda > Arachnida > Pseudoscorpiones > Chernetidae > Cordylochernes > Cordylochernes scorpioides. The sequence goes on from CP092867.1 coordinate 30,369,093, forward strand.
TATATTTTTAGATAACCTTGTAAATATAATAAATCAATATAATTAATAACATCTACATTTATAAATATTATAATGTTAAATAGCTATGTAAATTGATAGGCTTAGCAAAAATACGATGTTTCTTTTTATGGATTTCAAGTAGTTTTGTACTCACATATTTTTGTAGTTACGAGGACATCCCTTTTAGATAAAAACAAATATATATTTATTTAAGGAACGACTTGTTCCAATACAATTGTTGTAAACAAGCGAGCGAAGAATCAAAACAGAAAAGTCATGAAGCGTAGTAGTGTGTAGTAGTGACGTCAGCACCGATGATGACAAAGTCAAAGTCTGCGTAACATTAATGCATATAAATCAAGTTTAAAATTTTAATTTTGTTAATCGATTTTATACATTTTAATAAATTTCAAAACCTAGTCAAGCTTAAAAATTGATATAGGCAAAGGTTTTTTACTTAAATAAACAAATCTAAATATATAAACCATTTAAAAATTTTCAAAATGTTTCTAAAAATATAATTGAACACTAATTATATCCTTTAAAATAGTGTTTATTTATAATTTAAAAAAATATATAATAATCATATATAGTTTTTTTTTCGAATTTGAAATCCATAAATGATTGTAAAATATCTTTTTTTTTTTGCTGTGTGATATTATTTTAAATTTTTTTGTACACGTGGTAATACAATAAATACACAATGCAGTAATTAATTTTAATTATTAACTATTTAAAACACAAAAAGTTCGATTTCCTATATAGAAAAAAAAAAGCTTATTAAATTTCAATCAACTTATAGAAATTCATTAAATAACTTTTATATTATAAAAATAATTTTATAATTAATTTAGTATTTTGAAATTTTACCGTATAAATGATCATAAATATTATTTTTCTCTTCTATAGGTTTTTAACTTTTAATTAGACAATTTAAATTTATATTTAGATATTTTTCATTTTAATTTAGACACTTTCATTTTTATTTAGACATTTTCAATTTTAATTTAGACCCTTTTAGCTTTAATTTAGACATTTTTCATTTTAATTTAGATATTTTTCATTTTAATTTAGACACATCGACTTTGTCTAATGTCTAAATATATATTAAAATTGTCTAATTAAAAGTTTAAAACCTATAAATAAGAAGAGTAATAAAGAATAAAAAATATATAATACCTCTTTTCTCTCTCTCTTAAAGTGGGCGCCACCAATGACGACTTGTATATATATTTATATATATACTAGATGAATGGCCCGGGCAACGCCCGGGGTTTACCCGAGTGCGAATATATTTTAAAAACGTTGACTTGGGTGGTCGCTATTAACAGGGTGGTCTGTATAGACAGGTGGATGTATCACACAGCTGATAACAGGGTTGTCTAGAGTGGTCGCTATAGACAGGGTGGTCTGTATAGACAGGTGGATGTATCACACTGCTGATAACAGGGTTGCCTAAGGTGACCGCTATAGACAGGGTGGTCTGTATAGACAGGCAGCTGATAACAGGGTTGTCTAGAGTGGTCGCTATAGTCAGGGTGGTCTGTATAGACAGGTTTATGAGAGAGGCAAACTTACAGGTTGTTGACGCCGCAATCCCCAGAGAGAGTGTTTTTTGTTGCATCATGCTGTGACTCACACGATGACCCAAGGTCAACAGGGGTGGAGCAGCAAGCTTAAGCCTATCACCGCTGGCGGCGCTGCTTGCGAGTTATATCTACAATTCTGCAAATAACTCTAAGGATATTCAAGATATTCAAGAAATTATTTTTCGAAAACCTTTCCGGGGATATACCTAATAATATCCCAGAATTTCATGGCGATTGGATGTATGGTTTTTGAATAACAGGGTTGTCTAGAGGGGGGCAGGGAGGACACGAGTTCCCTGGCAGCCAATGAGCGCACATTCTATCCGTGAGCTTCAGACAAACAGACAAACAGACAGAATAAGGCAAATATATTATATATATATGTATATTTATTAATTGTTATATATATTTATACCTATTTATTCATATATTTATCATTATATAATCATATTTTTTCATATTTATATTTATTCCGTATTTAACCTTATATAATCTTATATGGACATTGTAATAAATTAGTTTCAATCTCAATCTCTCTCTTTAAAATATATTATTTTTTCGGCTTTGTTTAAGAATAAATATATGGACATCATTATTTTTTTAAATAATCAACTTTTAAAATATATTCTTGCTTTCTCGAGAATACAATATTCTTTCTTAATCATTAATAAAGAATATGTTTAAGAATTTAAAAAAATGTATTCTTTTTGCAGCGTTGGCTGATAGATACTATAGCATTTCTGTTATTCGCGGCATGATTAAGACTTTTCGGCCTGTCTGGCTCTGTATTTATCTATCCTGCGAAAGCTTTAGAATTTAGAACTTGATGTCCCTGGTTCGCTTTCTCGCTATCTTTTTATTTTCTCTAATTATTTTTGTGATCTCTTCCTCATTTTGTAAATATTGACTGAGTTATCAACAAATTTGTTTTGACAATTGTGACCCTGGACATCTAGCCATTGCTCAAGAAGCCTGCATATCCTGTGTCTTCAACAATCTGTTCCACCAGTGCTGTTCATGCTGCTATGGCAAACATTTCACCTGGAAGAACTTTAAAATCATCCAGCAATTTTTAGAACTGACTTATTTTTGCGAAAAGACTGAATGAGAACTTCTTCGCCATCTTCACGTCACCCAATACAAACATTTACATGTTTTCATGAGCTTTAGGGTAAGATAGGTTCATGAAAAATCCATGCTTGCTTGATGAGTACTCTTAATCGTTAGGAGAGCCTTCTCGAATATACATAATTGCACATTGTCTCTTCATTTATAATTATTCCCTTCTACCATATTTCTTAGATTAATGTGTTTATATATCCTTGATAATTCATACTATTCCTAAAATAAATCATAAAGAAGCCTTTTTAGAATAATATTTCCAAATTGGGTTTGTATAAAGAGAACAGTCCAATATAATTAAACCAACAACCCCATAATATAACAAGATTTTCAGGCTGTATAATAAACACTTCTGTAAATAATTATACGCATGATTGACATGAGTAATTACATCATCATATGTAATGTACTTTGTACAAACTGAGGATAAATAAATAAAACTCTGTAATAGATTAAGAGTTGAGCTAAAGCAGAGATCGAGATGTATAAGTCCCACAACGAGGCCTAGAAGATAGGGCGTTGCCAGTATACAATGACACTTCTTCCGATCCACGCTCTTGTTGCATCCGCTGAAACTCAATACTTCCTCTCGGCAAAGATATATAAAACCTCCGCCCTAGCCGAAAATATAGACACTTCATTATCAGCAGAAGCCCTCGTCGGTTGTGTCCAAGGTCCACCTCAAGGACCATGTAGACCAGTAAGAACTCTACTATCTCCATCTTTCGCTGCTAGCTCGACTTTTATATGTTCACAGAACTTTCCTAGTACAACTGTGTCTCTTCGTTTTTTGGTGTGGACATTCCCAAGCTTTGCACTCTGCCTCGACCACGACTGCTTGTACTCTGTGATAACTGTTAAAGGTCTTCCAAGGTGCAGAGAGGTACTGGAAAACTCTCCACATCCTGACTGTTCCTCTCAGTTAACGCAGTAAGGCGAGAGTCGACAGGATCTCACACCATAGATTAAGTCGACAGGATTCCACAACGACATATTTTCTACACATATATATATATATATATATATATATTAGATAATAAAAGGCATATATTGGATTTTATAAAATATTTATTTTGCCAATATTTCGGCTGGCTGAACGCCAACCTTTATCGAGGCATTACATTTTTTCATGAGTTTGTGTATACAAAAATGTAATGCCTCGATAAAGGTTGGCGTTCAGCCAGCCGAAATATTGGCAAAATAAATATTTTATAAAATCCAATATATGCCTTTTATTATCTAATGAATTAAATATGGATTGCTCTATTTTCAAAACAAAATATATATATATATAGTATAGTTATGAAAAATTTTAAGATTAATAAATATTTTTATTTAATTTAAATGTGTGAGGTTTATTTTTTTTATTTTTTTTGTAATAAATAATTAGTTAGATTATATTTTAAAAAAAGAAAAAAAAAAAGGTGACACCAGCAAAGCATCGGCAGTTACGCGTCATAGGCTGGGTGAAAAAAGGAATAAGCGAAGAGAAAGTTTTAAAGAGAAGAGCAAAGACAGAACCATGATAATAATTTTCCAAATATAAAATAAAGCTAATTAGAGAGAGAGAAGTATTTTTTTGCTCTATTATCTCTCTTGATGAGAGAAGTTAGATTTTTGTAATTTTTTTTTTTTTGGGGAATTCTTTTTTTTATATATATAAGCTTATTTTAAAGACAATCTAGTGTAAATGTGGAGGACACGATATAAGATAATATATTAAATTAGGAAGGATGAAAACCTTAAGGGTTAGACCAGTTGAAAACCATAAAGGTTAGACCAGATGGAAAGAGGATGGTACTCAGGTGGGCCTCTTCAGATGAAGACCTGAGCAGCAGTTTCGGCCCTTACTCCATTACTGCCAAACCATACCTCTTCGACCAAATAGAAAGCAAATTTAGGTTGGAACAGAGATAGGGTAATAGCTGAGCCTTAGATACTACAAAAATCAACTAATGAACTAAGACATTGTCATCTTCTGCACTTTCAAACCTAACTCAAAAAATGTTTTTTTCAGTTCAGAAGTTAATTTGATTCGGTTCCCTAGACTTAATCAGATTGATACATACTTATCCCTTAGTGTTAAACTTTAAATCAAATTGTGTTTATTCTTTTTGGGTATAAGGACTGTAAGAGACTGATAAGAAATTAGTGATACAGTTAAATGATTATTATAAATATAGGAAAAAATTATCATATCCCAAGCCTTTAACAATGTGCGTCGACAAGGGAACAGGAATTCTAACATTAAAGAACATAGAAAAATAAACTTTGTCTGATGTTGGTAGGTTCAGATTATAGTCCAAATTGTGTTCATACACTCTAAATAATAGGACTGTAGGAAAATAATAAGATATTAGTAGTATGAGAGGATAAGGATTAATTGGAACTACAAGAAAGTACGATTAAATTCAAACAAGTTAAGAATGTGCGTCATACCATAAATGGAAAAATCAGCTTCATCAGACAAAGACATAAGTCCCTTGTTTGAAGATGGTGAAAATGCTTTCCCATAATAACTCACATCATCAATTTATTTGAACTGGTCCTAACGGAACCGTATATTCTATATATAGTCCTATCTATACTTTTTTTTTAATATAATATATGAGGACCATTACCTGTTATTTCTGCCAAATAAGGAAGTTTAGGAATTTAATTTTTAATGCTTCATATCAATTAGATTGAATGTTCATTCTCTATACCCCCCTTTATAAAGATTGAACACGCATAGATAATTGTTATGTATGCTATAAGGAGAGAAAAAAATATTCTAAAGTTATCGTATAAATTTAAAGGATCAAACAAAGTAAGAATTAGAGAAAACACAGAAATAAAGGTATGGTATTGGTAAGCAAAGGTAAAAAGAACAAATCTAAACAAATAAACAATGTGCGGCGTTTCGGCATCAGCGTCGCTACAATCTTCAGACAAGTCTGAAGAGGGCCACAATGTCGCTACCGAAATGCCGCACACCACTCATTCACTTGGACCCGGTCCCGTTACCTTGTGTTTATAATTTATAATCCAAATTGTGCTTTATCAGTATGGTATTGGTGTTTCAGAATATTGAATTTAATAGTTTCTATTAGTGTAGATGGAATTTTTTTTCCCATTAATTTAAAATCTTAATTATTATTTGTTCTAAGTCCAATTAAAAGGGGTGAAGAAAAAAGAAACAAGGAACACAAAAAAAAAAATAGAAAAATAGAAAATAAAATAGGAAAGGAGAGAAAGATGAGGTGGAATAATAAAAGAAAATTTCTTTGAAAATATTTATAATAGCTTATAAGTACACTTAATTAATGTGATAGCATTTGTTATGAATGTTATGATTTCAAGAGTATTTACCTATAATTAAATTATTTATTATCTAGATTAGCGGAATGTAGTTAGTGTTAGTAAATCAAGAGAGATAGATGATGTGACTCTTGTTAGTTGCCTCATTGTCTACAAGTGAAAGTAGCATTTAGATTGAGTGTTCCAGTTGAAGTCAGTATTGCTGTTAACATTATTATAGATCATTCATTTATATGTATTGAATTGCGGTTCATGTTATCAACTTAAAATTCAATATATGCATGTTACAATTAACATCACAAGCAAATTCTACTCACCCAGGGGGAAACGGTTAATATCTATAAATAAATTTTCGATTTAAAAGTTAGCGGAGAAAAACAAGTTTGAATAATCGGTCAAATGTTAATTAAATTCTCATAGTGAAATTTTTGAAGTCATTGAAGTTGAAATTATATGAGAATTTATTTTTGTGAAGATATTTTCTGATTGCTAAAATGTTAATTTTTCTAATTGTATTTTGGCTGAATCCATTTTTTTTTTAAATTCGTCATTTAAGTTTTTAATTTTGCTTATAAAGTTGTTTAGTTTGTTGTTAATTCTGTAGTATCTTAAAAATGTCCAAAATAGATACCTTTGGTGCAATTTTTTGATATATTTGAATCTTGTCTATTATATTTAATAATGTTGAAATCGAAATTTGATCTTTTGTCATATACCTCTATACCTTTTTCTTTTAGATTTATGTATAAATCGAGGAAGTTGACTTTTTGATTAAATTTGATTTTTTCATTATTTTTTAGATTTAGATACGGAGGATAGATTTTTTCTATTAATTTTGAAAAATTATTATTATTGAATATAAGGATGTCATCTACATATCGGAACAACCACCAGTTAACTTTGTTAAGAGAAAAGAATTCCCTCTCATACCAAAATAACAGGAGGTTGGCCAATAATGAACTCGATGACGTACCCATAGGTACTCCTTGTTTTTGATTGTAAATTTGATTTTTAATTTGAATATAATTGAATTTAAGAAATGTTTCTAAAATTAATTTTGCTTTATTGTAGTTAATAACAATAGTTTTGCTACCATTGTGAATTAAGGGAATATTGAAAGTCTTGTCTATTAAAAATTCTGAAAATAGATTTATAATTTTGAGTTTAAGATCCTCTAACTCCAGTTTAGAGAAGAGGTCTTCAAAATCAAAAGTATTAACTGATTTTAGTTTGGGAAGGTTTTATTAATAAAATTTAGTATGTTCTTATTGGAGTCAATAAAGTTGTATTTTTCTTTATTGCGGATCTGTTTTGTTAAAAATTTTAAAGTTGAAGCTAATTGAAGGTCTAAATTGTTCAAATTTGAATTTATTCCAGATGTTATGGTTCTGAATTTGAGAGGATTTTTGTGTATTTTGGGTATAATGTAAATATGAGGTATAATAGGGGTAGTGTTTTTTTTGCTATAGATATTTAAAGTTTTTTCTTTAACCTCCAATTCCTTTTTAATTTGAATCGGGGTTATATTTGTTATGCTGTATTTATCGGTGTTGTCCATTTCTTGCATAATTAGGTCGCGGTACAGATTTTTGCAAGTGATTGAGAAGTTGTTGGAACATTTATCAATTGTAGTAATAATGTACTCTTCTTGAATAATTTTGATGTTTTCTTTTAATTTTCCAATATTTGAGGGGGGCATTTTTGCAATTTTCAGTTTATTGTGGTAATAATCCTTGACATGTTTTATAATTTCAAATTTCCAATTAAGGAAAGTAAATTCGGGGACCTTGAACTTTAAGCTTGTTTTATTAATAAAAAGATCAAGATCTTGGAGGATTGAATTAACTGTGTTGTTGTAATTTTGTTTGATTGGTGGTATAAATTTATATCCGTTGTTCAGCAAGACTTGTGTTTCTTCATTTAAGAATGTGAAGTCACTGGTTAGGATGTGACCTTTATATTTATGTTGGTCACTTATATTATTGCACTTACAGTTAATACAATTAAAGTTGTTTTAATTTTTTTATGAAGGTATTATAGTTGCATACCATACTTCCTAGATTTTTGTTGTATTTGAATGTGGTTTTAAAATTTTAACTTTGTACTGGGAATAAGTATTTGATATCAGTGTTGTTGAATATATCATCAAATTTGATATGTTCAAAGATTTTGTTTGTAAATTTTATGACGATGTTAACAGAAGTACTGTTATCAATTTTCTTAAATTTGTAGATATCTTTAGCAATATCTGTAATTCTATTAGATAGATTGTTAGTTCTAATATATTGTATAAATTTTTCCATTTTTTTTTGTTGTTAAGTTTGAAGAGGAAGCTAATAATTTTTTGTGTAAAATTTGGTTGGAATTCCTGATTATTAATTAAAACCTGTTCAAAGTCTATATAACCAAGTTTGTTTGTGCTTTTTCCTCTCTTGTTATTTGGAATAGTATTTAGTTGTTTTTTATATTTACAGCTACTTTCATAGATAGAGATATTTGGATCGGTTACTGTATTCGTATGATTTAATTCATCATTTAAACCATAAGGGTAGAGAGAATTTTGCTTCAGAATGTATTGATTTTCTAATATTAGCCGTTGTTTTTTTGTTTTTACATATATCTAAAATTTCTATGTTATGGTTATCAAAAGAGTGAATCTTATGATGTTCTATCATATAATTATTACCTATTAGATTTTTCGCATGATTTCTATGAAGGTTAATTCTAATATTTATGGGATTAGAAGTTTGACCAATGTATATTAGGTTGCATTTACTACATGTTAACTTATATATAGTGTTCTCCACCTTACAACTAGTTGTTTGGAATTTATCATGGTATTATGAATATAATATTTTGTTGAAAAGATAGAGAATTGAAGGTACAGTCGTGAAAATTGGAAAGATAGTTATTTACTTATCAAGTAGTTTTTATTTTCAATTACTTTAAGCAAATTGTACATTAAATATTTATCACAATTATATTGAATTTATGAAACGAATCCTATATTAGTGAATTAAAAGAAAATAGGTATATTAACTATACATATTTACAACTATAATCAAAAAGTGGTATATTCTAAATCTATGGTCAAAAATTAAAGAATGGTCAATGAATGAAAATAAAATACATGTTTTTAAAAAATGAAATATTTACATTTTAGATAATATATATATGTTATATAAAAATATTATTTTATTTGAAATTATATTTCATAGATTTAAATATTCTGTTATATCTACCACCAGATGTCGGGACTTTCCCTTTATAAAACCGATTGTTGTTGTTTCTCGATGACCGGCTCAAACCTTTTGTACATTATGTAAATAAGTTTTCATTTTTTTATTCTTACGCCTTAAGCCAGGCAATACTTTAATCAAATTATGTTTTCTATATTCCATAAGCTCAATTAAAGCTATTTTTGATAACTATTTTCATTAATATTATTCTGTTACCACGACTGCAATATCACATACTCATGGATTCCAAGATCAACAGCAGAAAATCGTTTTTCCCCTAATATATATATATATTATCCTTGTAATGGATTAATACTGATGTACCAGACTATCCTAATATTTCTCTTATTGAGGTAGAGACAGTAAGAAATTGTTAGTAAATTGATGAAAGCGTCAAATTACTTGAATCCATACTTACAATGGCTTATATTTGAAACATATAATTCTTGAATAAGAAGGTTACAGTGTAAGAACGATCAATACGACGAGCTTGTGGAGATATAAAATGATTTGCACAAGGATGCGCCACTGAGGTATTTCCAAGAAAGAAACAGGATGCTGATTAAGCTGAGGAAGTGAAGAAAAACATTATCTGAAAAGTCTATTTAGAAAAAGGAATAGGATTTAAAAATATATTTTAGAATAACTGTGGATATATAGATATAAGAAGATAATAATAACCTTATAAATCTATATATATAAAAATGGATGTTTGTTGGTCCGTTGGTCCGTCCGTTCGTCAGTGATAATCTTCTACATCGCTCAACCAATCGTGATGAAACTTTGGGAAGATGTTTAGTATACTACCGGGATGGTTTCTGGCTAATTACTCTTTAGAAATAACCTTTCGTTGCATTTTTATTCACAATAAAACGTAAATTCACTCGCAATCAGCGCCCCCTCGCGGCAGACGTATGGCCTGAAATAGCCTCGCATGAGCTTATTTGTAACGTCAAGCTTAGCCTAAAGGTTAGGTACACAGCTCCGTACCCCCGCAACCTAGGTTCGAGGCTTAGCGTGGGTGTTTTTTTTTTTTTTTCATTTCTTTTATATTACTGTAGCAAATTATTAAAAATATTATTTTATTTAAAATGTAGGCTTTTTAAAATAAAAATTAACATAAACAATTTTTTAATAATATTTGTAACAAACCTAGGTTCGAGGCTCAGCGTGGGTGTCTTTTTTATTTTCATTTCTTTTATATTATTGTAGCAAGGTCTGTTTTTACCGCATTATTATATTTTGATTGGTTTATTTTAAATATGTTTGTTATGAAGGCTCTATGTAATACTATTTTGAGCACATTTTACATTTTAAACACCTAAGCCCCCCTCTTTTTAATATTGTAGCAAAGTATTAAAAGTATTATTTTATTTTAGATGTTTGCCATGAAACTTTGGGAAGTTGTTTAGTATACTACCAGGACGATTTCTGGCGAATTATTTTAGAATAATATTTATAACAATAATTATAGCGAAATTAAGACATAGTGATTATATTCTGTGTTTGTGAATATATAAATATTTTACAGAAAATGTGAGAACGTTCTATTAGAATATCTCGAAAACAAAAAACAATACATATAAACGAGTTCACTGACATTTATTAATGCATTGATTGTAATCAATGATTACAATGAAGGGCTATATTATCTATATATATATAAATCACTTTCAAATTTTAACGTAACGTTCCCTTCTCAATCCCGTAGGGCTTTAGATCGGCTAAAACATTTTTATCTTTATAAGTGAATATTAACTTTACTGTACTGAATAGTTTAGTATAATGTTAATTTAACATATTACAATTTAGCCACAGCAACGCGTGGCCGGGTTCGCTAGTATTCAATAAAAATGCAAATATATCATTCGATCATGACAGATAAAGTCATCAACCTTGTCTTTGTCTTCAAGGTTGGTTGCTTTTGAAGGCCTCCCACTACGTGGTTTGCCATCCAAAGAAGTCTCACCACTTCAGAATCTTTTCATCCATCTTCTAACATTACTTACATCAATTGTGGCTTATTTGTATACATGTTTCAGTCTCTGGTGAATCTATGAAGATGAACATCCCTCCAATCCCAAAATTCAATAACGGCTTCAGTCTTGAGTCCACTATATATTTATAGTTCATATATATATTACATAATCTAAATATAAAAATATTCTATAATTTAAAAATATATTTTATTTTCATTCATTGATAGTTATACTTGTTTTTTGACCATAGTTTTAGAATACGCCGACTTTTAATACTTGTAAATATGTAGTTATCTAACCTATTTTTGAAATTCACTAATATAAAATTCATTTAATAAATTCTATATAACTGTGAAAAATGTCTTATTGTAATTTTCTTCAAGTAATTTAAAATAAAAACTACTTGATTGTAAATAGTTATTTTTCTGCTTTTCTTTCAAAATGACACGACTGCAAACGATACCATTAAAAACTCATGTACTCAAAAGAACCAGCAATTAATCTCTATCTCAAAATAATATTTATTATAACATATATATAGTTCAACTATATACAAGTTGTACAACTTGTAGTTCAATATATATACCTTTATATATCCTAATAAATCATTAATAATTCAAATATTTGTTTATCAAAATTTTTATGAGTTTTTCATTATTCAACACACACACCAATTGATTTTAAACATTTAGTACAGTAAAACCTGAATTAAATATGACCGAGACGGATATTTTTGAAGAGAAGAGGGAAAAATTGTCGGTATTAAAGAAAAAAAAGCACGTGTTTTCCTTGTTCCATTTTGAATTAATAGCCTTTTATTTTTATATAAACCGAAATCCAATTTCTTCGATTTCAAAGAGGTATGTGTTTGTTTTTCACCATTCAAAAAATATGTTTTTAATTATATAAAAAAAATAAAATTTTTGATGCTTCAATTTATTTTTATTTCATAAAACGAGGAGCTTTCGGGAGATTTCCCTTTTCTGTTCGATTATATATATATATACACAAAAAAATACGTATTTTTATAAATTATTCATAATTACTAGGGGCGTCCCAAAAGTGATATCTGTTAGCCCATAACTCGAATAAAATATGACCTATTTTATTTGAATTTTAATATGTTGTTAAGTTAAACCTTCTTTAATTATTAACTATTTTGTTTTTAGATACCTTAAGTCAAATTATGGAATCAAGACAGAAACAAAGAGCGGTTAATAAATTTTGGGATTGGAGGGATGTTCAACTTCAGAAATTCACCAGAGACTGAAACATGTAAACAAAGAAGCCACAATTGATGTAAGCAATGTGAGAAGATGGATGAAAAGAATCCGAAGTAATGAGACTTCTTTGGATGACAAACCACGTAGTGGAAGGCCATCAACAGCAACCAACCCTGGAAACGAAGACAAGGTTGATGACCTTATCTTGCATGATCGAAGAATAACTATCAGAGAGTTGTGTAATATACTAAATGTTAGATCTAATGCAATAGAAACAATGATTGGACATCTAGGTTATATAATATATGTTCAAAATGGGTTCCAAGGTAACTAACCCCTGATCAGCGTGATTAAAGGGTTTAGCTATGCCAAGAGCTGCTGGATTTCTAGGAGGCCTACAAGGACTCTTCTTTTCAAATATTGTGACTGGAGATGAAACCTGGGCATACCTTCATGGACCGGAAACTAAGTCACAGTCATTAGAATGGCATCATCCGATTCACCTAAGAAAAAATTTAAAAATACAGAGGTTATCCAAAAAGGTGATGGTAACTGTCTTTTGGGACATGTGCGAGGTGTAATACTGATTTATTTTCTAGAAGAAGGCAGCAGTGTGAACAGGTATCGATATGTTATAACATTACGAAAGATTAGGGAAGCTAGTCGAAAAAAATGACCAGGGATCCCATTTAAATCCAATAAGTTACACATGACAATGCACGTCGGCACACCTGCTTCCAGACTTCAGAGGCTATTGGACAATTAGGCTGGCCAATGGTTTCACAACCCCCATACAGCTCAGATTTGTCACCTGCTGCGACTTATATTTATTCTCTCCAATAAAAAAGGTCTGAAGGGACAAAGATTTGAAGACCTACAGGAAATAAAAAGGGCTATAAAGGTTGAGAAAACAACCTCCAGAATATTTTCAAAGCTTTAATCTATAAGTAACATTTTATGTTATTAAATATTTCACGATTGTTATTCAAATATACATCGTTTTCGTTCTATTTTAATCACGTACTATTTTGATACATTTATAAAATATTGACACCCTTTAATTTTAATTATTAAGCATACACATAAAATGTTTTTTTTTTATTTTCATAATAATATCAGAATAAAACGTAAGATACATATTTGAGAAGAAAGAATATATTGCAAATTTCGCCTATCCATCTATGATAAGAATAATCCTAAATAAATTAGGTAACAAATATAAAATGGAAATGCAAACAAATATGCTTATACAATATAATATAATGCGGCTTATGAACGGAAAAATAAAAGTGCCCAGGGTTTGGAGTTCCCATCCCTGGACACTTATTTTTCCGTTCATCATTACTCTTCACAATTCATCCTTTCATACCTTATCCCTAAGGTTAGAAATAATCATTATTTCTCCTTAAATAAATTTGGATTTTTCGTTAAAAAGAAACACTTGCGGTATAATTTTAAAATGTCGTTTTATAAATATGTTAATGCCCTTAAAAAAATATTTCTTTGAGAAAAAAAAAACTTTCTTCTTATTAAAAAATACTGTGTGTCTATGAATAAATAGTATATTGAATGTGTTTGGCTTGGTAAGGATTCTTTAAGAATTTATTTTGATGAAATATTACATTTATGCAGTAGAGATAAACTATTCGAAATAAGAGGATCAACACATATACTTATATTATACTTATTTCTATAAGAAGTTGAGGTTGCTACAGCTGGGACTATCTGGAGCTCCTGAAAAGGTCTTGATAACTGGCATCTTGCATGGCCTGCCTGTAGAGATGCAACAAAGGTTGGCGGTAACCCAATTCGCAACCCTGATGGAACTAAGAAAAGTCCTTGAAAGGCATAGGCCATGCGTTGGTCCATTGAATCAAAAGAACACCTTTTCAAAAAACTAGCAAGCCAGGGTTGACCTATACCGCTGTCAAAAATGGCATTGTATCTTTCTGTTTCCTCACCCGATTCCATGTTATTATTTAATGTTAATGGTGTGACAATAAAACCATTTCTAGATCCGGGATCTTCTATTGATTTAATACGAAAAAGCGTTCTAGATAAATTTTCAATGGAAAAGTGTTCCATCAAAAACAAAATTGACTACCATAAATCAGAACGATGTTTTTTCGTCAGAGTGTATTGACCTCGAGTTAGAAATTGATAATCATAAGATCAAGGTCACTGCCATAGTCCTTGAAGATATGCCTTTTGAGATCTTGATTGGGAAGCCAACGATGAAAAAATTCAGAATTAAATGGGACTTTGGTACAGACGATATCAAGTGCTTTTCTTTGAGATCAAGAGAAGTTGTTGCTACCATCGATGACTTGAGGACTAAATTCCCCGAACTTTGCCATACTTCTAAAAAGAAATTCCCTAAATCTGAGGTAGACTTTCTGCTAAAGCCCAATAACAACATAGTGGCGTGCAAACCCTATCCTATGTCGGATCATAAGAGAAGGTGGAATGCTAGAAAAATTGAGGAGTTGTTGGCTAGGGGTATAATTACTCGTTCTAATTCGGAATATGCATCACCTTGTATTTTGGTTCCTAAGAAGGATTCTTCTTATCGACTCTGTATCGATTATCGACGATTAAATCAGGAGACCTTCTTGGACCCTTTTCCATTCCCCAGAATCGACACAATTATCAATCAATTTGGAGGATGTCAATACTTTACCAAAATTGATTTGAAAGACAGTTTTTGGCAAGTTGGCCTAACTGAAGCCACTAGAAGGTTCTCTGCTTTTGCTACTCCAGATGGGCTTTATGAATTTACTAGGTTACCATTTGGGTGGAAGAACTCGCCTCCTAAATTTCAACGAGTAATAAGCGAGATACTAGATGATTTGCTGGAACACAGAGAGTGGTCGTCTACCTTGATGATATCTGTTGTGGTGCCCCCACACTTGATGAGTGTGCTTTCCTCACCTACGACATTCTTCATAGGCTGAATAAGTTTAATATGACGGTAAACTTGGACAAATGCCATATTTGTGTCGCTGAGGTGGAACTTTTGGGTAGAGTCATCAACGGCAATTCAAAACAAATGAAGGAAGAAGTGATAGAAAAGGCTAAACTTATGAAACGCCCTTACGATCTAAAGTCTCTCCAATGCTTCACCGGGTTCACTGGACATTTTAGAGCCTACATACCCAATTATTCTAAGATAGTCCGACCGTTGGATAATTTAAAGAAAAAATATTCAGTGTTCATGTGGTCTCTACTGAGTGTGAAGAGGCTTATTTAAAGCTGATGGACATCATAACCTCCAAACCAATCTTGGCAATTCCGGATGAGTCCTTGCCTTACGAACTATCTACCGACGCGTCCTATTATGGAACAGGGGCAGTTCTATACCAAAAAGATGTAAATAAGAATAAGCCACATCAGCTCAGAGTAATTAGTTATTATTCTTATACATTCTCTAGAGCTGAACAAAATTATTCCATCACGGAGAAAGAATGTCTGGCTGTTCTGAAGGCTGTCAAACAACTCAGATTCTACTTGGAAGGCAAGCCCTTCGTGGTCCACACAGATCATCGCGCCTCAACTCAGTTACTTTCCTGTGGTCATCTAAGGGATCGACTTGCGAGGTGGCAGCTCTTCCTTAGTTCTTTTGAAATGAAGGTCAATCACCGTTCTGGAAGAGAGCTTAGTGATGCTGACGCTTTGTCAAGATTGGCTATAGAAATACCTAATGACAATAGCCAAGCCGTGTTGTTCTTCAAACATCAAAGCGCATTCCATTAAAATTAGAAAACTATAACAAATATTTTGTCCCTGACGAACATCGGACTTCACTTTTATCCCTGTATCATGATGACCCCTTATCAGGAGGACACTCTGGATTTTGGCGAACCTATTATAAGATGAAACAACGCTTCTCTTGGCGGGGCATGAAGAACGATGCAAGAAAATATGTGGCATCCTGCCCTACATGTCAAAACATCAAGTTCAAATATAGGTGCCGGCCTTCTAGAATGAGTTTGCCTTCTCAGTCCCGTGTACCTTATCATACGGTGCACATAGATTTTGCAGAGGCTCCTTCTGGCGTTAAGGATAAAAAATCTACATTTTTATTGGTTATTGATGAGGCCACCAGGTTGGTTCAAGCTAAAGCCATGAGACAACATGGTCGAGCACTGATAAAATATTTTGAAGGACACGATGATTTAAAGGCAATACAGACCATTATATCGGATCAAGGAAGATCATTTGTATATGGCGAGTTTCCTAGATGGGCAGCCTCTAAGGACATACGATTGATAACATCTTCGCCTTATCACCCCGCAGGAAATGGTTTAGCCGAAAGGGCAATACGAGATATAAAAACTTTTCTCTCTTGTTATCCCCATTTTAAAGGCGGATGGAAAAATGCTTTAGAAGCAGCAGTGAGATATCACAATAGGTCATACAATTCTTACCTGGGTTGCTCTCCTTTGTTTAAGTTTACCGGAACTTCTCCCGTCTTGCCTGCCGATAAAGAACTCGATCTTCAGTGTGACCTTCATGAAACCGAAAAAACCCCAACCGAGCAGAACCAATACCGACAAAGAACGAAGCTCTATTTCAATCGTCGTAATAAAACCACGCCACCCGAGCTAAAAATTGGCGATTTTTATTCTAGTCAGACATCAAAGAGTTGGAAAAGAATGGCACCAGACAGGCCCTCATCGAGTAACGGAGGTAACCTTCATGGATGGATACCCTAAATATGTTAAATACCAAACTAATGATAAGATTCCCAGAACGGCACACATCTCGAATATAAGACCTTTCACCATTAGACCAACCGTTGGAACGGGATCATCTCGGGAGCGATGATCGATTATCGGTGGCGGGTGTTGTAGTAAACCTGTATGATAATTAACTTCTTATTTAAAAACTTTTGTAAATATGTAAATCAAGTTTTAGATATAACTAAGAGTATGTAGAACAATAAAGTTTTGTGTTTCTGTTCTATATGGCAGGTTGTGCCTTATAATTTCGATATAGCCTCTTTAATTCGGCAGATCTTAATTAAACATTTAAAAAATATATTACACATATTATGTCATTTATCAAAAGAAAAAAAAAAGAGCAGGAATGTAAAATTTTAGTCTAGATAAGGTTTCGACTAAATTTGAACTAATATAAAAATAAATAGCAATTTTAGTTTATCAAGAGGGCGAAATTAAAAGAACGACTATTCTATAAAGTAATATTACAATGAAAATAAAGTCTCCAGGGCTAAGTTTCTTGTTCAAAATTATTTTTATTCCCAAGCTTTCGGACTTGGCAATCCTTCCACAGGAGTATCACAGTAACAATATGATGGTATATATATTACATAATATTTTTTTTTTGCATACTTATAAAGTTTTAATAAAGATAATAATAATAGATAGATATTTACATATTAGATTACGTAATAGACTGTTTATTTATTTAACTAAATTTTACATATTTTAAATCTAAGGCTTAGCTTTTGTCAATATTGTTTCATATATTTCTGATATTCCTATGCATCTGTTTATGCTGTTTTGTTGTTTGGTTTTATCATAGATTCTATTAAAAGTCTTTGGTATTTACTGTGAATATTGTCGTAATGTACTATGGGTTGTGATAAGTTATATAGTAAGTATACATAGTATACATAAGTAACATAAAGTAATATGTTTCTCTTTAGTAGATTTAATGCAATTAATATTTCTGCCAAATGATCTTCAACAGGTCTTGAAATAATCTCCAACAAATTTAGATATTAATATGCAATCTGAAAATTCAATTTGGATTAAACATATTTGTAGAATAGTAAAAGAAAATTGTATATGATGATTGAAGATTATATATTTTATGAGAAAATTATTTAATGAATATTTTAATCATAAAGAATATTGTAATCAATATCCTGAATTAATAGAAAACTTGTATTATTATTATTAAAGGGAGTTTTTCTAAGAATACATAAATCGTCTAAATATAAACAGGTGTAACCAAAATTGCCACCAGGTGGCGTTCTGTCAGTTCTCACTATCCAATCAGATGTCAGCCCTGATGTCCTTGGTGTCACTTTGGCAGCAGATGGAGTTGACATGGCTGGATTACACTTCTTCCTAGTAATCGGTGAGTAACTAATATATAATATTGTCACTGAATAATTATTGTAAACACTCTGTTGTTAGTTTATCAACTAAATATTTGGCTACATCACTTCCCCTTACCATTCTTTTAGATGACTTGAAAAAGACTCTTAAAGATCACTTTAAAAAGATTACCACGTTTTTACATTCAAACTATACTTTGTTAATAAATTATTTTCAACTTAAACTTTTTTTCCCAAGACAATATAACAATACGATATGTTTATTCAAGTTTTAATTTGGTAGGTGAAAAGTTCTATGAATATATATATGATCTTTTATATTATAAAATTCATATATCGGACTAATATTCCTTGATTTTAAATTTTCATAGATGGAAGATAATTATTGACTTTGTTACTTTTTACTCTACAAGTTGATATAACGTTAGTTTTATGAAGTAATCTTCACTTTAGGACTTCCTATTTTTTCTTTTTCATAGATAATGTGAAATTTTTTATACTTAATATGTAGAAATAACATCAGTTTTCCTTTTCTGAGAAAGAATCTTTACTGTGTTTCACCTATAATGATTATTTGAAGGAAACTTGGATTATTATTTCAAATGATTACATCCATGTTGTTCGATCAATTAACAGAAATCAATTAATATATTTATATTCATTTATTGCATTATACCTTGGAAAAGATTTAAAAAAGAAAAGATTATATAGACAACTCTACATTCTTATCCTTCTGTGTTAATCGGGTCTGGTGAAATAGAAAAGATTGAATATACGTATTAACTTTAAAAAGCAGGCAAACTATTGTATCTCAATAACCATGAGCCTCTATTTGTTGTTGTTGATGCTTATTCCTCAAGTCGTTTAAACGATCTCCATTAGATCCCATTGTCTCAGGTTTTCTATTATAGTCCTAGAGTTTCCCAGAGGTCTTTTCTGCAGGATTTGATACAATTCAATAGATATTCAGGACTGGCTGGTTGGGAATTGCATTTAAGGCATTTCGGGAATGTTTTCATTTTTGACAATTATATGCCATGATCCCTGCATGTCATTTAAAAAACTTTAAAATATTTATCGGTTATGCTAAGAATCTTACGCCTTTAAAATAGTTTCGAATTTTGATAACAGATGGCGCGCTAGTGCATCATACTAATTTGTGTAAAGTTAAAAATTAATATTTTTTATTTCAAATAAAATCCGAAATGCTGTTCTATTCTTTCCTTTGGACTGTTTGAAAAGCATACATAATTCTTAAATACAATATTGAAAATTTATGACACAAATGGAAATTATATATATATAGTAGATCTTGGATAATTAGAACTTCTTTAATTAAAATATTTATCGTGGTCATTTTTATTCAAAACGTTTTTAACTCGAATTTTTGGATAATTTGATTTTTTTTGGTCCCTTGGGCTTCAAATTATCTAAGTTCAACTCTATAAAGAACCTTGTAACCCAACCATGAAAATAAAATTAGAAACAAAAACCCTCTCAAAGTATTCTAATATTTATTTTTTATTTAAACAGATCATGTTATCTCCTTCTCTATCGCTTATGGAAAACCGCCATAACAGTGAAATATCGATTTAACGAATCCAATGAACTAAACTTTTGGTTCACTATAGCCATACTTCACTAGAGGTTGATATGTTGGACTTAAAATTAAGTTCATATACGGATTATTTAAAGTTTGGTATAACCCTAGTAGTTTTTCAAAGAAATTGAATTGGAGATTATTTTTGGTTAATTATAAGAGAAGTTTTACTATATACTTCCCTTCCCGGTTTATTTTGTCAAGGTTTAACTATATCTTTCCAATTGAATAGAATTCGAGTTTGTTTTTTTATGACACCAACATATTTGAATATAGATTAATAGATAAGAAAAGGCTAAAGTGTTCATGTTTTCATGCCGCACCATATCGAAGAATGCAAGAGCTGCAGAAGAGTCCTTTAGAAAAAGTACATGGCAGGTGAAAAATGGGGGAAATTTGTTGCACTGGACGAGGCATGGGTTTACCTCAATGATAGCAACCAAATCTATACCATTTACTACGCTAACTCTCAAATAAACACCTTTCAGAACTGGGTCAAGCAATGCAAGGAAAGATTCTCAAAGGGCTTCATGATCGTTGCAAGTTTCTGCTACCATGAGAAGTTTCCCATATAACGGAAATATTACAAGTATTACTTATAGTACAAATATTACTTGTATATAAATATACATAATATCTACAAAGAGAGTAAAAAAAAACCTTATTGAATTTATTTTATAAATTTTTAAAATTTTCGAAAAATGTTATTTTTGGAAATAAAAATGAAAATATTCTAAAAATCTATTTTGACTTGAAATATATAATGATCTATTTACATATACTAATCCACGCTAAACCGTCATCTAAAAAAATGTTTCCAAAAGATAATACCAATATCTTTTACTAAATATCCCCAATGGCTATCGTATCATTCCATATTGTACATAAGCTAGTCTAATTTTGACCTAATATATGAATTGTAGAACGACATTTGAAAATTATCCCGCATGTTTCTTTTGAACGAAAAATCGAAATTTATTTTAAGGAGAAATAACGATTATTTCTAACCTTAAGAATGAAGTATGAAAGGATGAATTTGTGAAGAGTCATGATAAACGGAAAAATAAAGTGTCCAGGGATGGGAATTTTTCAGTTTATCATTACTATTCACAAATTCATCCTTTCATACTTCATCCTTAAGGTTAGAAATAATCGTTATTTCTCCTTAAAATAAATTTCGATTTTTCGTTCAAAAGAAACGCATGCGGGATAATTTTAAAATATCGTCCTACAATCATAAGCCGCATTATATTGTATTACTAATATATGAATGATGTGTTCCAGTAACCTGGGTTAATAAAGATATTATTATTATTATCATATAAACGTGTCAATAGTTATATTAAAATAAAGGTTTTTTTTTCAGGTATAATGGAATTTCTATCAAAAAGCTACGCATATCAGCAACCCTCAGGATACAGCTGTACCAATATACTCTTAAGACACCTGTATGAAACATTTTCAAGACAAAATTGTGTCAAGATCAACGAAACTTCTATCAGTTTAATGTTTGATCGTTTGCAAGTCCCTCTTCCAATTTTTAGAATAATTTGCGAAGGAACAAATCCATACCGTGAAAACATGTTTGAGTATTATGATATGGCTCAATATGAAATATTGATATTCGAGTCATGCGGGATTCCTCCAATCCCTTTCTCAAAAATGCTCACTAATATTAAAGTACGAAATCTGGCCTTCCGAAAAAATTCAATATCTTCAATTGAATCAGAAATATTCAAAGATCTTCCTTATCTTACACATTTGGATATTAGTAATAACAGTTTAGAAATAGTGCCTTCTAATTTTTTTGAACAACTTTCAAATCTATCTTCTTTAAAAATGCAAGGAAACAATATACATTTTATTTCTGAAGCCATATTTCACAAAATAAAATTAATTTATATTGATATGAGTTATAATAATTTGGAAAATCTGCCAAAATACATTTTTAAAAATCAATTTCAGCTAAAGACTCTTATTATAAAAAGTAATAAATTAAAATTTTTACACGAAAATATATTTTCAGATTTGTATTCTCTTCAAAGTCTTGAAATCGGTGAAAATAGATTACAAACCATTGCTCCAAAAGCATTTTCTTCTTTAAAAAATCTTCTTATATTAAATGTGTATAATAATAAATTAAGCGCAATGAAGCAAGAATGGTTCAATAACAAAAGTAGCTTAATAATATTAGATTTTTCGGATAACCCTATGTTAGACTTCAATATCATTCCAGAAAATCTTTTTAGTGGTGTAAGAAATTTAAGAGATTTATATATTAGAAGGGGAAATTTGACGGAAATTCCTGAAAAACTTCTTGCAATCCTTCCTAATCTTGTAGTATTTAATTTTATTTCAAATCAAATTAATAATATTTCCATTAACACTTTTAAAATGAATCAAAAGCTCACAAGAATAAGTTTAGCCCAAAATAATATTAAATTTATTCCGAAAGAAATGTTTGTAAGCCAAAATAATTTGAAATTTTTGCTATTAGCTAATAATAAATTAACTCACATTACTAAAGGTATGTTCAAATATTTATATCGTTTATCATTATTAACTTTAACAAAAAATCAAATAGAATTTATTGAAGAAAATTCTTTTGATGATTTATTTTTTTTAGATGTACTTTTATTAGAGAATAATAAACTTGAATATTTGCCGAAAGATATCTTCAAAAGAAATCGAATAAAGAGTTTATTACTAACTGGAAATAGACTAACAACTTTTGATAATTTATATCAAGAATTTCCATATATAAATATTAACTTGGATAATAATAAATTCACATATTTTGAATTACCTCTAGAGAAAATTTCTGCAGAAATTATTGAAATAAATGATAATCATATTGATTTCATAAACATTACTAAAACCATATTTGAAAATACCCCAACTAAAATTTCACTTAAAAATAATCCTTTCAAATGCGATTGCAAATTTTTGAAATTTTATCAATATTTTAAATCCCATAAAGATATATTTAAAGAAAATAAAAATGAGAATTTGCTTTGTAATTCTCCCTCAAATCTAAAAGGTAAAATATTTACTTCACTTGAAGAGAATAATTTTATTTGCGACATTGAGGAGAATTGTCCAGAGCAATGTAAATGTTACATAAGAGAGATGGATAGAACCACATTCATGGATTGTTCTGATTCAAAACTTGTCACGCTTCCTACCGAGGTTGTTCACAATGTCAGTATTCTTAATATGAGAAACAACAGAATTTCTTCACTCGCCAATTTATCTTTGCCAGAATGGAGAAATCTAAGAGAAATAAATTTCGAAAATAATCAATTACTTTCAGAAAATTGGGAATTACCACAATTCTTGGAAAATGTAAATTTACAAAATAACAATCTAAGTTGGCTATCATCCGATATTTGAAATTGTCTGAATTCAACAGATTTAAAATCAAACTCGGAAATAATCCATGGAATTGTATTTGTAATATATTGAGTATGATATATTGGTTAAAATCTATAAGGGAAAAAGTGGAAGACCTTGAAGATGTAACCTGCGAAAATTCAATTTACGAAAAAGAAAACTATATTCATCCTAAACTTCATGAAATAGAAACCAAATCAATCTGTTATGAGAATGCTTATGTAAAACCAATACAATATACTTATATCCTAGCTATCTCAATAATAACTATTTTATCAACAATTATCATGATCACCATTTATTACAAGAATAAACAGACAGTTTTAGCATACTTATACATCCACAGTTATCGCCTATTCTTGTGTTTCTACAATGAAGAAGAGATGGATGAAGACAAGAAGTACGACGCCTTCATCTGTTACAGCCACGAGGATCGAGATGTCGCGGTAGAACTAAGCGCTGAACTCGAGTCCAAGAGTCCATTCTACGCTCTATGTATTCACGAGTGGGATTGGACTCCTGGAAATACCATTTCTTCTAATGTCTTCCAGTCTGTAAGAGATAGCAGGAGAACTGTGCTGGTCCTTAGCGAGGTTTTCTTGAGAAGTCCCTGGTTTCCTATCGAATTCAAGACTGTCTACCACCAAATGATGGAAGACAAGATGGATAGAATAATCTTGGTAATTAAAGGAGAACTTCCTGATAGTTCGACACTGGATCCAGATCTCCAATTATTACTTCAAACTAAGACATATTTGGAATGGAATGAGCGATGGTTCTGGGAGAAATTACGCTATGCACTTCCCCATAAAATAGATCATTCCAATAAAGGTTTTGATTTATAATATACTCTCAATATCAAACAACTATATTAACATATTTTTTATGTAACTATTTCTGTAAAAATAAAAGAGCACATGGAAATTAGGCAAATATATGTGTTTGCTAATGACTGCGACTGCATTTTAAACGATTTAAAAAAAGAGAGAGATAGTCAAAGGCCAGAACAAAAATTAATAAAAAATACGAAAGCGATTATTTCATATAGTAACGCTAATTTTGTAAAGTTTTTTTAAAAATATTATTATATGCGCACATATACCGTAACTTAGTTAGTAATATAATATTTCGCTCAATACTTTTGTAAAAAAAGTAACTCTCGTTTAAAAAGATATTTCATAAAAAGTACGCAAGCAATTTGAAAAAAAAGGAAAACGCTCATTGGTTGCTTAATTGGCCTGATGTTGTTAATTCACTTCGTATTTACACCGCGTAAAAGAATTTCTTCAAATGAAATAAAATCCAAAAACACTAATCAACATGTAGCAAAAATTTCCTCAGTTTCATAAAAACGACATGCAAAATTGATTTTTATATAAAAGAAGATAATGAGGGGTTTATATGTAAATAGATATCTATATATATATATAACCCTTGACAACTATGAACCAATATAACAATGTTTATTTTCAAGTTTTAAATAGGTATGTGAATACATCTATATACATCCCTTGATAACACAGTAAAATAATATAACAATATTTATTTTCAAGTTTTAATTAGGTATGTGAATTGATCTATATACAGCACTTGATAACAGTAAAATAATATAACAATGTTTATTTTCAAGTTTTAATTAAGTATGTGAATAGATCTATATACAGCACTTGATAACACAGTAAAATAATATAACAATGTTTATTTTCATGTTTTAATTAGGTATGTGAATAGATCTATATAGAGCCCTTGATAACAGTAAAATAATATAGCAATGTTTATTTTTAAGTTTTAATTAGGTATGTAAATAGATCTATATACAGCCCTTGATAACACACACACACAGTAAAATAATATAACAATGTTTATTTTCATGTTTTAATTAGGTATGTGAATACATTTATATACAGCACTTGATAACAGTAAAACAATAAAACAATGGTTATTTTCAAGTTTTAATTAAGTATGTGAATACATCTATATACAGCACTTGATAACACACACACACACAGTAAAACAATATAACAATGTTCATTTTCAAGTTTTAATTAGGTATGTGAATAGATCTATATACAGCCCTTGATAACAGTAAAATAACATAGCAATGTTTATTTTCAAGTTTTAATTAGGTATTGTAAAACTATTTTTAGTGGCGTAATATTCTTTTTTTAAAATAAAACAATTTCTACTGTCCTTACTGCGATGGAAAAATTAATTAATTAATTTTTCCATCGCAGTAAGGACAGTAGAAATTGTTTTATTAAAAAAAAAAGAATATTACGCCACTAAAATAGTTTTACAATTTGATAACAGATGGCGCTCTAGTACATCGTAACATTATTGTTCTAATAAAAGACACAATTTGATATTTGCGGAAGAGCGATTGCTCGAAGCATATTATATATATATAATTATATTTAATTCTGCTGTCCTAAAAGCTTATGTCCATAGTTCTTCTAAAATACCCATTCCAAGAGTCTTACAACAGTCACCTATAAAAGGAAGTTCCAAAAATGCAATATAACAGCGGTATGGTAGATTAAACTGGCGAAACCGCTGGGAGGGTTCACCACTGATGAGCCAGGCCCTCCCTTTAATTAATTAATTTTTCCATCGCAGTAAGGACAGTAGAAATTGTTTTATTTAAAAAAAAAAGAATATTACGCCACTAAAATAGTTTTACCATTTGATAACAGATGGCGCTCTAGTACATCGTAACTTTAATTAGGTATGTGAATAGATCTATATACAGCCCTTGATAACAGTAAAATAATATAGCAATGTTTATTTTCATGTTTTAATTAGGTATGTGAATACATCTATATACAGCACTTGATAACAGTAAAACAATATAACAATGGTTATTTTCAAGTTTTAATTAGGTATGTGAATACATCCATATACAGCACTTGATAACACAGTAAAACAATATAACAATGTTTATTTTCAAGTTTTAATTAGGTATGTGAATAGATCTATATACAGCCCTTGATAACACACAGTAAAACAATATAACAATGTTTATTTTCAAGTTTTAATTAGGTATGTGAATACATCTATATACAGCCCTTGATAACAGTAAAACAATATAACAATGTTTATTTTCATGTTTTAATTAGGTATGTGAATACATCCATATACAGCACTTGATAACACAGTAAAACAATATAACAATGTTTATTTTCAAGTTTTAATTAGGTATGTGAATAGATCTATATACAGCACTTGATAACACACACACAGTAAAACAATATAACAATGTTCATTTTCAAGTTTTAATTAGGTATGTGAATAGATCTATATACAGCCCTTGATAACAGTAAAATAACATAGCAATGTTTATTTTCAAGTTTTAATTAGGTATGTGAATAGATCTATATACAGCCCTTGATAACACACAGTAAAATAATATAGCAATGTTTATTTTCATGTTTTAATTAGGAATGTGAATACATCTATATACAGCACTTGATAACAGTAAAACAATATAACAATGGTTATTTTCAAGTTTTAATTAGGTATGTGAATACATCCATATACAGCACTTGATAACAGTAAAACAATATAACAATGTTTATTTTCAAGTTTTAATTAGGTATGTGAATAGATCTATATACAGCCCTTGATAACACAGTAAAATAATATAACAATGTTTATTTTCATGTTTTAATTAGGTATGTGAATAGATCTATATACAGCACTTGATAACAGTAAAACAATATAAAAATGTTTATTTTCAAGTTTTAATTAGGTATGTGAATACATCTATATACAGCCCTTGATAACAGTAAAACAATATAACAATGTTTATTTTCATGTTTTAATTAGGTATGTGAATACATCCATATACAGCACTTGATAACAGTAAAACAATATAACAATGTTTATTTTCAAGTTTTAATTAGGTATGTGAATAGATCTATATACAGCACTTGATAACAGTAAAACAATATAACAATGTTTATTTTCATGTTTTAATTAGGTATGTGAATACATCTATATACAGCACTTGATAACAGTAAAACAATATAACAATGTTTATTTTCAAGTTTTAATTAGGTATGTGAATAGATTTATATACAGCCCTTGAAAACAGTAAAATAATATAGCAATGTTTATTTTCAAGTTTTAATTAGGTATGTGAATACATCTATATACAGCACTTGATAACAGTAAAACAATATAACAATGGTTATTTTCAAGTTTTAATTAGGTATGTGAATAGATCTATACACAGCCCTTGATAACAGTAAAATAATAAAACAATGGTTATTTTCAAGTTTTAATTAGGTATGTGAATACATCTATATACAGCCCTTGATAACAGTAAAACAATATAACAATGTTTATTTTCAAGTTTTAATTAGGTATGTGAATAGATCTATATACAGCCCTTGATAACAGTAAAACAATATAACAATGTTTATTTTCAAATTTTAATTAGGTGTGTGAATAGATCTATATACAGCCCTTGATAACAGTAAAACAATATAACAATGGTTATTTTCAAGTTTTAATTAGGTATGTGAATAGATCTATATACAGCCCTTGATAACACACACACACACAGTAAAACAATATAACAAGGTTCATTTTCAAGTTTTAATTAGGTATGTGAATAGATCTATATACAGCCCTTGATAACAGTAAAATAACATAGCAATGTTTATTTTCAAGTTTTAATTAGGTATGTGAATAGATCTATATACAGCCCTTGATAACACAGTAAAATAATATAGCAATGTTTATTTTCATGTTTTAATTAGGTATGTGAATACATCTATATACAGCACTTGATAACAGTAAAACAATATAACAATGGTTATTTTCAAGTTTTAATTAGGTATGTGAATAGATCTATATACAGCCCTTGATAACACACACACACACAGTAAAACAATATAACAAGGTTCATTTTCAAGTTTTAATTAGGTATGTGAATAGATCTATATACAGCCCTTGATAACAGTAAAATAACATAGCAATGTTTATTTTCAAGTTTTAATTAGGTATGTGAATAGATCTATATACAGCCCTTGATAACACACAGTAAAATAATATAGCAATGTTTATTTTCATGTTTTAATTAGGAATGTGAATACATCTATATACAGCACTTGATAACAGTAAAACAATATAACAATGGTTATTTTCAAGTTTTAATTAGGTATGTGAATACATCCATATACAGCACTTGATAACAGTAAAACAATATAACAATGTTTATTTTCAAGTTTTAATTAGGTATGTGAATAGATCTATATACAGCCCTTGATAACACAGTAAAATAATATAACAATGTTTATTTTCATGTTTTAATTAGGTATGTGAATAGATCTATATACAGCACTTGATAACAGTAAAACAATATAACAATGTTTATTTTCAAGTTTTAATTAGGTATGTGAATACATCTATATACAGCCCTTGATAACAGTAAAACAATATAACAATGTTTATTTTCATGTTTTAATTAGGTATGTGAATACATCCATATACAGCACTTGATAACAGTAAAACAATATAACAATGTTTATTTTCATGTTTTAATTAGGTATGTGAATACATCTATATACAGCACTTGATAACAGTAAAACAATATAACAATGTTTATTTTCAAGTTTTAATTAGGTATGTGAATAGATTTATATACAGCCCTTGAAAACAGTAAAATAATATAGCAATGTTTATTTTCAAGTTTTAATTAGGTATGTGAATACATCTATATACAGCACTTGATAACAGTAAAACAATATAACAATGGTTATTTTCAAGTTTTAATTAGGTATGTGAATAGATCTATACACAGCCCTTGATAACAGTAAAATAATAAAACAATGGTTATTTTCAAGTTTTAATTAGGTATGTGAATACATCTATATACAGCCCTTGATAACAGTAAAACAATATAACAATGTTTATTTTCAAGTTTTAATTAGGTATGTGAATAGATCTATATACAGCCCTTGATAACAGTAAAACAATATAACAATGTTTATTTTCAAATTTTAATTAGGTGTGTGAATAGATCTATATACAGCCCTTGATAACAGTAAAACAATATAACAATGGTTATTTTCAAGTTTTAATTAGGTATGTGAATAGATCTATATACAGCCCTTGATAACACACACACACACAGTAAAACAATATAACAAGGTTCATTTTCAAGTTTTAATTAGGTATGTGAATAGATCTATATACAGCCCTTGATAACAGTAAAATAACATAGCAATGTTTATTTTCAAGTTTTAATTAGGTATGTGAATAGATCTATATACAGCCCTTGATAACACAGTAAAATAATATAGCAATGTTTATTTTCATGTTTTAATTAGGTATGTGAATACATCTATATACAGCACTTGATAACAGTAAAACAATATAACAATGGTTATTTTCAAGTTTTAATTAGGTATGTGAATAGATCTATATACAGCCCTTGATAACACACACACACACAGTAAAACAATATAACAAGGTTCATTTTCAAGTTTTAATTAGGTATGTGAATAGATCTATATACAGCCCTTGATAACAGTAAAATAACATAGCAATGTTTATTTTCAAGTTTTAATTAGGTATGTGAATAGATCTATATACAGCCCTTGATAACACAGTAAAATAATATAGCAATGTTTATTTTCATGTTTTAATTAGGTATGTGAATACATCTATATACAGCACTTGATAACAGTAAAACAATATAACAATGTTTATTTTCATGTTTTAATTAGGTATGTGAATACATCTATATACAGCACTTGATAACAGTAAAACAATATAACAATGTTTATTTTCAAGTTTTAATTAGGTATGTGAATAGATCTATATACAGCCCTTGATAACACAGTAAAAAAATATAACAATGTTTATTTTCATGTTTTAATTAGGTATGTGAATAGATCTATATACAGCACTTGATAACAGTAAAACAATATAACAATGTTTATTTTCATGTTTTAATTAGGTATGTGAATACATCTATATACAGCACTTGATAACAGTAAAACAATATAACAATGTTTATTTTCAAGTTTTAATTAGGTATGTGAATAGATTTATATACAGCCCTTGAAAACAGTAAAATAATATAGCAATGTTTATTTTCAAGTTTTAATTAGGTATGTGAATACATCTATATACAGCACTTGATAACAGTAAAACAATATAACAATGGTTATTTTCAAGTTTTAATTAGGTATGTGAATAGATCTATACACAGCCCTTGATAACAGTAAAATAATAAAACAATGGTTATTTTCAAGTTTTAATTAGGTATGTGAATACATCTATATACAGCCCTTGATAACAGTAAAACAATATAACAATGTTTATTTTCAAGTTTTAATTAGGTATGTGAATAGATCTATATACAGCCCTTGATAACAGTAAAACAATATAACAATGTTTATTTTCAAATTTTAATTAGGTGTGTGAATAGATCTATATACAGCCCTTGATAACAGTAAAACAATATAACAATGGTTATTTTCAAGTTTTAATTAGGTATGTGAATAGATCTATATACAGCCCTTGATAACACACACACACACAGTAAAACAATATAACAAGGTTCATTTTCAAGTTTTAATTAGGTATGTGAATAGATCTATATACAGCCCTTGATAACAGTAAAATAACATAGCAATGTTTATTTTCAAGTTTTAATTAGGTATGTGAATAGATCTATATACAGCCCTTGATAACACAGTAAAATAATATAGCAATGTTTATTTTCATGTTTTAATTAGGTATGTGAATACATCCATATACAGCACTTGATAACAGTAAAACAATATAACAATGGTTATTTTCAAGTTTTAATTAGGTATGTGAATAGATCTATATACAGCCCTTGATAACACACACAGTAAAATAATATAACAATGTTTATTTTCATGTTTTAATTAGGTATGTGAATAGATCTATATACAGCACTTGATAACAGTAAAACAATATAACAATGTTTATTTTCAAGTTTTAATTAGGTATGTGAATACATCTATATACAGCCCTTGATAACACAGTAAAACAATATAACAATGTTTATTTTCATGTTTTAATTAGGTATGTGAATACATCCATATACAGCACTTGATAACACAGTAAAACAATATAACAATGTTTATTTTCAAGTTTTAATTAGGTATGTGAATAGATCTATATACAGCACTTGATAACACAGTAAAACAATATAACAATGTTTATTTTCATGTTTTAATTAGGTATGTGAATACATCTATATACAGCACTTGATAACACAGTAAAACAATATAACAATGTTTATTTTCAAGTTTTAATTAGGTATGTGAATAGATTTATATACAGCCCTTGAAAACAGTAAAATAATATAGCAATGTTTATTTTCAAGTTTTAATTAGGTATGTGAATACATCTATATACAGCACTTGAAAACAGTAAAACAATATAACAATGGTTATTTTCAAGTTTTAATTAGGTATGTGAATAGATCTATACACAGCCCTTGATAACAGTAAAATAATAAAACAATGGTTATTTTCAAGTTTTAATTAGGTATGTGAATACATCTATATACAGCCCTTGATAACAGTAAAACAATATAACAATGTTTATTTTCAAGTTTTAATTAGGTATGTGAATAGATCTATATACAGCCCTTGATAACAGTAAAACAATATAACTATGTTTATTTTCAAATTTTAATTAGGTGTGTGAATAGATCTATATACAGCCCTTGATAACAGTAAAACAATATAACAATGGTTATTTTCAAGTTTTAATTAGGTATGTGAATAGATCTATATACAGCCCTTGATAACACACAACACAGTAAAATAATATAGCAATGTTCATTTTCAAGTTTTAATTAGGTATGTGAATACATCTATATACAGCACTTGATAACAGTAAAACAATATAACAATGTTTATTTTCAAGTTTTAATTAGGTATGTGAATAGATCTATATACAGCCCTTGATAACAGTAAAATAATATAACAATGTTTATTTTAATGGTAAAGACTCTTCTAGTAAGGTATATCAATTAAGGAGGATCAGAAGATGAGTTTCTTTTATTGTAAGAATGCTACGAGCTTTCGGGCAAAAGCCCTTCGACTACAAAAATATAACTATACAAAGAAAGATAAATAACGATTTATATATATGTTAATCTTAACTGAAAACCGATTTTGCATAAAGTAAATATTAAATCTGCTGTCTGAGACCACGAGACGGCGCATGGTTTGGGCTATTGAAATAAACATGTTGGAGGTTTAAATGTAGTTTGTGTAGGCTGCGGGGATGTCTATTTTTCTATTTATGCTGTGTAGCTTGGATGAAACTATGGATTCTAGAACCAATCTCTGGTGTAGGTTGGAGATATTTTTGTAGTGAATGGTTGGGTTAGCAGTGTCAAAGGAATGGCCAGAAGATGCAATGTTTTGGAAAATAAGGGAACGGGTATCTCGGTTGGTTATGTTGCGTGTGTGTTCGGTCATTCTGATGGCGATGGTTCTACCGGTCTCCCCCACATAGGTGGCAGGACACTGTTGGCACGAGACCGAGTAGACTGCTCCAGAAGATGTTAGAGGATCAGTGGAGGAGTCGGTTTTTGTGATGGGATGCCTAAGGAGTGAGTGGAGGTTAGGTGTGTTAGTAAAAAAGGTACGGATGCCAAAGGGTTTAAGAAAACGGGAGAGGTTAACTGAGAGGGGAGAGAATGGGATCACACATGTGGATTTGTAAGTTGCAGGAGGGTTGAGAGGAACAGGTGAATAGGTGTGTTTTTCTATGAAGGATAGAGGGAAACCTGAAATTGTAAGATGGGAGATGATGCGGTTCTTTTCAATAGTTTTGAAGATGGGGAGTGAGCAGTGGGTTAATAGGCGGCGGGTGAGGGCTTTAACTATATTGATTTTGTGGGAGGTTGGACAGTGCGACCTATAATGGGTGTATCTGGGGGGGTAGTTTTTCTTGTAGTAGACTGTGGTATGGTAGGTGTTTGGGGTGCGTATGACTAGGACGTCCAGGAAAGGAATAACAAGCTCATGTTCTCTCTCAAGAGTGAATGTGATGTTGGGATTGTAAGTGTGGAGGTCGGTGAAAATGGTATTCTCGCTGTCGGTTTTGCATACGCAAAAAATATCGTCAACGTATCGACGCCAGAAGAAGATGTTTGAGGGTTGTCGGTTACAAATCCACTGGTCTATGGTAGACATCGTTATTTCAGACAAAATGGATGAGAGGGGGCTGCCCATTGGGGTTCCCCTGATCTGTTTAAAGTGGGCATTAGAATAGGTGAAGGTGTTCATGCACAGGCAGATTTTGGTGAGTGAGATGATGTTGTTGGCTATGGTGGCATCTGTGTGGATGGATGAAAGGAATTGGTGGAGGTTATCTATCATGAGGCTGTGTGGAAGGCTGAGTAATAGGGAAGATACGTCGAACGAGCACATGGATGAGTTTGGAGGGGGGGGCAGGTTTGTTATATCCTGTATGAAACCCTCAAACATCTTCTTCTGGCGTCGATACGTTGACGATATTTTTTGCGTATGCAAAACCGACAGCGAGAATACCATTTTCACCGACCTCCACACTTACAATCCCAACATCACATTCACTCTTGAGAGAGAACATGAGCTTGTTATTCCTTTCCTGGACGTTCTAGTCATACGCACCCCAAACACCTACCATACCACAGTCTACTACAGAAGAAGAAGAAGAAATTCGGCTCACCTAGCCAGGGACGATATAGGCAGCAATGCCCTTGCGTCCCCTCTAGCGTCACACAGCCCGAAGGAATGATGCATTCTCCATGCATCGAGCGGCCTTTGGTAGGCCCCTCGCGCCCGCCAGTATGGTCCGGCTACAATGGGGTTGACCATTTACCCACAGGTGTCTCCGAGAGTTCATTGGCAAGGTTGCTGACCGAGCCCTCTCCTCGGACTTAGAAGAACCCGTCCTACGCTCCAATAGGACTCCCCCCCCTTTAGCCCTCGAACCCTTAGTTCCCAGTACTCCCTGAATCTGCCGTCGAATCAAGGACCTCTGAGGTTCTGAGGTTGACGCGGGGAAACCGACGCGGAGGCGGGGGGGTGGTACTACTGTGTGCACCCCTTGGTTTTTCAACACCAGGCCTAGCCCTGGTGCAATTTTCGCGCACGGCAAGGACGCTCCCAATGACGCACACACAGAGCGAAGACCCAAGAGTTTCAAGACACGTGTGCCTCGCCTCAGACAACCAAGGAAAGACGGCCAGCTTACGGCTTCACTGGACGTCAGTCAGTGGCACCCCTACGGAGGACAGCACGCAGAGACGCCTCAACACTCACTCCCCTCTAGAGTGATTGTAGAGGGCGGGAAAAACTTCTTCCCCGCGCAGTCTACTACAAGAAAAACCACCCCCCCCAGATACACCCATTATAGGTCGCACTGTCCAACCTCCCACAAAATCAATATAGTTAAAGCCCTCACCCGCCGCCTATTAACCCACTGCTCACTCCCCATCTTCAAAACTATTGAAAAGAACTGCATCATCTCCCATCTTACAATTTCAGGTTTCCCTCTATCCTTCATAGAAAAACACACCTATTCACCTGTTCCTCTCAACCCTCCTGCAACTTACAAATCCACATGTGTGATCCCATTCTCTCCCCTCTCAGTTAACCTTTCCCGTTTTCTCAAACCCTTTGGCATCCGTACCTTTTTTACTAACACACCTAACCTCCACTCACTCCTTAGGCATCCCATCACAAAAACCGACTCCTCCACTGATTCTCTAACATCTTCTGGAGCAGTCTACTCGGTCTCGTGCCAACAGTGTCCTGCCACCTATGTGGGGGAGACCGGTAGAACCATCGCCATCAGAATGACCGAACACACACGCAACATCACCAACCGAGATACCCGTTCCCTTATTTTCCAACACATTGCATCTTCTGGCCATTCCTTTGACACTGCTAACCCAACCATTCACTACAAAAATATCTCCAACCTACACCAGAGATTGGTTCTAGAATCCATAGTTTCATCCAAGCTACACAGCATAAATAGAAAAATAGACATCCCCGCAGCCTACACAAACTACATTTAAACCTCCCACATGTTTATTTCAATAGCCCAAACCATGCGCCGTCTCGTGGTCTCAGACAGCAGATTTAATATTTACTTTATGCAAAATCGGTTTTCAGTTAAGATTAACATATATATAAATCGTTATTTATCTTTCTTTGTATAGTTATATTTTTGCCTGTCGAAGGGCTTTTGCCCGAAAGCTCGTAGCATTCTTACAATAAAAGAAACTCATCTTCTGATCCTCCTTAATTGATATAATGTTTATTTTCATGTTATAATTAGGTATGTGAATAGATCTATATTTAGCCCTTGATAACAGCGAAATAATATAACAATGGTTATTTTTAAAGTTCTATAATGAGGTATATGAATAGATATATATATGAATTTGACAACTATGAAATGATATAACAATTTTAATTAAAAATTTATAAAATGAGCTATATGAATAGATTTATCTACCACCTTTGAAAACTGTGAAATAATACAACCATTTTATGTTCAAGATTCAATGAGATAGGTGTATATTCCTAAATATGTCTCCCTGACAACACACACACACACACACTCGGGCGTGCGGCCGCGCTTTTTCGAGCTCCGCCGTTTTCGCCCTTTAAGAGCCTAAATTTGTCGCTGGAAGCGACTAATTTGGTATGGGCGGACAGCCCATTCAACGCCGATGAATTACCTGCAAGGTACGGCCTAATACCACAAACCTCAGCAGAGTTATCTGCAAATAACAATTTCCAGTTGCAAAACTCGGAAGAAACGCAAGAAATGGCCAGCTATGCAAATTTGCCTATTGGCCAAAGACATGCAAATTCCGCCTCTACGCGCGAATCTGCAACTAGGTTGCCTTCATCTGGCGTATTTCTTGGTCAGCAGAACCGGGATAACTTACCTATGGATCTAAATCCTGTAACTGAAGGCGATTTTACCATCGTTCAAAATAAAAGAAAACGCCGTGACACAACAGCACCGCGCGACATGACCGCACAGCCCAACAGTGCTGGATCGGCAGCCAGGCGACAAAGATCCTCGCCTGCACTCATTCCTCGAGTCCAAGAGATCAGGACCACGAGGACGCACATCGCGGAGGCCAGGGCTCGCCAGGCGAACTGCACCGAGGAGCAGTGCTTCTTCTTGGAGTACTGCCCTAGCTACGAGACTTACCAATACCTCAGGGCTATTGGAGGTATTATTGGAGGAACAAAAAACATCGTTCAATTCTCCAAAGTGAACGGCCAGTACCTGGTGGGCCTCACCAGCAGATCCATGGCGGAACAACTAATCCGTGAAGGCCTTGAAATTGAGGGAACCCTCCTGAGGACCTTCCCCTTCAGGAGAAGTGCAACCAGAATCACAATTGGGAACCTGCCCTTCTTCGTGCGGGACGCCGTTGTGATTGACGCCCTTGCACGCTTTGGGCGTGTGACCTCCATAGCCCCCAAACAACTTAAAGCGGGCGAATTCGAATTCACCGACGGCCGCCGGGAGGCCTTTATCCTCCTCCATGACGGCATAACCGTCGACAAGCTGCCCACCCGCTTCGAGATCAAGATCAAGGGTGAGGCCTGGCCCGCTTACATCTCATATGGCATCAAATGCTCAAGATGCCACGGACAGGGACACAGGAGAGCCAGCTGCCCTCTGCTCTATGGGCAGTCCACCACCTCCAGACGAGCCTCACCGCCCTCTACCACCGGCCTTCCACCACCGACCGCGCCTGGGCTGCCTAGGCAGTCTTCGGCCGCGCCTTCTGCGCCAGCGCCTCCCAGTCCAGCTCTCGGGCCTTCCGGCGCTCAACCAGATGCCCAAGCTGTGTCCCCACCATCTGCGGCGCCCCGGCCGACTGCACCAGCGCCTCCGGCCTCATCTGTGCACGTGGCGGCTCCTGCCCCTCCACCAGAGGCCCCTACACCCGAGCACCCCGCGGGCCCTCGCTCGGCGACGACTGAGCCGACGCCTCCCGCCCGGCCGGACTTCACTGCCCCGTGTGGCCCTCTGCCTGCGCAGGGGACCCTCGGACCTGCGGCCCACACACCGGATGTAGACATGACCACCACTGAGGAGCCCTCTGCTCCCCCACCATCCGCAGTTTCAACACCCCCACTGCCTACGCCTCAGCCTGCTAGGCCGACGCCGCCTGTTCCCCACGGGAAAGAATCAGCCCCAACTAAAGTGGCCTCTCCGCCTGCACTGCCTGTCAAGACCGACGAAGACCGTAAAAGATGGCTCCTTGACACTCTCAAGGATCTGAATTACAGAGCCATCTTAAGACCCATAATGGTGTGGAGCGATGATAATACTCTCATTAACTCGGTCCTGTGCTACGAGAAGGCTTGGAACAGCTATCATAACGTACCGCGAGACCAAAGGAGGATTCTTTCGGGCTTCTTGGACAGCGTCATACGGCGCGCCCGGGGTGGCGACCAGACTACTCTGGACGGACTGTTAAAATTCAAGTCAGCTCTGTAGCTACCGACTGGGACCAAAAGTCCCTTCGGGAAGGGCTCCATACTTCCAAGATTACTGTAAATATTTCTTGACTCTTGTTTTCTTGCAACTATTCTTGTAAATGTAAATGTCTATTAACTCTTGAATGTAAAGATTGACTGGTATGTCAATAAAATCAGTTTAAATTGTCAAATTGTCAAATTGTCACACACACACACACACACACACTATGAAATAATATAACAATGTCTATTTTCAAGTTTGAATGAGGTATGTGAAGAATTCTATATATGGTTCTTCAAAACTGTGAAATAAAATAACAGTTTATTTTAAAGTTTTATTGAAGTATTTGATTATATTTTTGACAATTTTTATATCGTAACATAAAATACTTTTGTTTATCAACATATGTTTTAATCCAATATATCATGCTCACTAAATTTATCTTTTTGTCTTTTAGTTCTTCTTTGTATAAATGTTGAATTGTTTGTTAAAAATAAATTACATTTATATCCTAAGTTTGTCTTCCCTAATATTTCCCCCTTTTCACCTCCAAATAGATCATTTAAAAAACTATTAAAGATTTTGTTGCTTTATACTCTAAAAACAGACAGAAAATTTTACTTCTGAAGGAAACTTCACTGTGTTTCATATAAGATTGATTGATAATTGAAATATTCAAAAAGGTTCTCATATTTTGGTTTTTAGAAATTGAGAGGCAATCAATTATATTATCATTTATATTAGGTATTTATTATTAAATATATGTTATATTAAATATTATTTTATTTAAAATTATATTTCATAGATACAAATATCCTGTTAAAACGACCGCCTGAGGTCACGGTTTCCGTATAAAAACTCATTGTTGTTGTCTCCCGATGGCCGGCTCAAACCTTTTGTACATTTTGTAAAAATGTTTTCCATTTTTTTTTATTCTTACGTCTTAAGCCAGGCAGTACTTTTATCAAATTATGCTTTTCATGTATTCCTTTAGCTCAATAAAAGCAATTACCGATCAAAACTATTATCATTATTATACTTTCAAGATTTTAACCACGACTGAATTTACATAGCAATATCCTCAAGATAACCAAAATCAAGCAGAAAATCTCTTTTTTTTTTATAATACAGTAGAACTCCTCAAATTCGGAAAGCTTGGGGCGCAAGGTATTCCGAATTTGAGGATTTTCCGAATTTGAGAGAGTTAGATTTGTGAATATTTATGTGGCATAAATAGGCATTTAGATGACTGAGACAAAGATTTTGAAGCATATGAACAATTTTAGGTTGAATATTATATGTACATTACATAATTTTAATTACGATTTTTAATCAAATGTTCCTTGACTTTTATGAGTTTTGAGCACGAAACCGATGAAAAATAGTAAAATATTTTATTATGTATGTAATGCAATTGATAGCCAAGTAAGTTATAGCTTGGCAAAGAAGTTGCCGATTGTTGTCTGTTTCTTTGGCTCGTTTAACAAAGCTTCTTCTTCTCTCATAAGCATAGTTCGAAGACTATTGATGGTGTTGTAGCTTGCAAGCATTTCTGATTCAGTGCGCTTTTCCAAATATTTTAATGCAACATCCAAACTTTTCAACGCTTCGCATCTGGGAACATCCGGCTCCAAACTGTCTTCAGAAGTTGAGGAACTATCATCAGAACTGCTGATTTCCATTTTTTTACTCAAAACAGCTTCAACTATATCATCATTGCTAAGAACATTGTGACCTGGATCATCAAGGTCTATATCGATCCATTCATTAATGCTTTCTTGATTTACTTCAATTCTAGCTCTTTGAAATAATTGCTCCAGCCGTCTAATTTCTTGTTCATCTTCATCAGATTCATCCTCGGATAATTGTAATGCATCACCTG
Organism: Cordylochernes scorpioides; assembly: GCA_030710605.1. Lineage (NCBI taxonomy): Eukaryota > Metazoa > Arthropoda > Arachnida > Pseudoscorpiones > Chernetidae > Cordylochernes > Cordylochernes scorpioides. The sequence continues at coordinate 30,409,022 of CP092867.1, forward strand.
CTGTTTCCAAATCTGAATTATTTTTGTGTTCAAGCAAAATCTTCCATCCATTTCTTATTGTAGAAGATTTTAATTCATCCCAAGAATTTCCAAAATTGAATATCGCTTTCTTGATGTCGTACTTTTTTAAATTAGAAAAGGTTTGTTCACCCACAGAGTTATTTGACTGATCTGCATCACTTGAAAATACTAAACAACTTTCTAACTGTCTTCGTTTATACAACCTTTTAAAGGCAACAATAACTCCCTGGTCCATAGGCTGCAATACAGATGTTGTATTAGGTGGTAAAAACTTGCATTTAATGTTGCCGTCATTACTGATCAGCTCTGTTGGATGAGCAGGAGAATTGTCAACTAGTAGTAACGCTTTTACTTGATCTGGAGCAACTCTTAACTTATTTTCTTGAAAATTGCGAACTTCGTTTATGAACCGTTTAAAAAACCATTCACTAAAAATGCTTTGATTAAACCAAGCCTTGTGTGAAGAATAGTAATGGATAGGCAATCGATCAATGATGTTTTTGATTGCTCTTGGACGTTTTGATTTTCCAACAACAGCCAAAACATTTTTATGTGAAGCGTCTGCATTTGCACAAGGTAAAACAGAGAGTCGATCTTTGGATTGCTTTTGACCACTAGCGCTGTTTGCATTTTTGACTTGAGAATTATCGGGTAATGACTTCCAGTAAACTCCTGTTTCGTCAGCATTATAAATTTGGAACTGTTCATAGTTTTCGTCAGTCATTAGTTTGTGAAAATCATCTTTAAAGCGATTAGCTACATCTTCGTCAGCACTCAATGCTTCCCCGACAACTTTTTGAGATAATCTCTGACTTTGGTACCAGATGTTAACTGCTTTATCAACATTTTCGTATAACGGATTTTTTACTTGAGAAAACTTTTTGACATCTTTTTCGGTAGAATCAACAAACTTTGTAGGTTTAAGCTCAGACTTTTTTATATCATAAACAGTGTCTTAGAAATTTTATACTTTTGCATTATCGTTGTATAGCTTAATCCTTTTTTAATGTCACTAAGAACATCTAACTTTTCACCAAGCTTAAGAATTCGGTACTTGCCTCGTTTTTGCCGCTCCTCTTTGGATGCCATTTTGTTGAAGAACAAACTTGTAAATGCAAAAAATTGAGAGTTGAATAAAAGAATTTGAAACTTACAATGTCTGAAAATGTTTGATAATTTGAACTTTAGGTGAATCAACTTTGCAATAAAAAATGCGTGAATGGCTTATGACGTAATAATGCTGCCTTCTTATTGGACAATATCCTAAACTAGGCACAAAGGTCAAATGAAACTGTTGATTTATTTAAGCTTTTAAAAAGGGGATAAACCCCTAATTAGCGATTATAAATAATCGGTAAAAAAGTAAATTAATTAAACACTTAAATTAAAAATAAATTAATAATAAAAATTAAATTAAATTAAATAAAAGCAAAGCAAAAGTAAAAGTAAATAAAATAAAATAAAATAATGTTGAAATATCAACAAAATAAAAGCATGTGAAATTGATTTTTGTATGTAAAAAAAACATTACAATACTTTCCGAATTTGGGAGTTTCCGAATTTCAGAATTTCCGAATTTGAGGAGTTCTACTTTATATATATATTTTCATTGTTTCATAGTCTGGTGAAAGAGTTGTGATAAAAATCCATATTAACTAATATTAAACTGGCTAAATATATCTTAAGTAATTAGCATGTGATTAGTTTTCAATCACGTGAGTGATATATGCATCTTTGGAAAAATCATATCTGAAATAATTCAATAAATTAATCCTCTGAGTGAATATTAGAGTGAAAACATAATACTTCCATATTAAATTTCTTCTTATTTAAAAATGTTTCCCATTTTTATTCATTAATTAAAATAAAATATATATAATGAAATAAGAGTAAAAATAAAGGTAATATTTCAAACATTAAAAATAAAATATATAAACTAATAAAAATAAACTTATTCCTGAAAGCCTAATGTTTTTAACTTATTATTATCTGAAACAATTAATTATAGCAAAATGTATAGCAGTGTTGATTAGTGGGTGCACTTACTGTTTAATTAATATTTTCCAACGATAATAATAGTTGTAATAATTCTATAATACCTTATATATCATATAGGTTCATACTAAGAAGTTATGTTTATAAAATTAATTAATATTATTTATTGTTGTTGTTGTTGTCATGTCCATTGAAGAGCCTCAGATGTCACCATGCCTCTATATCGCAGCAGTTACAATGTTCTCTATCTTGGGCGTGTGAAGCTGCTGTTCTGTGTCCATGTCAATTTTCTGCAAGGCCGTGGCCCTTTATGGGCATGATAATATGTGTTAGTTCCACACCAGGAAAATTGTTGCATGTCGTGTAGGATCTTTAGCCATCTGGATGAATTAATACATCTTTGTAGTGCTTTATTATGAATCTTGTTATTGTTTTTGTAATTCTTCTTTCAGAGTTTATTTCGTTATTTGACCTTTCCTTGTCTCTTTTTGAAATATCTTGTATTTTACCAAAGTATCACATCAAATACTGAAAATTGTACTTTCCTTTGGCTGAACTTAGCTTTCTTAATATTATTTATAAAAACTATAATATATATTTTCTTAATCTTTCTGTTTCCTCTTTGAGGGTTTGAAAGAGATAAAAATTAATTTAAAAAAGGAAAATATTTAATGTATTTAAAAATCAAAACCCATTTAAATCTATTAAAATAAAATTTAAAAATTGACAAAGAATGTGTGAACCCCTCTATTTTTGAAATTTGGGTTTTGATCAAACACGCCCGGTTATATGCTCTTTCTCGACCTATATACAATGGCTATTTGCTATTATCCTAAGAAGAATATTATCTAGAACGCTTAAAATATATGTATATTTATTCAATATATTGTATAAGAGCAAAATATCATTAATAATGATCAAGGGGCAAGGCCGGATCTTCCATCTAGTGGGTATATATTTTTTAAAGAGTTTGGCTTATCATGAGTTAACATTACCAATAGGTTTGCCAGTTTAATAAACACTATCGATATCATATATATATTAGAACCTCCATGAGATGACACTCACGCTAGTGGACACCTCTCTACAAAGGACAGTTTTCATTGTCAAAATTTCTATTTGTACTATTTAGCAACTCTCTGGTAAGAAGACACCTCTGCCTAAAAGACACTTTGGCTATGCAATTAGGTGTCCTTTACAAGGAGTTTCTAATGTCATGGGTTATTCTGCTTATATATTCTGGTCTTGAAAACTGATTTTTTTTTGTTATTTAATGAAACTCTTGTCATAAGCTTTAAAGAGTGAGTAATAATATATCAATTTTCTAATATTTTTACAATGCAATAAATTCAGTAAGAAGTAGTTATTTAGAAAATAAAATAGTGCTGAAATTTTCAATTTATTATATCTAAATGGAACGCTAAAGTCTTTTGTTTAAATTATTTGTAAACCTAAGTAGTTAAGCCTCAACTGTAGGAAAGTTGAAGGTTGAACATTCGAGGTATTACACATTATAAGGCAACAGGATTTGTTGTGTCGTCAAAGAGGGAATTGAATGCTGATAACAAAGATGTTCAAAATGTTTCCTTTTTTATTATAGAAAACCATATTCTCTCTTAAACCTTCCGATATTGATAGAAATTTATTTGAGTAGACAGGTGACTGCAACCTTTTTAGTCAGAAGATTCAAAAATTAAAATTTATAAAATTTCAAAGTTTTTGTAGACCACACAGTTTTTTCTTTCAAACCAAAAAATTGTACTCGAATGAATAAAGTTTTTATTAAAGCGAGTACTACACATAGCTTCTCATCCAATGAGACGCATGTGGCTTGCGAGCCGCAGGTTGCTGACCCTATTAATTAGAATATTCACAAATTAGGAATCTCTTAATTTATAAATAAATATTACTTTATTCATTAAAAAATAAAATTTTAATATATCTCTATATATATTAAAATCAACACACTTATATGCCTGTTCATTTATTTATTAATGATTGTTTTTATTGGGACGATAAACAAAAAGTATATTATAAGACATATTTAAAGAGGATTATTGAAATTTATAGTTTTATTTTATATAATATTATATTATTTTCCTTATATATAAACACACTCTTATGGACACTATATGTAATGAACACACTTTCACATCTGATATAAATATCTCAAATATGTTATTGAAATAAATGTTTTTTTTTTTTTCAGGTTTAATGGAGTTGATACCAAAGGGCTTCACCCAATACCAGCCTTCAGGTTTCAATTGTATAAATGTCCATTCAGGTTACGAGTATGAAAGCTTTATAAGACAAAAATGTATCAAAATCAATGAAACTTCTATCAGTTTTATCTTTGATCGTTTACAAGTTCCTCTTCCGATTTTTAAATTAATTTGCGAAAGAACAAATCCATACCGTGAAAACATGTTTGAGTATTATGATATGGCTCAATATGAAATATTGATATTCGAGTCTTGCGGAATTCCTCCAATCCCTTTCTCAAAAATGCTGACTAATATTAAAGTACGAAATCTGGCCTTACGAAATAACTCGTTATCATCAATTAATTCAGAAATCTTTAAAGATCTTCCATATCTTACACATTTAGATATTAATTATAACAATATAAAGACTTTGCCTTCTAATTTCTTCGAACCAATTTCAAATGTATCTACTATAAAAATGGAAGGAAATAAGATAAAGATTCTTCCTGAAGACATATTCCATAAACTATCGTTAATTTATATCAATATTGGAAATAATGAATTGGAAACTCTCCCAGAAAACATTTTTAAAAATCAATTTCAACTAAGGACTATCCATATGTTTAATAACAAAATATATTCTTTATATGAAAATATATTTTCTGATTTGCATTCTCTACAATGTCTTGATATTGGTGGCAATAAATTACAGACCATTGCCCCAAAAACGTTTATATCTTTACAAAATATTCTTATTTTAAGCATGTATAATAATAAATTAATCACAATGAATCAACAATGGTTCATAAACAAAAGCCTCTTGAAAACCGTAGATTTTTCTGATAACCCTATTACATACTTTAGTATGAATCCAGAAAATCTGTTCATTGGTGTAAGAAATATAAGGGATTTAAATATTAGAAATGGAAAGTTGACAGAAATTCCTGAAAGCCTCCTCTCAACACTACCTAACCTAGTTACTTTTAATATGATTTCAAATCAAATTAATAATATTTCCATCAACACTTTCAAAATGAATAAAATGCTTGGAAGATTAGACTTATCAGACAACAATATTAATTTTATACCAAGCGAAATGTTTAAAAGCCAAAATAATTTGAAATATTTAATATTATCTAAAAATAATTTAACTCGAATTACTAAAGGTATGTTCAAATATTTATATCGTTTATCATTATTAACTTTAAAAAATAATCACATAGAATTTATCGAAGAAATTTTTTGATGATGTCTTTTTATTAGATTTAATTATATTAGAGGATAATAAACTTGAATATTTGCCAAGAGATATTTTCAAAAGAAATCAATTAAAAGGCTTATTTCTATCTGGAAATAGGCTAAAATCCTTTGATAATTTATATCAGGATGAACCATATTTACTGGTTGATTTGGATAATAATAAATTCACATATTTAGAACTACCTATAATGAAAATATCCGCCAAACATGTTGAATTAAATAATAATCAGATTGAATTTATAAATATTACAAAAACCATTTTTGAAGATTCATCAATTAAAATTTCAATTAAAAACAATCCTTTAAAATGTGATTGCAAATTATTGAAATTTTATCATTATTTTAGAACCCATAAAGATACATTTAAAAATATAACAGATGAAAATTTATTTTGTAATTCTCCTTCAAATATGAAAGGTAAAATATTTAGTTCACTTGAAGCGAATAATTTTATTTGCGACATTGAGGAGAATTGTCCAGAGCAATGTAAATGTTACATAAGAGAGATGGATAGAACCACATTCATGGATTGTTCTGATTCAAAACTTGTCACTCTTCCTACCGAGGTTGTTCACAATGTCAGTATTCTTAATATGAGAAACAACAAGATTTCTTCACTCGCCAATTTATCTTTGCCAGAATGGAAAATTCTGAAAGAAATAAATTTCGAAAATAATCAATTACTTTCAGAAAATTGGGAATTACCACAATTCTTGGAATATGTAAATTTACAAAATAACAATCTAAGTTGGCTCTCATCCGATATTTTCAAATTGTCAGAATTCAATAGTTTCAAAATTAAACTCGGGAATAATCCATGGAATTGTGTATGTAATATATCGAGTATGATACATTGGTTAAAATCTAATAGGGAAAAAGTGAAAGATCTCGAAGATGTAACCTGCGAAAATTCAGTTTTGAATAAAGAAAAATATATAAATATCAAACTCCATGAGATAGTAACTAAATCAATTTGTTTTGAGAATGTTGAAATCAGACCTTTACTACATATCCATATTCTAGTTATCTCATCAATAGCCATTTCAATAATTATGGTTATAATTGTCCTTTACTACAAATATAAACAAACAGTTTTAGCATACTTATACATCCACGGTTATCGCCTATTCTTGTGCTTCTACAATGAAGAAGAAATGGATGAAGACAAGACGTACGACGCCTTCATCTGCTATAGCCACGAGGATCGAGATGTCGCTGTAGAACTAAGCGCTGAACTCGAGTCCAAGAGTCCATTCTACACTCTATGTATCCACGAGCGGGATTGGACTCCTGGAAATACCATTTCTTCTAATGTCTTACAGTCTGTAAGAGAAAGCAGGAGAACTGTGCTGGTCCTTAGCGAGGTGTTCTTGAAAAGTCCCTGGTTTCCTATCGAATTCAAGACTGTCTACCACCAAATGATGGAAGACAGGATGGATAGAATAATCTTGGTAATTAAAGGAGAACTTCCTGATAGTTCGACACTGGATCCAGATCTCCAATTATTACTTCAAACTAAGACTTATTTGGAATGGAATGAGCGATGGTTCTGGGAGAAAATACGCTATGCACTTCCCCATAAAAATAAATCATTCCAATAAAATATTCAATTTATAATGTACTCTCAATTTCAAACTACCCTATAAAAAGCATCAAATATATATGTCTATTTTAAAAATAAAATATTGAGATAAAATGTGTTCATATTCAAATTTTTCATGAATAATTTTCTCCTATTTTTCTAGAAATTAATTTCTACTAATTACATTAGTAGATGTAAATTTTTACGCTGTTAGGAATTATGTAAATATTTGTAACTATATAAAAGGCGCGTGATTGAAATAAATTTAGTCAGACGGTTGATTGTTCTCTCTTTCTTTACGCAAAACAATATCATCTGCATATTGACGTGTTACAGAAGTCGACAGGATCCGACCAGCGATGGGAAGAAAGAGAGCAAACACCTCATCGAAGGAAGACTCATTAGAAGAAAGAAGAAATCTGAATCTCTCTTTTGAATTGATCCCGAGATATGATCCTGATGATTGACTTAGCTACGCTAACTGGTCAATTTTATTTAACCATCAGGCACAACAGCAAGGTCTCTCATCAAAAGAATCCCTGTCCATGATGCCAATGTTATTTAAAGGTAAAGCTCTGGAAATGTATGCTTTAATTTGCAAGGATATATCCTCATTAGAAGAACTTCATTCTAGAAAGAAATGTTTTTTTTTTTCACGAGCCTGAACATGGGTTACATCGAAAATTCTGGCAATTAAGAAAAGGACGAGAACAATCTGTAAAGGAATACTACTTTGCAAAGATGAGGATCGCTACCAAATTGGGACACCCAGGCATCAGTGCTATGATCAGAGCACTTTCCTTTCAATACTATTTTAAGGGGATGATAGGGAAGATAAAGAATTATGTTAAGAACTGCAAGGAGTGTCAAACAATAAAGAGTAGCACCCAGCCCTCCTATGAACTGATGGGATTATTGCCTAGGGCGACAAAACCCTTCGATGTCGTGGCTTTAGATACGGTTTTGTGTCTAGGAGGTTATAATAGTGCTAAAAATTGTATTCATTCCGTTATCGACCATCATGCACGATATATCTGGGGTTATGCTTCCAAAGGCACATCCTTCGCGACCTACATAAATATCATCAACCAATTATTAAATATAGAAAAACCTCTAGAATCTTAGTCACGGATAGACATCCCTCGTTTGTCTCGAAGAGATTTAATAAATTTCTTCAGGGGAAGGGTATAAAGCACATAATGACCTCTCCGTCCCATCCAGAGTGTGATGGACTATTAGAACGGGCTAATGCAACGTTGATTGGAAAGTTAAAAATACAATATCAAGGTAAACCTAGGGCTCCTTGGCCTAAATTGTTACAAAAGACAGAAGAATATCGAAACACACCTCACTCTACGACTACATTCCTCCGATATACTTGCTGTACGGAACCCTCCCTTTCTACATCTCTGATCTTACGAATCCATATCCGCCAGTAGAAAAAGCCCGAACCATTGCCAATGAAAAAAACCGAGGAATTACATAAAAGGTTATTTAAAAGATACAATAGTTCTCATAGATTCCCGAATTTAAAAATTGGAGATAAAGTTTTGTATCGAATCCCTCATCAGGTAGGCCATGGCAAACTGTCACCAGTTTATTATCCAGATCCATACACCGTTCTTTCTACCCCATCACCTCACATAGTCGAAATAAATAAACCATGCCAGCCTGAAAAAATAAGCCCAGCACAATAGTTAACGTATCTAAATTAAAACTATGGGACCCTATTTCAACCTCGAATGAAGGCATGGGGAATTATCCATTTCCCTTCCAAGATGTGGAGGATTTGAATGGATGTCTTTAATCCGACCATAACCAAACGTTAGAAAGGAGTTTCCACTCTCTAAGGGGGCTGCTCAATATCGCAAAATGTTTTTTTCTTTACGTCCATGTGGTTTTCTACTTCAATGGTAAATCTTGAAATCTCTCTACAAACATTGAAGGACTCTGCTAATGATGGACAGTACAGCCCTATTGCATATGTTCTAAGTGACACATCTGGAAAAAAACTAACAGGCCGGTCACCCCAAGGACCTCTAGTAAAATGGTCACTATGCGATACAGTGGATTAGGTACGCGCCTGGATACCCCAACTATCAGGTCCGACTGCCCTACTGCCATAGTGAGAATACTTTTATTATTTTATTTTAAATTTTTTGCTTTTTGCAGAATGTTTTTTCCCCTAACCTTCCAACCCCTCCCAACCTCCATTTGTGTAAATAAATCTGAATTTTTTTTTATTTTGGTAGGGGGGTTTGTCACCTTCTGCTTATAAATTATTAGTAGATGTAAATTTTTACGCCGTTAGGAATTATGTAAATATTTGTAACTATATAAAAGGCGCGTGATTGAAATAAATTTAGTCAGACGGTTGATTGTTCTCTCTTTCTTTACGCGAAACAATATCATCTGCATGTTGGCGTGTTACATATGTATATATTTAATTATTCAAAAAGATTTCGATTTTTTCATTTATTTATTACTCTTATTTCGCTATTTAAAAATTAATAATTTAAGATTCCAAAGAAAAATAAATCGGCTAAGTTATTGTCTATTTATAAACAGGAGGAAATAAAAATTGTCACCAGGTGGCGGGCAGTCAGTTCTCACTATCCAATCAGATGTCAGCCCTGATGTCCTTGGTGTCAGTTTGACAGCAGATGGAGTTGACATGGCTGGATTACACTTCTTCCTAGTAATATGTGAGTATCTAACTACAGTGATTTAATAATGTTTTTTTTTTTTTAATTCTAAATGACATATATGAATAGTTCTATATATGACTTTTGACAACCCTGAAATAATATAACAATGCACGCATATTCTCAAGTTTTAATTAGGTATGTGAATAGTTCTAAATATGATCCTTGATAACTGAAAATGAATATGACAATAATTGTTTTTTCAAGTTATATATTTATTAATATATATATAATGAGGGGTATATGTGAATTGATATCTATATATGACCATTGACATATCTATAACTAATATAACAATGTTTATTTTCAAAATTCAATAAGCTATGTGGAAAAGATCTATATATAGCCCTTGAATACAATGAAATAATATAACAATGCGTATTTTTCAAGTTCTATAATGAGGTATGTCTCTCGATAGATCTATATATGATCGTTGACAATTATAACTTACTAGACGATTGACCCAGGCAACGCCCGGGTTTACACGATTAAATTTATTTTACATATGGAAGATGGACGTAGTTCCCGGAGGTCACCCGCGAGGCTTTTTTGGCACCTGGCACAGCTGTGTCACCAACGCCAGGACCGCGCGCGGTGGGAACTCGAAATGGCCAACCGGCTGGCAGCCGGGCGATTCCATTATCTCGGAGGGGGGGGGGGGTGCCCGGGGGCAGGGAGGTCACGTGCACGCCGGCTGCCAATCGTCGCGCGCCGCAGTCGACGTCTGAGTGTTCTAGAGGGCGCTGCTCGTGAGCTAAGTTGAATAATTTGAATATATAGTTTTAATAAATGATTTATATATATTTTAAAATAGCCTATCGTCAACCCCGTTATTTTTTACCTATGTATGGAAATTTTGGTTTGAATTAGTGAACTACTGCGAATTTGTATAAGGGTCATACAGACAGACAAACAAACAGACAAACAAACATACAAACATTCATTTATATATATATATAGATATAACAATGTTTATTTTCAAGTTTTATAAAAAGAGGTATGTGAGAATAAATCTATATACGACATTTGAGATTTTTCTGATATAATATAACAATGTTTATTTTCAAGTTTTATAAAAATAGGTATGTGAGAATAAATCTATATACGACCTTTTACAACTGTGAAAAATTTAACAATGGTTTTGTTCAAGATATAATGAGGTATGTGAATACTTCTATATATGACCCTTTACAACTGTGAGATATTATAACAATTTTCATGTTCAAAAGATTTGTTGACGTTCATGAGTAGTTCTATACACAGCCTTTATTATCACTGAAACAATATAAAAATGGATATTTTTTCAAGTTCTCTAATGATGTATGTGGAAAGATCTATATATAACCTTCGAAAACTTTGAAATAATATAGCGATATATATTTTAAAGTTTTATATAATGAGCTATGTGTGAATATATATATATTATAAAGGACTGCGGCGTATGATTATAAACAACACTTAAAGTTTCACCGCATAAGTTTCTTTTCTATGAAAAATCAATATTAATTTCAAAGAGAAATATTTACTATTTCAAACTTTTTTCTAACTTTTTTGGATGAAGTATGAAAGGGTGAAAATATGAAGAGTAATGGCGAACGGAAAAATAAAAGTGTCCAGGGGCGGGAATCGAACCCACAACCTTCCTATAAAAGAAACTTATGCGGTGAAACTTTAAGTGTTGTTTATAATCATACGCCGCAGTCCTTTATAATGTATTATAAGTTACTTTAAGTATTATTTACGAACGGAAAAATACGTCCAGGGTAGCCTAGTGGACATGGCATCTGCCCGATAAGCGGAAGGTTGTGGGTTCGATTCCCGCCCCTGGACACTTTTATTTTTCCGTTCGCCATTACTATTCATATTTTCACCCTTTCATACTTCATCCAAAAAAGTTAGAAAAAAAGTTAGAAATAGTAAATATTTCTCTTTGAAATTAATATTGATTTTTCACAGAAAAGAAACTTATGTGGTGAAACTTTAAGTGTTGTTTATGAGGTATGTGTGTGTGTGGATGGATTTATATCTCACCTTTGAAAACTGTGAAATAATATAGCAATGTATATTTTAAAGCTTTATATAATGAGCTTTGTGTGAATAGATCTATATACGACCTTTGATTACAGTTAAATAATATAAAAACATCTTTGTTAAAGATTTATATAATGGGATATGTGGATAGATATATATAGACCTTTGACAACTGTGAAAAAAATATAACAATGTTTATGTCAAGATTCATATAATGTGGTATGTGGATAGATTTATCTATCACCTTTGACAACTATGAAATGATATAACAATTTTTATGTTCAAGATATATTTAGGTATGTGAATACTTCTATATATGACCCTGACAACAATTATATTGAGGTATGTGGATAGATCTAGATATGACCTTCGATAACTATGAAAAAATATAACAATGTTATTTTCAAGATGTAATGAGGTATGTGAATACTTCAATATATGGCTCTTGACAACTGTGAAAAGTATAACAATTTATATTAATGTTTTAATGATGTATTCGAATATATTTATATGTTTGACACTTTAAATTGTAACATAATACACTCGTAGTTTATCAACATAATTTCAAATCCAATATTTTATACTCATTAATTTCTCTTTTTGCCTCTTAGTTCTTTTATGAAAAAAATTTGATTTTTTTTGTAATTAAAAATAAATTACATTTTCATCTTGAAGTTTGTCTTTGTTAATATTTCCAAGTTTCTTACAATATAATATAATATAAATAACACCATACTTATTTTCCCTTGTGACATCTGGATGTATTGTCATTCCTTTGTGAAGTTTCGTTCTGAATCTTTTTATTGTTTTTGTAAATCTTCTCACAGAGTTTTTTTTCGCATATTTGACCTTTCTTTGTCTTTTGTTGAATTATTTTGTATTTTGGCTAAAATCAGCATCAAATACTGACATTTGTTCTGTCCTTTGGCTGAACTTCATGGCTTTCTTAATACTATTTATTAAACTATAATATAAATATATACTCTTTATGTTTCCTCTTTGAGGGTTTGAAAGGGATATAATAATTTTATATAATAAAGGGCAAATTTTAATGTATGGTAAAATCAAAACCTATTTAAACCCATTTTTAAAATAAGAAAAAGCTACCTCTTCCGTAAAAATATATGCTCAAACTATTTGTCATGGATTGCTCATCTTTGCCATCTAGAAGATTCAGGTTGGTGACAAAACCACAGCACTAGCTTTGGTGAATTCAGAATACACATCTGGTGACCATGGCCCTCTTCTGTCCAAGCTTTGAGGTTATGAAATTACAAAAGAAATAATTTGCCATAAGTTGCCATAGAGGGTGGATAATTTTTGAATCTATTGTAATGGGAGAGATATTTTAGATCAAATTTTCCCACAAAATTTCCATCCATATTTTGGACATAGAATTAGCCAGCCACTTAAGCACTTTTAAGCCAATTGTGAAGATGAACCCATTGTGGATCTCACCAAACAAAGCCTGTCCTAAACAGATGAGAACAGGACAATAGGCTCCAGGTGGAAGCTTGTGTTGTGGCACTGACCAGGACAGGCAATGGATGATGACACATTTTTTGTTTCCATTTTGACAGGAGAGATAGCCCTTCTTATTTTTTAGATCACTATCCTCCCTGAAAAATTTTCCATTAATAAAATGTTTTCATCTTCAAGAGATGTCAGTCCTATTTATATTCCAAGTAATGGGTTATTTTTGTAATTGCCTTGATATCCTGTCCAAATCACACCAATGTTGGTTAACATATACAGTAAAACCCCTCTATAGTGAACCCCAATGGGACAGAGCTTTTGGTTTACTATAGCCACGATTTAGCCTTTTTTTTTTACTTTTCTAAATTTTCAGACCGTATAATTAAAAAAACAGCCATACACACAGGAAAAGGCAGCCACTTAATAATGGTCACTTTGTTTTAATTCCCTAAATTGACCTATTTTTTACAGTAATGCTGAATATCAAAAGAAGTCATTTGATAATAGGTTCTTCTTATCATTAGCATACATGTTTATATATAAACCTCTATGTATAATTTAAAAATTAAGCCAAATCCCCCTGGCAAACCTTTATTAATTATATGCTTAAAAGGTATAAGAGTATTTTAGATAATCTTTCTCAAATAATATAATACTAAATTTAATTGAAAAATTGCCTCTAATACCTTGTTGTTTGAAAGTGAAAATGTAAAATTTGAAAATCAGAATTGTTTTAAAATATTATTATTTCCATCAAAGGAATAAAGCTCTGTGTATTCTGAATCAATTGAAGATGAATCAAAAGTATCTAATTTAGAAAAATCGGACGCGAAACATGTTGATACGCTAGCGCGATCGGTAAAATTGCGAATAAAAAAACGCCAATTTACAAACACAAATCGGTAGTGAAACGGCTGGCCAGGGGGAATATCCGTGAACTCTGAATGAGTCATATACCTAACAAAGCTTCTGTTTAAAAATAGAACTGTAGTGGTAGTTTTTGAGAATTTATAAGTCGATTTGTTTGTGGCCCATGAGACACGGGGCACTGTTTTTTTTTCCAATTCCAGTTTCCACATATTTTTCTGAAGTATAGATTAAATTTTGTTTTTAACCTGTTATTCAAACCATTTCTGGCTTTAAAATTATTTGGAATTATTTTTTAGCCTAGGTTTAACTTGATATAGAACGCTTCTAAAAGGGCATGCTGCCACTGTTTTTTTAGAACGCCACTCTTTGTTTCTTTTCTTTATTTTGGAAGCCATTTGTATATTTTTTTCTATTTCAAAATTGTCGAATGCAAATATATTCTATTAAATAAAAGTATAATGTGTAAAATGTCTACAACATTGAGCAAAAATAGAATGGAAATGAAAACATACAATGCCGCTAATTTAATGTTTTTAAATCGCGATCCGTGAGCTGAAACATGCTCATAATTTTGTTGTTTTAATTTTTTTTAATTTCAATTTTAAGTTTGTTATAAGCATAGTATTTTAAATAAGTTTTATTATTTTGGGACCGAAAATAGGTTCGTTATAGGGGTAGTTCGTATTTTAAAAATCGAAAAGTTCGTTATAACAATGGTATTTTCAATGGAATGGAATCAGGAATCGCCATGGGTTCGTTATATGGGAAGGTTCGCTATATCCGGGGTTCGTATAAGCAGGGTTTTACTGTATATTTAAATCTCATGTTGTCATTTTATTTAGCTACAGTAGAACTTCTGTCAAGGATTCCTAGTTTCTGAGCCAAAGTCTCCTTTATGGAGAGGTATCTTCTTTATGTAGATTTGCTTTTAGTTAAAATGTTAATTTTGGTGATAGAAACTGACCTTTATAGAGAGGTGTTCTCTAGCGAGAGTATCCTTTTATGGAATATTTTCTACTGTTTATTAATTTTGTAAAGACTGCTCATATGTTAACTACGGCCGCTGTGCCCTGTGTGCCAAAGCAGTGTACTTTTAGACATAAATTGTATTTAAATAAGAATTATCTAATGTTGAAATATTATATTTATAATCTGTTGAATTAAGGCTTGTTTTGATAGGCTGGAGCTTGGGACATGATAACTCTGTTGAAATAACCCAAGTGTCCAATTAATGAGGTTATACTATAGGAAAAATGATAATTTTTGTGATAAAAACAGTCCTTTATAGAAAGGTGTCCTCTAGCATGAGTGTTTTTCATTTCTACTGTATTTAAATTTGGAAATTTTTCAAATTGCCATTCCAAACAGAGCAATTAATTTTATTATTTTTTTAATATTAAAAAATGGTCTACTTATCAACATCATAAACATAAATCATAAAGTGACAAGAAAGTATTTCTCTGTGATGTCTCAGTAACAGCATTGTTACCATCTTTAGACATTGGTAATGTTTTACCTAAATATGTGTCGCATATAAGTTATGCTTGTTTTGGATTTGCTGTTCTTGTTCAAGAGGATTGCAGGTATTGGAAAGAACAATAGAGGTAACGCCACCAATTTTTTTTCATTAAAAAGAATTACAGAAGCTTTCTGGCAAGCCATTCTTCATCCTGATGTCCAACATTGTAGTTTATTATTATTATCCCTAGTACACTTGGTACAGGCCATATTTATCACTAGCCGAATGACCCGGGCAATGCCCATGTTTTACCCGATTGAATGTTTTTATTCAAATACTATTTGTTACAATTATAAATTGGCGCCTCAAATAAATGATATCCTAATCCTAATCAATCAGTCATAGGCCGCCTCTGTCACGGATGGCCGGCGCCCGTTGGCTGCCGGCGAGCACGTGACCTCCCTGTGCGCGCGCATCCGTGACAGAGGCGGCTGGCCAATGACTGACTGATCAGGAAAGACTCTCGTGACTATATATATATAACTAGCGGATGTGTACCCGGCTTCGCCCGGGTTTTATCCGAGTGAAAGTTTGCCTAACGAATATTATTGATAATAATATTCGGGAACACACAGAATATTATGATAATAATGATAATATAGAAAAATAGTAGAATAATTCTTCCTGGAGTGAACTTATACGATAATAACAAGGCGAAGGAAGACGAGTATCTTTATTGGTGCATAAGAGCAAGCTTTCGGGCAAAAGCCCTTCGACTGGCAAGATATAACGACACTGTGAACGACAACGATGGCGGTAGTGAATATATACACATATTAATTTACATAAATATAGAAAAAAGCATGCAAATGGCCAATTTAACTATTTGTAAAAAAGTGAGAGGTAAAAAATAAAAATAAAATAAAAATCCTATAGGGTAATAGAAGAGATGCCAGAACATTAGCTGAAGGAAGAAAATATTAATGAGGCATAATATATGGTTGCAATGGAATATCAAGTATATAAAAGAGAGATTTATACATGAAGGCCAGGAGAGCTTAATATGCGTCAGGGAGGTCGAATTTTTTACAGTTAAATACAAGGGGGAAGTTTAAATAAAGGACAGGAGAGGATGATAGGCTTCTGGAAGTTCTATTTTTCTATTGATGCTGTTTAGTTTGTGGGATACTATTGATTCTAAAATGAGTCTTTGGTGTAAGATATGTGTGTGGCTGTAATGTATGGTGGGGTTGTTGATGTTGAAAGTGTGGCCCGTGGTCTGCATATGTTGATAAATGAGGGACTTGGTATCTTGACGGGAAATATTGCGGGAATGTTCAGTCATCCTGATGGATACAGATCTACCCGTCTCACCAACGTAAGTGGCAGGGCACTGTTCGCATGAGACGGAGTAGACTGCACCCACAGAACGAAGGGGGGCAGGGGGAGCATGAGGGTGACGGAGGGATGAAAGAAGGTTCGGGGAGTTTTTATATATGGTACGGATGCCATAGGGTTTGAGTTTTCTGGCTATATCAACGGAGGAGGGGGAGTAAGGGAGATAACACAATGATCTGTATGTCATGGAAGGATTGGAAGTTGCAGGTGTGTAAGTATATTTGTTAATGAACCAGAGTGGAAAAGAAGCCGCGGAGAGCTGGGTAATAATGCGATTTCTTTCTATTATTTTAAAAATGTCTATGGAACAATGGGTGGATATTCTTTTTGTAAGAGTTCTAACAAATATGGGAGGTGGGGCAGTGAGAATTGTAATGAGTGTAGCAGGGGGGGCATTGTTTTTTATGATAAACTGTAGTGTGAAATGAGGATGGGGTGCGGATAATTAAGATATCTAGGAATGGGAGAACATGGTTAGTTTCAGTTTCTAGAGTAAAGGAAATATCTTGGTTGTAATTATTAAGGGTTGATAGTATGAAGCTCTCCTGACCTTTTTTGCAAATACAGAAGACATCATCAATGTACCTGCGCCAGAACTGGATATCTGTAGGGAGGGTATGGGTGATCCAATTATCTATTCTAGTCATGACTATTTCGGCAATAATGGTAGATAGAGGGCTGCCCATTGGGGAGCCCCTGAACTGTCTGTAATGGTGCTGTAGGAATGTGAATGTGTTCATGCTTAGCATGTTTTGGTAAGTTGGACTATGGTTGAGGAAGTGTGGGTATCGACATTTTGCGATTGAAGGAAATGAGTCAAGCCATCTGTGATGAGCTCGTGAGGAAGACAGAGGTAGAGGGAGGTGACATCGAAGGAACACATAGTGTAGGCGCTTAAGAGATGTTAATTCATTAATGAAGTGTGGGGTGCTGTTGATAGAAAGGGTGTTATTATAATTGGTTAATAAAGGGGAGAGGAAGCTGGAAAGATATTTAGCCAGAGGGTAAGCGGGGCGATAAGTGATAGGCATTGATGGGGCGGAGGGGTACTTCAGGTTTATGTATTTTGGGGAGGCCGTATATATAGGCTGAACTGTGGAGGTTTGAGGTAAACGAGGTGTATTCTACAGGTGAGATGTTTTTAGATTTCTTGAGTCGGAGAAGCAACATCACCAACCGAGATACCCGTTCCCTTATTTTCCAACACATTGCATCTTCTGGCCATTCCTTTGACACTGCTAACCCAACCATTCACTACAAAAATATCTCCAACTTATACCAGAGATTGGTTCTAGAATCCATAGTTTCATCCAAGCTACACAGCATAAATAGAAAAATAGACATCCCCGCAGCCTACACAAACTACATTTAAACCTCCCACATGTTTATTTCAATAGCCCAAACCATGCGCCGTCTCGTGGTCTCAGACAGCAGATTTAATATTTACTTTATTCAAAAATCGGTTTTCAGTTAAGATTAACATATATAAATCGTTATCTTTCTTTGTATAGTTATATTTTACCTGTCGAAGGGCTTTTGCCCGAAAGCTCGTAGCATTCATTCAATAAAATAAACTCATCTTCTGATCCTCCTTAATTAATATATATTTATATTATCCCTATATATATATAAAAGTCAGTGTATGTAGATATTTTCTTTCTATCATAGATGACTACTCTAGAAAGGTTAATGTTTATTTCCTAAAAGAAAAGTCAGAAGTTTTTAACTATTTTAAGCAATACTTGCATGAGTCTGAGAGAGCATTAAATGCCAAATTAAAAATGTATTAGGACAGATAATGGATTAGAATTCTGTAACAAAGAATTTGAAAATTTTCTAGTAAATTTGGTTATTAAAATAGAAAGAACATCAACTTATAGTCCTGAACAAAATGGAATTGCTGAAAGGTTTAATCGAACTGCTATTGAAGGTGTTCGAGCAATGCTTTTAGATAGTGGGTTACAACCCAGATTCTGGGCAGAAGCCCTAAATACCTTTGTATATACTGAAAATAGATGTGAACATGCTCTAACAAAAGGAGTAAGTCCAATGGAATTATGGTTAGGACATAAACCATCTGTAAGACATTTTAAAATTTTTGGCTCATTAGCTTATGTACATGTCCCTAAAATAAAAATAAATAAGTTACAACCAAAGGCCAAATCAGGCTTAATGGTAGGTTATGCAACCAAAACAAAAGGTTATAGAATCTGGTTACCAGCAGATAGAAAAGTAATAAAAACCACATTCACACACACACAACACACACACACATGTATATATTGTGGAAGCTAAGAAAGGTGTAAATACTTTATTTGGTACTGCTTCTAGAGTACAATATGTTTTTTGTCCACAGGATGATAACTACCCTTATGAAAATAATGATAGTGATAACCATAATTTACATACACTTACCCCAATAGACATAACTAAATGGAAAAGACTATAAGTACCTAGAAAGACAGGACCAAGAGTAGATGTATACTATTATCCACCTTCTAGTGATCAAAAATTAAGATCATTTAATGATGTACAAAAATATTGCGAAACACAAAAGCTTGAATTTAATTCTGAAATGTTTTCATTTAGACCACAAAAACCAGATATAAGCGAGGAAAATGAAGTTAAAGTAGAAACAAACTGTTTAGAAGATGATTTGTACGAAAGTATTTTCCATGAGGAAATCTATAATGTAGAACTTCCAAAAAACTTTAATGATGTACAACAATCACAGGAAAAAAGAAATTGGATTAAAGCAATGGAGGATGAACTTAAGGTGATGAAAGATAGAAAAGTATGGAAATTAGTAGATATCCCACCTCAAGGTGTTAAAATATTAGGCAATAAATGGATATATAGCGTAAAAAGGGATGATAAAAATAATATAAAAAGATATAAAGCTAGGCTTGTGGCACAAGGTTATAGACAGAAATATGGAATAGATTACACTGACATTTTTTCACCAGTTGTAAATTTTTCAATAATTAGATTCCTGTTTGTAATCTTAGTATCTTTGCTAAGATGGAAGCATGTCCAGTTAGATCTTAAATCAGCCTATCTTTATGGAAATTTAAAGGAAAAATTTACATGCAACAACCTGATGGATTCAAAATAAAAGGTAGTGAAGATAAAGTTTGTCTTTTAGAAAAGACTATTTATGGGTTACATCAGAGTGGAAGAGAATGGAATAAAGAATTGGATTCAATTTTGAATTCAATAGGATTTGAGACCATTAAATGGCGCAACTGTGTATATAAAATGAATAATAGTGTTATCTTGATAGTATATGTTGATGATATCTTGTTATTCGGAATAGAAACATCTGTAATTGGAAAAACTATTCAATTATTAAAGAAAAGTTAGATATAGAGGAATTAGGAAAGGTCAAATATCTATTAGGAGTTAACTTTGAAACTACAGACAAGGGCATATACTCACATCAAGAAACATATATAAACAGACTTATAACTAGTTTTACAGATCTACCTAAGACATTGGTAAATTTACCTTTTAAAACAGGGTGCTGGTTACCACCCAAAAATTAAGGAAGATGGAATTATTGAGACTGAACTCATGAGAAAATACCCATATAGATCAATAATAGGTTGTTTATCTTTCCTTGCAGACAGAAGCCGACCAGATATTTCTTTTTCAGTAAACACAATGGCTCAATTCTGTAATGGATGCACATATCAGCATTGGAAAATCGTTGTAGATTTAATGAATTATGTCTTTAGGACAAAACATTATAAAATAAACCTATCAAATGTTAATAGAGGCATCTTAAATTCATATTCTGATGCAAACTGGGGAAGTCATTTGACCAATAGACACTCTACAAGTGGATATTTACTATATCTAGATGATACTCCATTTACATGGAAATCGAGGAAACAAAAGTGTATTGCATTAAGTTCTATGGAATCCGAATTTATAGCCTTAACTGAAAGTGTAAAAGAAACAATATAGTATTTTAATATATTAAAAGAAATAGACGTACTACCTAATGTGGGAAAAACCTATTCAATTTTGTGACAATCAGTCAGCTATATATTTCTGTAAGAATAGTGTAGAAAATATAAAAACCAAGCATATTGATATCAGACTACAATTCATTCGGAAACTTGTTGAGGAGGAAGAATTCACTTTAAAATTTGTTAATAGTAATTTAAACCTAGCTGACTTCCTAACTAAACCTTTATCTAAAAAGAAACTAAGTCGTTCCATAGAGAAACTGTTTTGGAGATGAACTATCTACAAATTAATTCAAGACTCATCTTTGGATAAGACTGGACCTGAAGCAGGAGGGAGTGTGAAGCCCACTACATGTACAAGTCAACAAGGGACTCTGCATCATCTGTAAATTCTTCACTGTGTTGTCCTGTTTATTTCATTCTATCTCATTGTACTTTTGTGTAATCGAGCTATGATGTTGTAAATCATGAGAAATGATGATCATGGGGCCGATTGTTAGAGGTGATCATCTTTTCATTAAATGTAAAATACTTTAATATTTGTAAATTATATTGTTTAAATAATTTGTAGTTTTAAATTTAATTATAAAAAAATTGTAAATTTATATATGTAAATTCTTGTGCAAAATTAATCAATAATAGAGGATTTGCATATGTCTAGTTAGTTAAAAAGAAAAGTGTAGTTTTTGTTTGGGCAGAGAAGCTAGATGCTCTCAGGTTAGTTTTTCTCTTATTGTAAATATGTTTATATAATTTCTTAAAAGTCTCTACTTTAACTTTATTGTTAAAATAAATATAATTTCTTCATAGGGGTATATTTGTTTTTTCCTCTCTAAGGCCCTCAAGCATTAAAAGAAAATATTATTAAACAAGGTACCAGCTCTATCCTCCTTGCACCCAACAGCTAGTATATAATATAAATGAGTTTTAAAAATTGTAAAAAAAAAATGCATCATCGGCCGGGAATCGAACCCGGGCCGCCCGCGTGGCAGGCGAGCATTCTACCACTGAACCACCGATGCTTATAAAAAATGGCCATATTTGGGTATTCATTCCATTCCGGATTACTCCGCGTAAAAAAAAAAGTTCTTCAAATGAAAAAAAAAGAAATAGCCAAAAATACTAGTCAAAATGTAGCCGAAAAATTTCCTCAGGTTTATAAAAAGTGACATGCAAAATTTGGTACCAATTGGTTCAGTAGTTTTTGAGTTTATCGCGAAACAGACAGACATTGACTTTTATATATATAGAGACAAGAGATATACAATAAGGGAAGTATACAGAGTAGCAAGATATAAATATCACCTGTTTATAAAATATAAAAATGTCGCGACAATATATATAAATCTTCAAATAGTTTTTAAAATGCTCTTTGATAAATAAGGTACACTCATGCAAATATTATCTATTCTTTCTCACACACACACAATTTCTCTATAAAAAGATTATATGTGTATATATATTTCTTTATAATCAGTTTTTGTGTATGTGTAAAAAAGTATACACAGTAAAACCCCGCTAATACCAACCCCGGATATAACGAACCTTCCCGTATAACAAACCTAAGGCGATTCCATTCCATTGAAAATACAATTGTTATAACGAACTTTGCGATTTTTAATATAACGAACTACCCCCTACAACGAACCTATTTTAGGTCCCAAAATAATAAAATCAATTTAAAATACTATGTTTATAGCGAACTTAAAATTGTAATTTAAAAAAATTTAAAACAAAATTTGAGAATGTTTCAGCTCGCGGATAGGATTTCAAAACAATAAATTTAGCGGCATTGTTTGTTTTCATTTACATTCTATTTTTGCTGTAGGTTGTATAAATTTTTACAAATTATACTTTTTATTAAATAGAATATCTTTGCAACCATCAAATTTGAAATAGAAAAAATGCAAATGGCTTCCAAAATAAAGAAAACAAAGGCATTCTAAAAACAAAAACGTTATTACTTAAAAAAAAAAAGGCCATTTTCAAAACTTTTTCAAAAGTGAAACAACACAGGCAAAATTTCAAAACATGTTAAAATAAGAGAATATAACTTTTAATATTATAAGAGATAAAAAATAAGGCTATTAAAAATTGTTACAAAAAGGAATCAACTTCAACTTTTGCCGCGATCGTACGTGTTAGGGCAAAAAAAAAAAAAAGTCCAAATAAACGGGCCCGTGATCCACAAAAGTTATTTTTTATGGCATTATTATGCCATGAACTTATGGCGATTTTAAAGCCAGCAATGGTTTGCATGACAGGTTA
This sequence comes from Cordylochernes scorpioides, assembly GCA_030710605.1. Classification (NCBI taxonomy): domain Eukaryota; kingdom Metazoa; phylum Arthropoda; class Arachnida; order Pseudoscorpiones; family Chernetidae; genus Cordylochernes; species Cordylochernes scorpioides. The sequence goes on from CP092867.1 coordinate 30,432,265, forward strand.
AAAACAAAAGGAAATCTAGACTTAAGAAGAATATCTGGAAACATGAAGTGGAAGAAAAACACTAACTTTATTTGGAAGGTGCAATGCCTGAAGAGTGCTTTGAAGCAACAAGGTACTAGAGCCATTTTCAAGTAAACATTGTATTATATAATGTGATAAAGATGTTTTAAAATCATTTTATATCTTTGAATATACAGTAAAACCCCGCTAATACGAACCCTGGATATAAAGAACCTTCCCTTATAACGAACCCACGCCGATTCCTAATTCCATTCCATTGAAAATACCATCGTTATAAACGAACTTTGCGATTTTAGAATAACGAACTACCCCTATAATGAACCTATTTTCGGTCCCAAAATAATAAAATCTATTTAAAATACTATGCTTTTAACGAACTTAGAATTGTAATTAAAAAAAATTAAAACAACCAAATTTTGAGCATGTTTCAGCTCGCGGGATCGCGATTTCAAAACAAGAAATTAGCGGCATTGTTTGTTTTGAATTTTGCACTTTATTTTTGCTGTATCTTGTATAAATTTAACAAATTATACTTTTTATTAAATAGAATATATTTTCATCCATTAAATTTGAAATATAAAATTACAAATGGCTTCCAAAATGAAGAAAACAAAGGCATTTTTAAACAAAAGCGTTATTTCTTTAAAAAAAAAGGCCATTTTCAGAACTTTTCAAAGTGAAACAACACAGGCAAAAGGTTAAGAACATCTTAAAATAAGATAATATAACTTTTCTATTATAAAAGATAAAATATAAAGCTATTAAAAATTGTTACAAAGAGGAATCATCCTCAACTTTTGCCGCGATCGCGATCGTACGTTTAGGGCTAAAAAAAAATCCAAATAAATGGTCCCGTGATCAGACAAAAACTATTTTTATGCCATTAACTATTGTGATTTTAAAGTCAGCAATGTTTTGCATGACATGTTAAAAAAAACGAAATCTAGACCTAGAAGAATATGTGGGGAAAATGAAATGGAAGAAAAACACCAACTTTATTTGAATGGTGCAATGCTTTAAGAATTCTTTGAAGCAACAAAGTGTTAGAGCCATTTTTCCAAGTAAACAATTTATTATATAATGTGATAATGATGTTTTAAAATCATTTTATATCTTTGAATATATTGTAACGTTTTATTTTTGCTTTAACTTTTTAAAAATATGTTATTTTAAATCTTTATCTAATTTGTTTGTTTGTTTTAGATAAAGAGGCAAATTTACCATGTTGTTGTTCTTCTGTTTATTAATTGTTCTTCCTTTTTAATGATGATAAAAGTTATTGATCACACATTAAAAATCAATGAAAACCAATTACAAAATTAATTACAAAATTCAGAAACGTGTCATATCCCTCGGCTTGAAGGATTTATTTTCGCAAAATAAATGGTTTCAATTGTGACACATGAACTTTAACCAAGGAGGAATCATCTTTCAATAATTCACACGTAACACTAGATATTATTCTTGTTATTTGAAAAGGACCCTCATACTTTGGGGATGTTTTGACCATACTTGGATCATTACTAGCTATTTTACGAAGGACCAGATCACCAACTTTGAATGACGACTGCGGATGTTTTGCATCGTGTCGTGCTTTCCACTTTTCTCTATGCTTTGCGCTATTTTCTATTGCTTTCTTCCTTGCATTTTCTATGGTGAAATGTGGTGATTCAGAAAATTCTGGTATTGAACAATCACCAAAAAGTAGGAAATTTGGAGAAAACCCAGTGACATCATGGGGTGTGCTATTATAATCTTTCACAATTTTGGCAAGTAATGATGACCATTTTAGTCTTGGATTCTCTTGAAGGTTTGTTCTTAATTTGGTGAGTATAGTGTCATTCATCTTTTCACACAGTCCATTACTCTGCGGATGATATGGCGTCGAATAGGTGTGTTGAACTTGATGCTCATTCAAAAACTTGTTAAATTCTTTTGATGTAAAATTCTTTCCGTTGTCGGTTATAATACATTTGATTTGGGGAACAGTTTTGTTGATTTTGTCTAAACATTGAATTACTGCTTGAGAAGTGTTGGTGACAGTAGGGAAAGCCCAAACAAATCTGTTAGGTGGTCAATTATTACTTGAATGTATTTGTGCTTGGTTTCATTTGCTGCAGAGCCTAGCACAATAGTATCCATTGATATTTATTCCAGTGGTTTCAGATCAGAGTTTGGTGCAACATATTCTCCAATAAATGGTTTATGACTGCATTTAGTTATTTGACATATTTTACATGAGCGAACATAGTCTTTGATGCATCTGATAGCATTCGGCCACCAATAAAATGGTGTTATCAATCTTACTGTCTTGTTAATTGAGGGGTGAGAATGATTATCGTGGTATTCTTTGAGAATTTCTTCTTGGAATGATTCTGGAACAACTGTTTTAGAACTCCATTATGTTTCACCATAATAAGATCTCGATGAATATGAGAGTTCTTTACAAAGCTGAGATCCGCTTTTTGTTGGTGTAGTCGAAGAGTGGGGATTGATATATGAAATGACACTGGTGATCTTGACAATGCATCAACATGCGTTTGCTTTGATCCTGATCTGTGAACTATTTTCATTGACTTGGTTGATAATTCAATTATCCATCGGAGATATTTTGCCTTTGGTTTCTTTACGTTGAAGAGCCATTCCAAAGCCGAATGATCTGTAATGACTTCAAATGTATTGTTCTCAAGATAAACTTCAAAGTATTCAACTGATTGAACTACAGCAAAGCATTCCAACTCAACTGCAGAATAGTTCTGTTGATGTGGTAGAAGTTTCCCTGAATAATAGGAAATTACATGTTCTTGATTATCATTTCCAATTTGAGCTAAAATAGCACCAATTCCCAGTTTAGATGCATCTGTATAAAGCTTACATGGTAATGAAGGATCATATGTAGAAAGAACTGGATCTGTGGATAAATGAGACTTTAGTTCCTGAAATGATTTGTTAACTTCAGTAGTCCATTTGAATAACTTATTTTTTCTTGTGAGGCTTGTTAAAGGATCTGCAATTTCACTAAATTTAGGAATAAATTTCCTGTAGTAACCTGCTAAACCCAAAAACTGCCTTACTTGCTTCACTGTTTTAGGTTGAGGGAACTCATTTATTGCCTTTGTTTTTTCAGGGTCAGGTTTAATCTTGTTATGTCCTATGATATGACCTAAATATCTTATTTCTTGTTTTGCAAAGGAGCATTTCTTCAACTTGAGTTTGATATTGTTTTCTTTAAGCTTGTCAAATATTTTCTTCATGAGTTCAATATGATCTTTAAAAGTACTGATGTAAATTAGAATATCATCTTGATAATTACAAACACCGTTCCAAAGAAGATTTCCAATAATATGCTGAATTATTCGCTGAAAAGTACTTGGAGCATTTTTCAAGCCAAATGGCATAACCAAAAATTCATAATGCCCGTCATTTGTAATGAAAGCAGTTTTCTCAACAGAGTCTGGATGCATTTCAACATGCCAATAGGCCCCATGCTATGTCAAGTGTTGTGAAGTATTTCGCATTATGTAAGCGATCAAACATATCTTGGATGTATGGAAGAGGCTGCTTGTCATCAATTGTAATTGCATTCAGTTTTCGGTAATCTATGCACATCCTTTGTGAACCATCCTTTTTAGAGACCAACACTACGGGGAAGGCCCAAGGTGACTGAGATTCTCTTATTAGTCCCTTTTTACTCAATTCTTCAACTTGTCTTTTTATTTCATCATATTCGGCAAGTGGTCTTCTATATGGTCTACAACTGATGGGTGGATGTTCAATTGTATGGATCTTGTGTTGAACAGCAATCCTTCCGATGTCAGTTTCATGCTGGCTGAACAATGCTTGATTTTCTTTAAGTAATTGATTAAGCTCTTTTTGCTGAACAGATGGAAGATGCGTTTCAGGAGATATATAAAAACATTCATTTCCATTAACATACACCGCTTTGTCTTTTGTGTCAATTATTAATCCAATTTTCCTGCTACATCAAGTCCAATAAGCAATGGATAGCTAAAGTTTTTCACTACATGAAGCTTACACCCGACAAGTTTAGAATGGATTTTCAAAAATACTTCTACTGATCCTAAAGTATATGCAAAACTATCTACTTGTTTAATTTTGATTCTATCGTTTACATTCAATTTTAACTTATGTTGTTTTAAAAGCGAACAGCTCATTAATGAAATAGTTGACCCGGTATCAATAAAAGATGAAACTGGAATATTATTAAGTAAAACCTCAACATTAACAAATCTATAAGGAAAATTGGTATTTGCTATGCAAAGTTAATCAGCTATGGTTTGTTTAACATCTGTGGTGATATTAGTTGCTTGGTGTTTAAGCTTGTCTTTATAATTAGGATCATAATCTTTGCAATCACTTATCAAATGTTTAAAATACAATCCTTTTTTCATACAAATAGGACACCAATATGGGCAATTTTTTGAGATTGTAGGTGTAGTTATATTAAAAACCTTGGTTTTACTTCTCTGTTGTTGCCTTATTTGATTATTGTTTTGTTCAATCTCCATGGCAATCTGCATCCAATGTGATGGATCTTTAGGCTGGGCTGTTACGAGATATTTTTCCAATCTAATGGCAATCCATCCGTTAACATTTTTAGCTTCTCGACATTATTGAGGCTTGTTTGATTTAATAATCTAATTTTATCTCTAAAATAATCTTCCACGGTTTCTTCCTTTTTAAGTCTTCTTTTTGATCTACAACTATAGGGCTTTCAACTTTATAACCAAAGCGCTGAATTAATTTGAGTTTAACAGTATCCCATTTTTTAATGGATGCGTTGCTCAATATTTCATCAGCAAACCATTCTAAAGCATCTTTTGATAAATAATAAATTAGATTATTGATTCTATTGACTTCATCTAGTTTATTAGTTTCCAATTCATATAGTTTAAGCCATGATTCAGGCCGAATTAAACCTTTATCACCGCTAAATTTCTCTAATTTGTTTACATTTACTGCCATTTTTACTTACTTTTTCTTTCGTCGAAGCCTTTTTTGATTTATATTTTAATCCTTTCGTAGCTGCGGCCAAATATTTTATGTAACGTTTTATTTTTGCTTTAACTTTTTAAAAATATGTTATTTTAAATCTTTATCTAATTTGTTTGTTTGTTTTAAATAAAGAGGCAAATTTACCATGTTGTTGTTCTTCTGTTTATTAATTGTTCTTCCTTTTTAATGATGATAAAAGTTATTGATCACACATTAAAAATCAATGAAAAACCAATTACAAAATTAATTACAAAATTCAGAAACGTGTCAATATTTTAATAAAACTTTGCCTAGGATTTGTCTTGATTTTTAAATTAGACATAGAGGTACATGTATGTTAATGATAAGAAGAACCTATCATCTAATGATTTCTATTATTATTCAGTATTAATGTAAGGAAATTGGTCAATTAAGGGAATTAAAACAAAGTGACCACTATTAAGAGGAAGCCTCTTCCAGTGTGTATGGCTGTCCTTTAATTATACGGTCTAAAAAATTTTGAAAAGTAAAAAAAAAAGGCCAAACCGGGGCTATAGTGAACCAAAAGCTCTGTCCCATTGGGGTTCACTATAGAGGGGTTTTACTGTATATTTAATAAAACTTTGCCTAGGATTTGCCTTGATGATAAGAAGAACCTATCATCTAATGATTTGTTTTATTTCTCAGTATTAATATAAGGAAATTGGTCAATTATGGGAATTAAAACAAAGTGACCACTATTAAGAGGCAGCCTCTTCCAGTGTGTATGGCTTTCCTTTAATTATATGACCTAAAATATTTGAAAAGTAACAAAAAATGGCCAAACTGTGGCTATAGTTAAAATTTTACACAAATAAATTTACTGGCAATGCGTTTCTTTTATAAATCATCAAATATTATTTCTACAGACCTTACTGCAATGATATGAGTTATTGAATGAGAGGGCTTGGCTCATCAGTAGTGAACCCTCTCAGCGGTTCACTACTGATGAGCCAAGCCCTCTCATTCAATAACTCATATCATTGCAGTAAGGTCTGTAGAAATAATATTTGATGATTTATAAAAGAAACGCATTGCCAGTAAATTTATTTGTGTAAAATTATAACGATAGATGGCAATAAAATTTAATTTACTAATATATATGTGGCTATAGTGAACCAAAAGCTCTGCCCCATTGGGGTTCACTATAGAGGGGTTTTACGGTATATATATTTCTATACAATTCAATATAAAGACACAGTCTCTCAGACTGCATCTCATTGTTTGTATGAGGAAAACACCACTTCCATAATTAAGGGTTAATAGCGCAGCCAAGTTTCCTCCTTAACAATGTACATGTGGTGGGATGTAAGAACAACCTTCTTTGTGGCTTGAAACTGATTATTTCTATATCTTATGTTCCATCCTAGCCTTGTATTTGTTCTATTAGACTGTACATATACTGGGACTCTGAACCTTTCTTTGAAGACTGGCTTGTAATGGATGACGGCCACAAGGCGGCATAGTTCTGTGCCTCATTTTTAAAAGTCTTTACTAAGGGACAAAGGTTTGGAGATAGGGTATAAACCAACTTGTGGTGCCTGTTGGTTAACTGGGTGAGATTGTGAAACTTAGCAGATGCTCCCATTGAAGGGGTGGTACTGTCATCTCTTGTGACATCCCACTCAGGGCAGTAGAAATTTATTTTATATGTAAAAGACAAAATTATGATTAATTAATTTGTTTTATATTAAAAATTCCATGTATCAAGTTGTTGGTCTCTTCTTACTTTGACCACAACCCTTTTTCTAGCATGATTGTTTTGGAGTAAGCCAAGGTCACTGCTTCAATTAAATCTTCCTATTTTTTATTTTCTCTCTCTCTGTGGTGAATCCTCTAAGCACCTTGTCCAAAACTAACCCTCACATTCTCCAATCCCAATACCTGGTGTGAGTAGAGATGGCTTGGTTCCCCAACAATGACCAGAAGTCAGGCTGGCTGGAACGGCTGATGTACAATGTCCTACGCATCGGCCCCATTCCCCGCCACGTGGCCATCATCATGGATGGCAACCGCCGCTATGCCTCCAAGATGGCCATAGAGAAGATTGAAGGCCATTCCCTGGGATTTGAGAAGCTGTCTCAGGTAGGGTTGTGCTGCCCAGCCCATCCAGCCTCCATCTCTGCTGTGTGGCCCAGACACTGAGGTGGTGCCGGGAGCTGGACATCAGCGAGGTGACCGTCTATGCCTTCAGCATTGAGAACTTCAAACGGCCCAAGGATGAGGTGGATGGCCTCATGAACCTGGCACGGGACAAGTATCGCAGACTCCTATCTGAAAAGTAAGCAAGCCATATTTGACCTAAGAGAGGATTGCAGACTTATTCTTACTGTAGAAGAGAACTATGACCTAAAATTGTAACACTATGGCACATGTACAAGAAAGTATACATTCATGTTTTGCTCAAAATCTCCTTAATATTTTATTCTTCATTCTCTGATGTCACTAAATATTCAATTTCCAGAACATTTTCCCAATTGCCTTCCAAAACCTTTTGAATCCATTCTTTTCTGCACCTCTTTTTACAATATTAAAAAAATTTAGCAGTAAAATAAAAAAAAAAATTCCTTAACGTTTCTATCTAAGATATAAATGTTAAATTTATTCATCATCTAACGTTTGGAAAATAGAGAACTTTGAAAGCTACCAAAGTCATACCATTTTAATCCTTTTAAAATCAATAATGTAAATTATGTGTGTTTTACCTTAAAACTTCTCACATTATTAAAAAAAAAGTACCATTTAAGTAGTTTTCTGCAACATCACTTGTGTCAGCAATATATGATAGAGAATTCTAGCATTCCTACCCATACTGTTCAACGCCAGCTGGATTAAACTTTGGATTTGACCAAAGACACCAGGGTGCATGATTGGAAATTGTTGGCAAATGCGTAACAGAGACTGAATCATGTGCAATGCTGGTTGCAGCTTGTTCATTATTTTATTTTCTATAGACTTTCATCTTTTATATTCTTTATTTTTTTATTGATAATGGTAGAAAATATGTTTTTTTATCTTCTGAAATGTATTCAGTAAAAAAATATATAATTCCAAGACCCTGATCCTTGAATGGGTGTCTACTACAATTTAGATGATGACACAAGGTAACAAATCCAAATAAGTAATTTATTAAAGATGCTTCGGTAACAACATCGTAGCCATCTTTCGGCTAGAGTACTGGATGCGAAAACTATATCCCACAGCAATACCTATCAGAGGGATAAAGCAGGTAATAACAAAGGTAGCAAGGCTGTTGTTAGCAATTACTTATTTGCTCTTGTTACTTGTGATACTTATCATCTAACATCCCCAACTTATCTTCAGATTTGTGAAAGATTTTTTACAATCTTATTGTGAAATTGATTCGTTTACACAAATCTCTTTACCCTCTTCATTAAAGTCTGATTGAATATGGGTATCAAAAATATTTTCAGTTCTAGGTACTTTATTGAATGAAATGCAACAAAATTTCTATCACAATCTGATGACCATCCACCTCCCTGACTTCTAACATTATTGTGTGTTTTGTTTACATTTTCTGCCTATATAATATTTCATCATGGAATTATATATGGTAGATGTTGTTCAACTATGTCAATACAATGACATTTCCTGCCCCACACCTAATGAGTGTCCACTTCCCTAACAGCTAACACTACTGTGTGTATTGTTTATATTCTGCCTCTATAATATTTCATCATGGAATTATTTATGGGGTTGTTGTTTAACTATGGCAATACAATGACATTTCCTGCCCTACATCTAATGACCATCCACCTCCCTGACTTCTAACACTACCGTGTGTATTGTTTATATCTGCCTCTATAATATTTCATCATGGAATTATATATGGGGGTGTTGTTTAACTATGGCAATACAATGAAATTTCCTGCCCTACATCTAATGAGTGTCCTGTGGAATCAAAACCTTCAATCAGAGGCCACCTTTAGGAAATACAGGAGTATCTATGTTATTTGGGTTGTCTTTTATGAGAGGTTATACTTTTTAATTACAGTGGAGAACCTCTCTGTATCCTAGTTGCAGAGCACCAAAATGTCCTTTAGAGAGAGATTTCCTTATATTCTGGAGATCAGCTAATTAGTTAGAATGGTAATTTTAGCCATGAAACTGTCCTTTGTAGAGAGGTAGGTGTTCTCTAACAAGAGTGTCTTATCATGGAGGTTCTAATGTATTTGTAGAAATCCTAGATGTTCACTAAACTGTGTGTCATACAGGAAACACCAGGATGAGTATGGAGTCTGTGTGAGGTTCCTGGGGCAGCTCAGTCTGCTCTCGGAAGACATTCAAGCGGCTGGCGGCAGAGATCATGCTGGGCACCAAGGACAACACCAGGTAGCATTTGTCGACTCCCTAATCTAAATACTGCCTTGGTGAAAATAACCAACCATTTTATTTAACATTTCTCTTTCCCCTAAGATACAATTTAAGATTCACAAGACCAGATCCTTGTTATAGTGTGGTGGTTCGTCTGGTTTTGAAGAAATGATTCAATTATTTATTCCAAGGTATTTTAATTTATTAAGGATAAAATATAAAAATAAATAAAATGTTACAAATTAAATATCTAGTAAAAAGAGTTGAAAAAGGTTTGATGCAAATGGATGGATGAGAATGGACGTTGCTCGTGGTGGCCGTCAATAACAATGGTATCCTCCCACGTGCTTGCCACGTCACCACCGCCGCGCATGCGCCGACTTTGCGTCACCGCCGCAGCGCATGCGCGCCGACTTGCGTCACCGCCGGCAGAGGTGGTGGCGGTTGAAAGGGCCGTTCAAAATTGGCGGTGGGTCAAAACACCGTCACACCCCCCGGCTCCCAAGGACTCCCTGTCCTTGAAAGATCGAAGTTGAGAAGCATGAGTCCGGTACACTCGTCCTTCGGTGTCTTGGATGTCATAGACTAGACTGCTGATCTTCTTATTAACGAAGAAAGGGCCTTGTTGTCTTGGGCTGAGTTTAGACATGTATGGATGGTGCTTTGCAACAGTCCTCAAAACTTGATCTCCCTCAGAGAATTCCACATCTGGATGTTTATCATCATGATGATTCTTCCTCTTCATTTGAGCTTTTCTGGTATTCTCCCGAGCCAGACCTCTTGCTTCTTCTAAAGTGATGGGATGGTCAGCAAAATATGGTGATTTATCAATCCCATACAGAAGAAACTTTGGGCTGAATTTGGTTACTTCATGTGGGGTCTGGTTGTATGTCTTGACAATAAATGGTACAAGTGTCGAACATTTTTGTTTCGGTTTCTCCAAAATTGCAGCTCTCAATCTTGTGAGAAGGGTATGGTTAGCCTTTTCTACCATTCCACATGTCTGAGGATGGTATGGAGTAGCAAGGGAATGGGCAATTTTATTTTCCGACAGAAAATTTTTGAAGCTTCTACTTGTGAAATTCGACCCATTGTCTGTCAGAATACGTTTGATTGGTACTCCAGAAGATAACAGCTGTCTAAGGATGTTGAGGATGGCAGCTGAATTGTTGGATGCTTTGGGAGATGCCCAAATGTTTACGACTATGGTTATCTATGATGACCTGGAGATACTTATGTCTGGTGTTCTTGGCTTCATTTCCCAAAACAATTGTATTGAGTCCAATGAGGTCAAATGGTTGGAGGTCGCTGTCCGGTATTTGGTAATGGCCGATTGTCAGTTGGTTTGACTGTTTGCTGAGCTGACAAATTTTACATGAGGAAACATACTCTTTTATGGTCCTTAGCATTTGTGGCCACCAGTAATATGTGAAAATCAGCTTCAATGTTTTGTTTTTCCCAGGATGTCCAAAGTCATCATGAAAGTGGTGAAGACATTTTGCCCTTAGGGAATCAGGTAACAACTGCTTTGGAATGGCCTCGAATTTGTATAGTAAAAATGCCACTTTTAATTTGGAAAGTGCGTCAACATGTGTTTGCTGTCCTCCTGCTCTGGGGATAATGGTGAACGATCTAGAAGATAGCTCCATTGACCATCGGAAAAGTCTTCCCCAGGGTTTTTATGATTCAATAGCCATTTTAAAGCACTATGATCAGTGACAATTTGGAATGGCTTGTCTAGGTAGTTGTTGAAATGTCTGACTGCTTCGATGATTGCAAAACATTCCAACTCTGTAGAGGTGTAGCGTGACTGGGTTGGGTTGAGCTGTTTTGAGAAATAGGAAACAACCCGTTCTCTACACACACCATCTGGATGTTTCTGTGCAAGAATTGCACCAAGTCCTTGCTCTGAGGCATCAGTGTATAGCTTACATGGTAAGGTAGGGTCATACATTGCCAGAACTGGAGGTTGTGTGATTAAATTCTTCAAAGTTTCAAATGCTTTTTGGTGAATTTCAGACCAGTGGAAAATTTTATCTTTCTTCAATAAATCTGTTAGACGTTGTGCTATTGAACTGAAATCTTTTATAAATCTCCGATAATAACTACACAATCCGTGAAATTGCTGTATGTTTTTGACTGTTTTGGGGGTTGGGAAACTTTTAATGGCTTCTATTTTCCGAGGTGAAGGTGTAACGTGATTGTATTTGATGATATATCCAAGATATTTTATTTCTTCTCTGATTAAAGAACATTTTTGAAGCTTGAGCTTGAGGTTTTGGGAATATAATTTTTCTAGCACTTCTGATAGAAGGTCAAAATGTTCTTCTAAAGTTTTAGAATATATGATGAAATCATCAAGATAGTTGATGCGCCCCTTGTACATTAATGGACCAAGGGTTTGTTGTATGATCCGCTGAAAAGTAGCAGGGGCGTTTTTCAACCCAAAGGGCATTACTAACCACTCATAAAGCCCTTCGTTGGTGATGAATGCTGTCTTCTCTGTGCTGTCTGGAGCCATTTCGACATGCCAATAACCTGAAGCGATGTCCAACGAAGTGAAGTATTTCGCTCCCTGAAGACGATCGATGACTTCTTGAATGTTAGGCAGAGGCATCTTGTCGTCAATGGTAAGGGCATTGAGGCGGCGGTAATCAACACAAAGCCTCTTTTGGCCATCAGCCTTTGGTACGAGTGTGACTGGAAGGCCCATGGGCTTCGACTTTCTCGAACTAGTCCTTTTTTCTTTAAATCTTCAACCTGTCGTTTATTCTCATCATACTCTGACGCTGATCTTCGATACGGTCGAAGTTGGATAGGCGGATGAGGAACGGTATGGATGTTGTGTTTTTTTTATTTTGATTTTTCCTACATCAAAAGAATTTTCACTAAAAATAGTTGAATATTTTTGTAATATCTTGTCAAGGGTTTGATTTGTTTCTGGTCTCAAATGATTCGCCTGAAATTTACAATTATACAAAGGTGGTCCTTTAGTAGTCACAACACCTTTCTTGATGTCGACATGAAGATTGAACAGAGTTCCCACGTCAAGACCTAGTAGGAGGGGGTACATGAAGTTTCTGAGGATGTGAAAATCTATCTGATGGGTGATGTGACTGATGGTAAATTTGACTTTAACGCGACCAAAGCTTCTTGTTCTGGAATTAGCCTGATTGATGTAAATGGATGATGATTGTTCCGAATTGGGAATATGACATTATACTGATGGTTGAACCTGTATCAATGAATGCTTGTATTGGGGTGAAGTTGACTAATGTGTTGGTGTTGATGAACTTGAAGATTGGCCGCTCTATTAGTTTAAATTAACAATTGGTAAATATGTTCAGTTAGAAGATGAAGTGTTGGAAGTAGCATACAAAGATGAGGGTTGTTCGTTTGCTGCAGTTTCTTTAGGGAATATTTTGGGTCTATATGGACATTCATTATGCAAATGAAAATTATTTAAATTTCACATTTTGCAAAATCTGCATGGGTATGGTGGCTTCGGAGGTGAAGCGACGTAAGAGGTAGGATCTTTAAATTTATTATCGCTAAAGGCTGGTTTGGAGTTCTTCTGTATGGAGCTAACAGCAGCCTCTAATTTTAAGGTTGCACTTACCCAAGTCTCTATATCTTCGAAATGTTTTGGGGCTAAGCTAATCTTCCATTGTGCTGGTAATCCTTCCGTCATAATCTGGATTTGTTCGACTTTGGATAAGGAAGTTTGTTTTAGAAGCCGGATTTTGGACTGAAAGTAGTCATTGACGGATTCATCGCGGCGTAGATACCTCCATTGTGCATCAATTAATGGTGTTGCTGTTGATGATCCAAATCTTGTAATAAATTTTTGTTTGATGGTTACCCATTGATTAATATTTGTTCCTGCAATTTCATCAGCATACCATTCTAAGGCTCTTCCTTCTAGATAGTAAAAGAACAACTTTCCTTTATCTTCATCTGTAACATGTAATTCAAAAGGTTTTACCCAGCTCTGGGCACGAATATCCTTCTGATCCCCGCTGTATTTTTGCAATTTTAAAATATTTTCTTTGGACATAATGATATTAGATATTATTCTAAAAAAACATTTTTTTTCAGTATTCAATTTTTTGCTTAAAAATTATTAAAATCCAAAATATGTTCACAATTGACTGAAATAAATATAATATTAAAATGAATAAAATCTTTTTGATGCTTGAATAATTGAATATACTTGCCGGCTGCGCCAAAACTGTGGTGGTTCGTCTGGTTTGAAGAAATGATTCAATTATTTATTCCAAGGTATTTTAATTTTTTAAGGATAAAATATAAAAATAAATAAAATGTTACAAATTAAATATCTAGTAAAAAGAGTTGAAAAAGGTTTGATGCAAATGGATGGATGAGAATGGACGTTGCTCGTGGTGGCCGTCAATAACAATGGTATCCTCCCACGTGCTTGCCACGTCACCGCCGCCGCGCATGCGCGCCGACTTTGCGTCACCGCCGCCGCGTATGCGCGCCGACTTGGCGTCACCGCTGGCAGAGGTGGTGGCGGTTGAAAGGGCCGTTCAAAATTGGCGGTGGGTCAAAACACCGTCACACCAACAATTTAGTTATCATAATACTAAGGTCCCTAGTTTTAAGTTCCCATTGTTTTAACTGTGGTTAGCAACAACATAGTTATAACAACATGATATCTTGGTCCTCATTGGTGTTGTTATATAAAGGTTTGACTTTTTTTAAAATGTGAAATAAAGAATAGTTACTGCATTTGTATCTGGTCTTGTTATCTGGTGGGCCTTTATACTTGAATAATGTATTGATGAAATTCAATGTTCTTATCTTATGCTATAACTAAATTATAGCTTCCCTTGGCAGAGCTGACTGCTACAGGGCGCGTCCCCAGGTGGCGGATAGGGGAACGACCTTCAGATATGAAGGCCAGCTGTAAAACAAGCATAATAACTCTGACAAATAAGCAGTCGCGGACCAACAGCAGCATTGTTAGAAGAGGAGTAGACCTCTTTAAAAATCCTGACTTCAACTGACCCAGTTGATGGACCTCAGCAAGGGTCCCACTCCAGGGATACGGAGGAGCTGCGTCTGTACTCATGTGAGAGTCGGCAGCATAGGCGTCTGCTTCCATGTTAGGAACGGCCTCAAACTACAGGCAAAGTCAGACTTTCACCAAAGTGTGCCTGCATCATGGTGTCATGATCAACGAAAGCTGCACCCCTACACCCCATTCCATGAGATCAGATGTTGATTTGAATGCTGCATCGCCCGTCGCGCAGAATAAACAGGGGCGCGTTCAGGACTTAGGTAGAGGCTTCTGTCCGATAAGTATAATACAGGCTCCACAAACTCCACACTTTGCAGCTTCCAAGCAATTGAGCATTCTGCAGTGCAACATAAATGGATTGTGCTCAACAGCAACAAAATTAATATTAGAAGAAATAATGGAAATAGCTGAAAAACGATACAAATTATAGCCCTAAAGGAAACCAAATTAAATGAAAAGTACAATCTCAAATATAAAAACTACAATATCCTCAGAAAAGACAGAAATAAAGAAGGGGGTGGCCTTGCATTTTTAATCAAGAATTTGTACTATGAAGACATAGCCATTAATATTCCAAACAAGTTAGACCTCGAAGCTCAAGGTATCAAAGTCTACCTCAATCAAAACAAAACCATCAACATATTCAATATGTATCACCCACCAAACAATAAACTTATTGACGATGGAACAATGGCTCAATTTCTTACAGACAACACTATTATTGTAGGAGACCTTAATGCCAAACATCAACTATGGGGATGTTCCACGCCAAACCCAAGAGGCAAAATACTTTCAAACTTATTTGATGACAATGCCTTCATGTGCTTAAATGATGGGAATCCTACCCACCATTCCTACAGTTATAATACCGCACAAGCCCTTGATATAAGTTTCTCCAGTCCTGACATTTTCCACAGATGCAAATGGCAAATATTAAAAAGTATTGGAAGTGATCATTTGCCTATTTTGATAGAAATTAGCACCAAGACCAAAACCAGCTCAATTAAAGAAAAATTCTGGAACTTCAAAAAGGCTAATTGGAATCCTTACCAGCAAAACACCAATGAAGACTTTAGAAAAGCACCCACTAAAATAAAAGATATGGAACAAAATTGGATATCTTTCAAAAACACCATTATTAAAGCAGCCAAAGTTTCAATACCAAGAGGTAATATTAATAAATGTGGATTCCAAATTATACACACCAGGCAAAAGATATTCAAACACTTATAACTAAAAGAAATGAACTACAAAAAAGTGCACCAAAAACCAAACAAATTGTAGAACTGAACTGAACATTATGAATGCAAAAATAAATTGATTATACGTAAAAATGGAAAGGGAAAAATGGAAACAAACTTGTGAAAACCTGAACCCAAGGAACCCAAACACAAAACTTTGGCATTTGGCAAAACAAATTGACAGAGCCCAGCCACAAACTGAAAACACAAATATGATTAAGAATACAGATGGTACACCAGCAACTAATGACAAAAATGCTGCCAATCTTTTAGGTAATTCATATTAAATAAGTAGTAAAATCAAATTTGAAATAAAAGATAAGAAAGTTGAAAAAAAAGGCACGAAAGATTATCCATAACTGTAAAAACGTCACTAGCACTCATAATAGTTTCCATGAAAAAATCAAAATGAAAGAGCTTGATTATGCATTAGAAAACACTGACCTGAAAAAGACTCCTGGGCCAGATGGAATCCATGGCCAAATGATATCAAACTTGGGCAAAAATGGCAAAGAATGACTTCTTGATATTTTCAATAACTCCTGGAAAACTGGAAAATTGCCTCAAGACTGGAAAACTGCAACAATAATTCCTATTAAAAAACATGACAAATCTGCTGATGACCCAATAAACTACCGACCTATCTCCCTCATAAGTATTTGCTGCAAATTAATGAAAAAAATTATAGTCAGACGACTCACCTACCACCTCGATACAAGAAATCTCTTACCAGAAGAACAATATGGATTTAGGAAAGGACATGGGACAATAGACCAACTCTTATTTTTCACACAAAAGGTAAAAGATGCACAAAACAGAAAACCAACTAACCACACCATAGCTGCTTTTTTAGACCTTACACAAGCTTTTGATAAGGTATGGAAAAACAAGTTAATCACAAAATTATACAAACATTTCAAAATTGATGGAAAAGTTATCACTTGGATAAATGATTTCCTTAAAAATAGATATATCAGGGTCAAATATAATGGCACTCTATCTAAAACCTTCAAATTGTTAAAGGATTATCACAAGGATCAGTCCTTAGCCCTACTCTCTTCACCCTATTTATTGCAGGCATAGAAGAAAAAAATTCACATAAAACCAATATTGGACTTTTCGCTGATGACATTATTCTATGGAGCAGCAATACTAACTGGAAAAAAAGCTGAAATAGATTTGAAAAAGACTCTTTTCCACCTAGAAAAAATTTCTAATAAACATAAATTAGAATTTAACCCCAAAAATCTGAAACCTGTCTTTTTACTACCGATAAGAAACTATACAAAATAAGACCAAAAATTATTCTGAAAGAAAAACCAATTGCAATATAATAAACATCCTGAATATCTCGGCTACCCCCTGGATCCAGAAATTAACTCCAGTAAACATATTGAACAAGTTATTAGAAAAAGAAGAGACCGACTAAAAATCATGAAATATATTTCAGAAGGAGAGTGGGGAGCCGATGCAACCACACTAAAATTAACTTACACATCTCTAATTAGACCTATCCTGGAATATGGATATCAAATCTATGGTACAACATCTGAAACAAATCTAAAATTACTGGAAAGGATTCAACTATGTGCAGCTAGAATTATTACAGGTCTACGAAATACCTGCCCTAATGATATTGTACTTTACGAGGCAGACATTATGCCCTTAAAGGATAGAAGAAGCTACAATCTGCCAAAATATATGAACAAAATCAAAAGTTATGGAAATAAACACAGAACTTCCAATTACATACATACTTGGGAATCCAATATAACACTCAAAAAAGAAGGCCCTCTCCACCTGGCCAAAAGAAATGGATTTTTAAAATATAAAGTGGAAAAAAATCATTTAGCAGAAAAAAATTCTCCATGCAAACCACTGCAAAATGTTATTTTTAATGCCACTTTAAATGAACCCACCAACAAACAATACCAGAATCCAGAATACTTAAAACAATTATCATTAGAAATAATTAATAACATTCCTAAAAATGCAATAACTATCTATACCGATGGTAGCAGAGACAAGTTGGGACACACTGGCAGTGGCTGTCTCATTAAAACCACAAATGGCATTGAGAAAATGAACAGGAGAAACCCAGATTTTTGCTCAGTCTTCAGATCAGAACTTATAGCCATCTATGAAGCCTTAAAATCCATCAGAAATATTAATTATCAAGATATCTGGATTCTTACTGATAGTAGAAGTGCCATACAACACTTGAGTCACACAGGGGAACTCGGAGACAAAGTAAGCAGGAACATACAGTATAACCTCTTTAATACGACACACACAAATTTGACACTCTACCTTAATTCGACCATATTCTGATGTCCCGACCTCCAGCCTATCAAATAACAAACCGTAATTCGACAGTATCGATAATACGACAGTAATTAGTATTATTTTCTTTTTAATTTTCAGCATTGAAATAT